>VWZW01000500.1:273646-375423 GCA_013397115.1 Edolisoma coerulescens
GGGACACAGCTGGGGTGAAAGGGGGATGAGGTAGGGGCTACAGCGGGGGCTACAGCGGGGTGCGAGGGGGGATGTGATAGGGCTGCTTTGCCGATGCGGCGGGGGGACGCAAGGGCTGCAGGGTGGCTACAGTGGGGGGATGGAGAGGGACGTCAATGGAGATGCGAGGGGGGGATGCAATGAAGCTGCAAAAGGAATGCAGGGGAGAAGTAATGGGGCTTCCATGGGGATGGCGACACGGGTGGAAAGGGGGATGCCATGGGGGGATTCAGTGGAGCTGTGATGGGAAATCAGTGGGGTTGAAGTGGGGGATGCAACTGGGCTGCAGGGAGAGTGCAAGCGGTATGTGAGGAATAACAGGGATGCTAGGGGGACAATGTGGGGGTACAAGAGGGGATACAGAGTGGCAGCAGAGGGATGTGATGTGACTTTAGTGGGAGTGTAAGGGAGGGATACAAGTGGGCTGCAGGGGGTGGGCAGTTACAACAGGGTTAGGGTTAGGTTTACAGCCGAAATGTGAAGGGGGTATGCAAGGGATGCACCGCAGGGAGCCAAGAAGGATGCAATGAGGCTACAGAACTCACACAATGGGGTTGCCATGGCGATGCAACAGGGATAAAAAAGGGAATCTGATACGGCAGCAACAGGGTTACAAGAAGGAGACGCGAGGGTGGATATAACAGGGGTTACAACAGGAATGTAAAGGGGATGTAGTACAATTGCCGCGGAGATACAAAGGAGAGTGCAGTGCNAGCGGCGGGCGGCGGAACGCGGCGGCTCCGCTGCGCCCTCCCCTCCGCGGGGCGCAGCGGAGAGGCGGGGATGCGGCTCCGCGGGGCGGGATGCCAGGGGGTATAGGCGGGACACAGCTGGGGTGAAAGGGGGATGAGGTAGGGGCTACAGCGGGGGCTACAGCGGGGTGCGAGGGGGGATGTGATAGGGCTGCTTTGCCGATGCGACGGGGGGACGCAAGGGCTGCAGGGTGGCTACAGTGGGGGGANTGTAAGGGAGGGATACAAGTGGGCTGCAGGGGGTGGGCAGTTACAACAGGGTTAGGGTTAGGTTTACAGCCGAAATGTGAAGGGGGTATGCAAGGGATGCACCGCAGGGAGCCAAGAAGGATGCAATGAGGCTACAGAACTCACACAATGGGGTTGCCATGGCGATGCAACAGGGATAAAAAAGGGAATCTGATACGGCAGCAACAGGGTTACAAGAAGGAGACGCGAGGGTGGATATAACAGGGGTTACAACAGGAATGTAAAGGGGATGTAGTACAATTGCCGCGGAGATACAAAGGAGAGTGCAGTGCTACACCACACAGAGAAACCTCACAGCCCCCTTGCATGAGGCCTGAGAGCAAGCTTGGGGTGGGGGACAGCTGTTCCCAGGGCTTGGGGAGGGCTGTGGTCAGGGATGTTCCCATGGAAAGGGCACAAAGGTTGAAATCAGAGCATCCCACTTATAAAAATCCTATTTCAGGTGTAAAAGTAAGTCTGTCACTTAGGTTACAAATCTTTTACCTTCCCAACAGATGACACTGTTTGCTCTCAGGAGCTGCATTTCAACTTGCATTTTAAAATCTGCTCCGATTTTTCTTAAAACTGCCACCTGAATCCTTTTGCTATAAGCAAATTTGCTTTTATTCCCCCTGGGTCACATATCAGGCTGCTGTGTACCTTTAAGATATGCCAAAAAAAACTATGAGAAAACTTAATTAAATTGGAAATGAGATCAGCTCCTGGGTAAATGCAAATTGGGTCAAATCCTCACCCTACCTGTGCTTTGATAAGGGATGTCCCTTTGGTCTGGCAGGCTGGGGGAGGTGAGATAATTGGTGTAAAGGGCTTTCCAGGTCAGAGTTTGCTACAATAATCTAAGCTTTTGATAACATGAACTGTCAGAACAGATTTATAGCTAAAAAATCAAGGGGTTTAGGTGGCCTGGTAAAGTTGAGGCTCAGCCTGTTTTGGATTTTCTTTCCCAGTCAAGCTATGCTAAACAAAGCTGAGCTTCTGCTAAGGTGACCTAAGTGGACCTGGGAGGTATTTCACAAGCCTTCAAACCTTGTTTGCAGTCGGAGTTGTTTGTTCAACTTTCTCAGGCGCGGCCCCAGGCTCCCGCGGGACACGTGCAGGGCGGTGCTGACTCACTGCAGGCATGGATTACCCACCGATGGTTATTCCAGGCAATGCCCCTGGACACAGTCACAGCAAATGATGGCGCTTAAAATAGAGAAGCTGAAGCAGAGACCTGCACTGGTTTTATGTGGAAACAGGGCATGAGCTAAGCAGGGAACCCACTCCTGCAAGCTCTGTGTGCGGCCACAGGGAAGAGTCACTGAGAGCCTCCTTTGGTGGTGACAGGCTCCTCTGATCTAGCCAGTGCCAGGACAAGGCCACAGCTCCAACAGGTCACAGCCCTGCTGAGGGAGGTGGTTTGCAGTGCTGTGAGCACTTTGCCAGGCAGGGGCTGAGGCTGCTCCTCTGTCCCAGCACAGTGGAGGAGACCTTGGGCACTCCAGATGCCACAGGTGGGGGCAATGGGGAGAGTGCGGAGCACGGCTGGGCTCCCTGTGCCCACAGACAGCAGATGAGCCTCAGGCTTCAGAGAAGCCCCAGAAGCTCCCTGGGCACCTCCTTAGGACCCTGCAGGGCCATGTTTGGGGTGGTTGCAGTGTGGTAAGCCCAAATTAAAAGCCAGTGCCTGCACTGACCTGCCCCATGAGTTTTGTTTCTGTTCTCAGCCCACAGACAACTCATGCCACAGCTGTGGCAGCTGGTGAGGACCAAGTCACCCTTGTGTTACCCTCCGAGGCTGCCAGCATTTTGGAGCCCAGTTACGCTGGCCCTCAGCCGAAAATTACTCATTCCTAATGCCAGTGCCAGGAGCTGGGCTTCCCACCGGCACAGGGGCACAGCTTTGATGCGGTGAGCAGGACAGACAATGACCACAACAATGACTTATGGTCCAGTGGGAAACAAAATGTCTCTCTAAATCAGACCAACCACATGATAAAAAAACCATTAAAAATAATCAGAATTAGCTGTCCCATGGCCCTAGAAACCAGGCAACGAGACCTTCATGTAAACAGTCTTGTTTTCCATAGGAAGGTGGAAGCTCTGGCTGGATTCAGTCCAGGATGGCTGTGGAGAACTCCAGCTTCTGCCTCATCAAGCAGAGAAGCAGCATTGCTCCACTAGGTGAAAGGTTTCCGTGTTATTTTCCACTGCTAGGTGATGGATCCCCAGGGCACGTGGTGAGGCTCTTTGCAATCGTAACAAGTGACTGCACACTGCCTTGGCGGGGTGAATCATCTTCCCAGGGTGACTTGTCCCCATTATTCCCACTGGTGCAGTGGTGGCCCCGTGGCACGATCCATACCATGCCCAGGGCACCGTGGGCACGGGAGAGCACCGGGGCAGGCGGCGCCCAGAGCCCACCACGGGAGCTGCTGTTGAGGAAAGCCTTGCCATGCCCTGAGCAGTGCCACTTTAATAACACACAGCTACCAAAATTCACCCCCCAGGACAGCGGTAAGATCTCGGCTCACCTCGGTTTGCAGACAGCAGCTCTGGCTGAGCACAGGGATGAATAACTCCTCTGGGCACCACGTTGAACAGCCGCCCTCTCACTCTTCAGGGGCTTCATTGCACAACCTGGGACAAACACATGAACAATGCTCCTGCCTTTTAAAACCTTATAAAGCAAGACCTACTTGCCTAATAACAGCTTTTAATAATAGTTTATTAAGTCTGCTCAAAGTTAATGCATATATTATGCACATTTTAATTACATCTTTAACTGCTAACAATATGGATGTAGTTATTGGCACAAAATCTTATTTGGTGGCTGCAGTATCTTTATGGAGGATTAACTTCAAAGCCTCATCTTGTCGTCATGCATCAAAGCTTGTATTTCAGATTACCTTCTGCTCCCCTACAGGTCAGCTAAGCAGCTTCCTTCGAGAAACTGAAAACATGATGTGGCTTTTTTCCTTGGACTGCCTTGTAGTGGGCAGGCTGTCGTGCTTCAAACCACTAGTTGAACAATACTGACATATTAAGTTAAAAAGAAAACCCTATCGGAGTCCTGGATCAGCAAAGGAATTGTGCCTTGACAGTAATTAATTAAGTAGAACGCTTACTTTCCAGAATGATAAATAAAAATTAAGTATCAAAGATTTGATTCATTTGATACATTCCGCGTATCTTGCACACCAAATGCTTTTACCCTGCATTGCACCCAAATGCCAGAGGGTCACACCAGGACAATTACTGCCATTACATTGGCACTGAAACCACTTCCAAATGGCCATATATGGCCTGAAGCCCAGCTATGAACTTTAGCAATACAAAATGGCCCAAGTGCTTTGCTATTTATTAACTTGAAAGTCCAGGAGACTGCGATAAAATACTCTGCCTCATGGTAGTAATAAGGTCACCAAGAGCCCAAAGGTCATTTCATTTGCCCAAAGGAACCTACTTTTATGGTGATGGCATCTTTGGGGCTGGCCTTTCCTGGACCTCCCCCTGCCACAGCAGATGTTGACAGAGCGGCAATTTGTGTAGAAATGGTAAAAATTAAGAAAAATGCAAAACCTTAAAGCCTGGTATGTGAAAGGGGAGGGCCCTTGTCCAGAAAACAGAGCTGTGGTGGCACCTGGGGAGCACCAGCCTGGGGGTGTTGGTCCCTGCACTGCCCCTCACACCCAACACCACCTCTGCCCATGCTGCCCCTGGTTCCCTGGTCTCCTCTTCGGGGGAACAGGCTAATGGGGCAGCAGGGGCACCCCGACAGCCTGGGGCTCAGGCAGACCAGGCCAGCCTTTGCACCCTTTGTTGAAAGGTCCCCAGCAGTGCCAAACCCCTGACCAGCACACAGACACCACATCTTTCCTGCAGAGAAGAAATGAAGCGTCAGCCAAGCCCCAAGCACCCCATGGGTGCTCCCCCCTCATGGAGCATCCCGTGAGTCACGCTGCCCTTCAAGCCCAAAATAGGCTTCCTCTGCCAGAGCAGAAGGGGATGTGGGCTGACCCTGCAGTGTCTCCGTCCAGCCTTCCCAGGGAGGCACAGGAAACCTCAGAGATCCTCTCAGTCCATCTCTGCCAACAAAAACAGTTCTGTGGGTTCCCCACAGGCAGCCAGGGCTGCAGCCAAAAGGAAGCAGCTGTGCCTGAAGGGAGAGGAGGAACCCCCCATGGCTGTGGGACCCTCACACCCCACTGTCCCACGGGGACCCTAAGCAGGCGTGTGATACAGGGACACATCTCACCCCACCCATCCCACAGCTCCTTCTTGGGAGTGGGAAGAAAATGGAGGGCTGGGTTGGTGCTCCAGAGGTAGCGACACAGCAGCCACAGCCCCCATGCACCCAGGACAGGATGCCAGCAAAGCTTCACTCAGGGGCCCTGGACAGCACCTTCTCAGTGCTCCGAGCTCTTGCCCAAACTGGCTCCTGCACTGCCCTCAGCTGCCTCTTCTCCCCTGGCATCAGGGAGAGGCTGAGGAGGGGCTTTAGTAAGGAATGTTCCACAGATGCTGCTCAGCTGGAGAGGGTGTCCCTCACCTGGCATCATTCCAAGCGGGGACAAGAACCCCAAACTGTGTTGGTTTTACCAGCAGCTTCTTGTGCAAGAGCAGGGCAGCCCTGAACTGTCAGTGTTCATGCACCCACATCGAGCGTGTTTCATGATCTGATAAGGAGCAAAGAGGACATGCACAGAAAGTGCAGTAAACAAGGAGTAAAGTGGTGCAGAAAGGAACATGAGCTCCCTGTGTCACCACCCCAAAGGTCAACTGGCTGCTGTTTGTCCCCCTGATAATGCCTGGCGTGGAGGAGAAAGGGGTAACTGATAAGCCAGGAGCCCTGAAGATAAACACAGCACTGACAGCCATGGTTCAGGGTCAGAGCCCTCATGGGCACCACAACAAATACTTGCTCTTTGATGCCAGGGTAGCCAAAACAAGCCTGATTGTGGGGAGAGCTCTGGGTTTTGATGACTCTGACCCTGAAGCTGCAGCTGCTGTCGCAAGCTCTAGGCTCAGGCTGCGCTTTTAGCAAGGTTAAGCTGTAGATTTACACCCCTCCAAGGCTGTCACTTTCCCTCCCCTCTCTCTTTATAAGTTTCTTCCAGAGCCTGTCCTGCCTGGGGACAGCTCATTGGAGACCCAAAGGAGAGGAAGCACCACCTAAGCCTTGTTTTGGAGGATCACCTGCCCACTCCCCAGGTAGCTGTGCTGGTTGGCAAACACTGGGGTAATGTGATACATCCCTTGCTGGCAGCCGGTGCTCCAAATTCCTATAATGCCAAAAGGGATTTGCCTATTCCAACACCTGCAGCACATTCCCTGGAGAACTCGCCTCCCCAGCAAGGCCTGGATCCCACTGCTTTCAGCTGTGCCATGTCTTTGGGAGCCCCTCCATGTGCTGTGCTTTGTGCTGTCTCCATCTGAGCCTGTTCAGTCGGTTTGGTGTTGGCAGCCATGCCCTGGTGCCTCTGGATCTAGACCTGCTCGGGCAGCAGGGTGCAGGCAGGCTGGGTGTTCCAGAGAAAGGAAGGAGGATGTGAAAGCACCCTGTAAGCACAGGGGGAAAAATTCAAGACACTGAAAGCTGTCATTTAGCTTGACCTCTTGTTACACCTCCAACCATTATAACTTGATTGAGGGCCAACAAATGTGTCTCTGGCTGAGGGCTGACACGTGGTGGAGGATTGAGGGAGGGTAGGGGGGCGGTTTCCCTGCAAAAGCCACCTCAGGGGACCAAGCCATCCCACCTGCAGCATCCTCACTCAGGTGTTGTTTCAGCCAAACTCGTGTGTCCCCCTCCACCGCACAGCACACGCCAGGCTCACGGGCACAAACCAAGACTCCTGTGCTGGGGACACTTGGCCAGGAGTTTGAGGGACAGTGCTGGGACATCGTGTATCTTCCCATGGCTGCCTGGCAGTCCCTTCCAATGGGCTTCTGGTGCCCTCCAGAAATCCCAGTCTTCCCCCCTGCTGCTTCCCAGACCCTTTCACCATCCACCCCATCCACCTCCTGGTGTTGACCCCTGGCCTGGAATGGCCCGGGGAGCCTGGTCCTGGTCCAGCACTGCTCAGAGTGGTCCCAGCTGGTGCCCAGTCATGGCAAGCATCCCACAGCTGGTGTCTCCCTGTGGGGAGGGATGCTGGGTTCTGGTGGAGCGGTTGCTCTGCCAGGATTCAGAGGTTGTCTCAGAAGAACCTGTTTTCCCCCCAGGCAGAAGTTCAAAGTCTCCATGCTGCTTTGTGCTGGGAGATGGAAGTGAGGGAAAGGAGGAAATGGTGATTCCTGTCCGTGATTGACACAGCTGACTGCTCAGTTTGACCTCCCAACCAGCCACAGAGGGACGGATGCATAAACACACACATACATATTTACAGGCACGCTCGCAGCAACCCATTTTGCCAGGTCCATGAAGATGTTGCTCTTCTTCTTACTTTCACTCTTCCATTTCACCCCATCTCTGAGCCTAAAAATCTGCTCCTTCAATGTGAGGTCTTTTGGAGAAACTAAAATAGCCAGACCTGAAGTCGTCGATGCCGTGGTAAAGGTACGTTCGTTTGCCTGGATGAGACAGACACTGAGCTTTCCAAGCGTTTCTTAGATGCAGAATCTTGCACTTCATTTGTCTTTTACAGTTAAATACCAAGTAAAGAGCGAATTATTTTAAAAATATCGTATGCTTAAAGTAAAAATCAGCCTGTGGTTGAACAGAATGTATGTTGTTATTTTAGCCTTTTAGCAGAAACAATATTTGCTGTTTCCTTTGCAAATTGAGTTAGGAAAGGAGGAAAACCTCAGTGCACAGTAAAAATAATTCTCACTTTGAATCCACAGAGCTTTGTTTTGTGATACATTATTTAGCTTCCTTATGTGCTAGGTATTATCAAATATTCTTGTCTAATTAAACCTATTCTCAGGACAGCAAATAGTATCTGTCATACTAGAGTCTGGTAGAAATCTGAAAAGCCCAATTGCTAATTTCTGTAAGTAAACCCTCACCATCGGGCTGCCTCTGCAGAAGCTGAAGATAACCTTGCTTTTAAAAAGAACCACCTTTTAGACTTGTAGCTTTGCAAATGCCCTCCCAAGACGCCACAGTGAGGGAGGACGTGGGGCTTGGCATTAGTGGGGCGGCTGTGCGTGCAGAATGGCACCAATGGGCAATGGCACCATAACTGGCTTTATTTTAGTTCCTTTTATTGACAACTGGCAGAGAAGAGTGGTTTGCTTGGCTTTGCACTCCCAGACCGCTCTTCCTATACTGCCGTCACTGTGGGCAATATATACTAAATTATGGGGTAACTTAGATAACTTTGGATAAGTTTCAGGGGGCAAAAAGGGACTTTTTCCTGACAAAAATCACCCACAAAGTTTAAAGAACAATGAAACTATGGGCAGAGGGAAGCTCCTGAGAGTGTTGGGCTTTGTGTGAGCTGGGCTTTCCCACGGGGAATCCCAACAGTAGCTGTGGGAGCTGAGCCTGCAGCCGCTCTGAGGTGTGCAGTCCCCTGGTGTCGGGACCCTGTTTTGAGACAGGGCGTTTCTTTGGGCTCCAGGGGCTATTTCAGAGGAATCTGCAACAAACTGAGACAGGTGAATGCTGACCGTGGGGAAGGAGTGGGGCGGGGCAGGGGCAGCACCCCAGCAGTGGTGGTGATGGTGGAATCAGGCTCATAGCAGGGGCTTTTGCTGCTCCTTCCCCTCCACACTTCCTCCTCAGGGTCAGGTGCCAAAGTTTTCCACTAAATCTGAAACCATTCTGCTCCTGGGTTCCCTCTCCCAGCTCCTGCTGGGGCATGCAGCAGCTCTGAAAGCAGAACAGCTTCGTTCCAGCCCCTGCTCCCCTCCCACGATCCCAGCCTGGGTGCCACTTCTTCCACAGAGGACTTACCCCATGCCTGTAACCACTTCTTTCTAACCCCTTCCTAATCCTCTAAGACCAGCCATCTGCAAACTTCCTCCTGCTCCTTCCCCTTGCAGATCATTTCCCGCTGTGACATCATGCTCCTGATGGAAATAAAGGACAGCAAGAACCGTGTTTGTCCTCTCCTGGTGGAGAAGCTCACCAGGTAGGGTGGCCATGGGCAAATGGACAAATATTGGGAAGAGCCTGTGCTCTGCTCAGCGCCACCTTACTGGGGCAAAATCTTAGGATCTGGGCTCTGTCCCAGTGTCAAGGAAGGACCAGGCTCTGGCAGTCTTGCTGAGGGACAGGAGCAAAGCCAGTTCCAGGCCACTGCAGAACACATTTTAAAATCAGTATAACCAAGTTAAATTCAATTTGGTACGGAGAAGTTCCCGAAGGAGAAAAAAAGGAAGGGGAAATGCCCTCACCGGGCTGGCATCAGGCTGCAGCAGGACAGCCACCTTCCTGCAGGGCTCAGAACTGCTTTAGATTAGGGATTGCCTGCCTGGAATGACAATCCAGAGGAAACAGCAGCGTTCGGCTGCCTGGACATGAGACCCAGCTGAAGGAGAGACAGAGGCTGCAATGAGCAGGGAGAGGGTGGAGTGAAGAGCCAGTGATGGAGCAGGGGTCCAGCTCCTGAGAAAGGTTTAGTGTCTGTACCCACCTACCTCTGAGGTCAGGCAGGCAGCACCCAGACCCTTGGACACAGGCAAAATGATCTCCCTCTCAGTCCCTCGTGAGTGCAGAAATAAACTCAGGAACACCACTTTGCTTCCAGCCAGATGCCAGGGCCAGAGGAGGAGTACAGGTGCGTGGCCAGCGAGAGGCTGGGCAGGAACAGCTACAAGGAGCAATATGTCTTCATCTACAGGTGGGTGAGCTCCCTTTGCCAACAAGCCAGCCCCTCCCCCTGCCCTCTGGGGCACAGCCCCCTGGAGATGGGCTGGACACGGTGGTGGCTGTGCTCGGAGGGAGCCGGAGAGCTGCAGGCTGTGCAGGTGGGTTGTGCCGTGCCTGGATGTGGGGACCATCCCAGCACAGCCACCAGTGTGGCTGTATCCATCCCAGACTATGGCCTGGGGCCCAGCTCAGAGCACGGAGTCAGTGTTAGACATGGCTCAGTGAGCCACGAGTGCGATGTCCCCTATCCTGTTCATTCCGCTGCAGGCAAAATCAGGTATCGGTGAAACAAACCTACCAGTACCCTGACACCCAGCCTGGGGACGAGGATGTCTTCTCCAGGGAGCCCTTCGCCATCTGGTGGCAGTCTCCCAAAACCGGTGAGGTGTTTCAGAAAGAAGTCATTGTCCCCCTGTGAGCCAGCACGGGCTGGACCCGAGCACGGGGAGGGCAGGCTCAAGGGGCTGCATCCAGACCCCACTGCACTTTCTTCCAAGAGCAGCGTTTTCCCTTGAGGGCCGCTGCCTCTGGGAAAGTCCACAGCCCTGCACGTGCCCTGCTGGGAAAGCCTCTGCTGCTGCCATGGGCAGCGGGTTGGTGGGTGCACTCCGTGCTGCTGGCATGGCCTGGGGCCGGTTTCTGTGTGGGTGCTGGGTCAGGGTTTGCCTGCACTGGCACAGCCCAGGCCCAGCTGAGTGCCTGGGACACTGTGCAACCACAGAGATCACCCTGCTCCACAGTCACAGCAGAAGCTGTTTCTTCCTCAGAAAAAACCCCCTTGCTTACAAGTCAGTCTTTGTTTCTCTGTGACTCATTCTCTGTTTAACCATTACATTTTCCCTGTTGCTCTGCCTTGTTTTGAAGCTGTCGGTGAGTTTGCTGTTATCCCTCTGCACACCACACCGGACACAGCAGTGCGGGAGATTGATGAGCTCTATGACGTGTACTTAGATGTCAAACAGCGCTGGAAAACCGAGGTTGGTTGCCACATCCGTGTCACTTACAGGGCTTTGGTACCGAGTCACTGGCCACGTTATTCGCTATTCAGAGCTGAAAACCTTAAACCCATCGATAATGAGCCCCAGGTTTTGAGTATCTCTTTGGTGTATTTTCATTGAGTTCTCCAAATTTTATACAGTAAACCTGATCACCTAATAAAACTATTATCAGCATGCCCCGGTGTGCCCAGCAGAAAGGAGAAGCCCCACTGCATCCATGGACCATAAAAATCCTCATTGGTCTTCTTTTGAAAATCCATCCTCATGATTACATCTGGAAACCCTCCTACCTTCCAGAACTTCATCTTCATGGGGGACTTCAATGCTGGGTGTAGCTATGTTCCCCAAAAGCAGTGGAAGAACATCCGTCTGAGGACTTACTCCGAATTCCTCTGGCTAATTGGTGACAAAAATGACACAACGGTGAAGAACAGCACAAGATGTGCATATGACAGGTAAAGGGCTCACTGCCAAACCACCCGCTGGTTATGACTCTCTGAGAGAAAAATTGTATCAAAAGGTGTCAGTGACCAACAGAGAAAACAAATGTACACGAGCCCATCAAACATAAAACGGTGTCCAGGGGAAATGTGATCCAAATGTTGCTAGTCAGGAGCACAAAGCCCTTTGCAGACCAGACTGGGCAGGATTTACACAGAACCAGCCACTGCTGTGGTTCAGGTGGGGACGGACGACAGGACAGCCAGCAGCACCTCTCATCTGCAGGGAGCCCTGCAGACACCTGGCAGGAGGTGCTGCTGCCTTCTCCATGCCAGCTTTGCATGGCTTTTGCTCTTATGTTTGTAATTTGGATTGACAGATGCACAGCGAGGTTCTGCTCGGGGAGGGGACACCTCACCTTGTTCTGGACATGTGGCAAGGCCTGCTGCCACTGCATTTCCCTCGGCAGGGAAAAGAACACATCTGCTATTAGAGCCCAGAGTCCTCTTGAAAGACGAGTTTCTGGGTCTGAGCAGGACTTCACTGATACTCCGGTCGTTGTTGTCCTGTGATTTTTGTATCCAAAGCAGGGCTTTGAAATTTGCAGCATTATTGGGTGGGTTTAGACAGAAGTCATTTAATGTTGGCTTCCAAGGCCAAGATATTTATGTGCCTTGCTGCCAAGGAGACACCTAAAGGAGCTGACATCTCTGGGTGGGCAGCCCATGGGTAAGGACAAACCACACATAGCTGTGGCTTCATCAGAGCCACCTCTCTGGCCGCCAGCTCAGTGCAGAGTGGCTGCCACAGGTCAGGCACCCCATCACAGCACAGCATTCCCTTGCTCCTTGCAGGATTGTGGTCAGTGGACAGAAGCTCATCCAGGCTGTGGTGCCACACTCTGCCAATATCTTTGATTTCCTGGAGGAGTTGCAGATGACCGAGGAGCAGGTAGGCACAGCAGAGCCTCTGCAGCAGCGGGGAAGGGCTGACGTGGCAGCACGGAGCCAGCAGTGTCCAGGCAGTGCTGAGCACAGCCCTGGCTGCAAAACCAGGTCATCAGTGATCATCACTCCCATACTGTTGCCATGCTCATGTGCCACCTCCCCACGTCCAAGCACTGCACATCCACTTTCCACCCAGGCAGGGCTTGGAGAGAGTACGGGTGGCTCCCAACCCTCCGTGCCGCTGCCTTGCAGGCGCTGGGGGTGAGCGACCATTTCCCAGTAGAATTCGAGTTAAAAGCAAAAGGTGGCTTCTTCAACTGGCTGAGATCAAAGTTTTCGAGGAAGAGGAGACCAAAGAAGAGCCGCCGATCGAGGTCATGAGCGTGCTGAGTCCTCTTACAGGGCATGAAAATACACAGATGCCAACAGATCTTGTAGAAGACTGGTGTAGATATACTCACAGCAAGTGCAATATTTAGTGAGGAAAAAAAAACCCAAACATTTTGTTAAAATTCAAATATTTTGGGTGAGAAGGCAAACTAAACCTTCAGGTTGCTTTTTCTTCATTGTATACAGAAATAAATCAGCTAGAAGCAGCACACTGCACGGGTCACAAATGTAAGGAGCTACTGCAGGGCTAAAATACTTCTGTGTGCTTTACCTGCAACCCCTGAGGGCAGGGAGCCACAATCTCATGGGCTCTGGAGCTCTGCCATTCCTCTGCAAGGGCAGAAGGATTAAAAGGACCTTTTTGCATCGTGTGTCTGTGTGTGTGTGTGTTTAAGCTTCAGAGCTGCAACCAGCGGGACATGAGTCTGTACCTGGTGGTTTGCAATGTAGAAAGTTGCTGAATTTAGAGTATTTCTCAGTGAGGGGTTTAAATTGCTCACAGCGTCCAGGGACTGGGGAAAGACAGAAAGAAAAGACAGAGGGACAGGCAGTGAGAGCCCCTTTTCTGCACTGCCCCAGCTTGGGGCAGCAGGGTGGTTCTTACCCCTGCCCACCTGCAAACCTCAGGTGAGAAGCCCTAGGGATCCCAGCTGACACTGCTGCCAACAGAGTGTCATAAAATTCACATTAAAATCTGATTTCAGCATCCTGACGTGGAAGCGAACTGCCTCCCTCCCTCCCTCCAAAAAAAAATCTCCATGGCAGCCCACAGCCCTCTGATGAACCAGACTTTAATGATGACTATTTAATGTAATGGTGCAGCAATCTGTTTTCCTAGCACAGCCCACAGGCTGCACTTAGTGCAAACCAAACCCTGTCACACAGATGGCATCTGGGGAGTGGGAATAATCCAACTGTTCGTAGAGACAAATATTCATCTCCCTTCATCAGTGCACCCCAGGTTGCCTGCTGAAGGGGCAGGGAGGGCAGGCGAGTGAGAGAGGCTTTGTGGGGAGGAAAACAGTTTGGCCTTTGTGAAACCCACTCTTCAGGGAGAAGAATTTGAGGAAAGAAACTAAATCAAGAGAAAATTATCCCCGGGGGGTGTGTGCAAGGCAGACAACAAATCCTCCAACTTTCAGTAGCAATTAAACTTGAAATGATCCAGCATTTCATATGCTCCCTCACTTATACTGCAGTCAACGCAAAGGAAAAAGCCTGATTTAGAACAAATATTTACATTGGGGTTTTTATAGAGATGCCACCATCTGGCTGACATCAGTGATGGTTCATGTGAAGGCTGAAATCAGTCTCTGCACTCACATCTTGCTCCTATGTAAGCACTTTCTGTCTCCTGGCTTCCAGAAAGGAGCAGTGCACAGAGAAAGAAATCACCCTCCAGAAAAGCAATAATGGACACATTCAGTCATGAAAGAGATGTAATTACAGCTAAGTTTTACTGAAAATATTTGTCCTTATTTGCAATATTGGGTATAGCCCTTTGTCCAGCACTTGAAGATAAGAGATGTGGGCAGAGAGCAGCCTTGGGAGTGATGTCAGTGGCTGCGGATCCAGAGCAGCGTGCTGGGTTTGGCTGGGATAGAGCGAATTTTCTTCACAGTAGTTGCACAGAGCTGTGTCTTGGATTTGTGCTGAAAACTGTGTTGATAACACAAGGATGTTTTTGTTACTGCTGAGCAGTGCTTACACACAGTCAAGGCATTTTCTGCCTCTCACCCCACCAGCGAGTTGGCTGGGGATGCACAATAATTTGGGAGGGGAGGCAGCCACGACAGCTGATTCCCACTGACCCAAGGGATATCCCATCCCAAGTGGAGTCCTGCTCAGCACTCAAAGCCTGGGGAAGAAGAAGGGTTTGTCTTGCAGAGATGCTGAGCATCTGACCAACAGAGAGACATCTTAATGCAAAATGATGCTCCTCCATGGAGAGCTGGGACACTGTTCTGTGGGATTCACAGCAGAGAGACAGCATCTGCACTCAGATGGAATGTTTGGTAGGGACTGGGAGGTGTCCCAAATTCCTACTGTCAGCACAGTCAATCTCTATAAATATTCATTAGACAATATTATAATAACCCCCTAAAATATTTAACAGTTCATGTCATCTCTAGATTTTCCCCACTGGGGATCGTTACCCAGCTGTCCCAACTGCAAAGGGGTTTTTAAGTTGTTCCAGCCTGCAGGAGCCTCAATATATTCTGCAGCCAGAGCAAAGTTTCCCTTTTTGATGAATAAGGCTTCTTGAGCTTTATTTATGATCAAACAGAAGTTTTTCACTGAGAATCCAAAATTCCTGGAGAGACTTTGTCTCGTGCAAGCCAGGTCTCAGATCATGGCTGGGAGAGAAACAAAGAGGCTCTTCAGAAGCTGAAAACTCTGTTTCCTCCCCAGCAGCCCTGTTCAGGCAAGAGCACAGAGCAGAGAGGGTTCAGCTGAACAAAAAGTGCTGAGACCTCCAATCCCTCAGGCTGGGGTCCTTGGGAAGCCCTTCTGCAGTGCATGGTACTGGGCATCCTCGCTTCCCACACACCCAAGGTCTCCACTGCCCCACAGAGAGACCTCTGCCCAGCCCACAGAAGGTCTCTCTGCCCCTCACTCCACAGAAACCCACACAAGGAAGTTTTTTATTGCCTTGGGGGCATGAGTCCCTTGGCAGGGAAACCCCCAGGAACCCACAGCAGCAGCCCAAAGCAGGATTGCCTCTTCTCTACAGCCTCAGTCATCTCCCCTGGATAGGTTTGTCCATCTGCACCTTCACCTGAAGAGGGCTCATGTTCTCTTCCCGGCCTTGGCACTGCTCCCCACTAACCCACAGCCCTGACACCTCTGCCTGTGCCACAGGGTGAGAGACCCTTTGGCCCAGGGCAAGGTTCTGCCTACCTCCTTTTGCCTCTTTTGAGCTACTGGCAGCAATGAGGACACAGGAAAGCTGGTACAAAACCCCATGGGGACCCACCAGGCTTCTTCTTTCGGGGTCTGTACCTAATATCCAATCTAAACCTCCCCTGGTGCAACTTGAGGCTGTTTCCTCATCCTGTCACTTGTTACTTGGGAGAAAAGACCAACCCCCACCTGGCTACACCCTCCTGTCAGGTGTTGTAGAGTGATAAGGTCCCCCCGAGCCTCCTTTTCTCGAGGCTAAACAACCCCTGCCTCAGCTGCTCCTCAGAAAACTTGTGCCCCAGACCAGATGTACAGATGTTTGGCCACATACAGATGTGCAGCAAACAACTGAGCTGCAGCCCCCAGAAGGGCTGTGTTGTGCTGTCACACAGCAGGCCCGGTAGCACTGATAGCAAAATCAAAGGCGGAAAAAGCAAAGAGCCTACCAGTGTGAGACCAGCAGCTGGTCCAAGCCTGGCTGTACGGCTCCCTCAGCCTCTGGAGGGATTGTGGGAAGCACTCGTGTCCCAGGCTGGAGTTGGCCACTCACTGACCAAGCATCTGCCACGGAAAAGGAGCACGAGTGGAGCAGGGGCTTCCCGGGCAGTGCTCGTGTGGCACTCCAGGGGAGCTTCTTTCAGCACCCCGGTGTAGCCCAGAGCTCAGTGGTCCCTGCGGGGGCTTTTCTCTGCCAAGCAAGCCTGGGAGATGGAGCGCAGGAGGTGAGGGCAGCAGACATCTTCCTCCTGCCTCTAGTCGAAAGAAAAACTATTTTAAAAATCGCTTTCCCCGCCCCTCCATCTGTGGATCGTTAAAAAAACCGGCAAGCTCCCATCAGGCCCTTGCCCAGAATAACACGTTTTTCCCTCCTGCCCTGCGGAGCCAGGCACACATGAACTATTATTAGGGCCCCCTCTGGTGGCATCACTGTAAGTCCCGGTTGTCTGGGGGATTCCCGTGGAATTCACACCCAGACCCCTCAGCACGGCCAGCAAACCCAGCCGCGGCAAGGAATCGGAATTTCACCCTCTTCAGCTGGGAGCTCACGGGTCTGCATCACCCCGTGCTCTCCACGCAGACCTCTTCACTCGCTGCAGGCAGCCCGCGGCTGGCCCCAAGGAGTCCCTGGGCCCACTGTGTTTCTAAATGAGTTTTGCAATAAAGAGGGAGCACTTTGTTGGCTCCAGGCCTGGTTGTTCATGGCCCACAGTTAATTAGCTGGGAAACGCGCTGTGATGACCCTCAGGAGGTGGCAGCAGCTCCCAGGAGCAGGTGCTGGCAGGTTACAGGGCACATCCACCCCTGGGACCCCTTGGCGTCCCTGCCATACCTGCACCAGGAGCACCAGGGCAGCTGGCTTGGTCCAGCAGTGACCACAGCCTTTCCTGGCTGTGCAGCCCCTTGGGATGTCTTCTAGTGACTGTGCTTCTGCTCTTTGGTGGGTTGTACCTGGTTTTGGGGAAGATGTGAGGCCGTTCTGGCACCAGTGCCACCATCCCCTCTGTCACAGATGCCACTGACCCCTTCCCCAGTGCCAGAGGAAACTGCAGTTTGGATCAGAGACTCTTTCTGCAACCACAGAATCATAGAATATCCTGAGTTGAAAGGGACCCACAAAAATCATCGAATCCAACTCCTGGCCCTGCCCACAACAACCCCAAAGTGCACAACATGTGCCTGAGAGCATTGTCCAAAGGGTTTGTGAACTCTGGCAGGCTTGGGGCCATGATCACCTTCCCGGGGAGCCTGTTCCTGTGCTCACCCACCCTCTGGGTGAAAAACATTTTCCTAATATCCAACCTAAACCTCCCTAAGCTGGGCTTAGCCCATGATCCTCTCCATCATCCTGAGGGTTCAGGGACACGACCTCTGCACTCTCACCTGGTATAAAACCACAAGCGCCCTTTCTCTGCAGGCTGGTTTTCCAGCCAGTGTGAAAAACAAGGTTAAATACTTTGTGTGTCATTTTAAATATAGAGTCTCAGCTGTCAGTGTTTGCAGGGGCAATTTTCTGGTAGAGAGAAGACAGATTTATAGGAATTAATTTCCATATTGGCAAAGTAACCAAAAACCTCCCCTGAAAAGGTCTGCAAATGCTGGCATTGAGACACCAAGGCTTTCTGTGCCTCTCTGCTGGGAGGAGAGACTGACCCCAGCCATTTTTGGGGAAGCCAGCTGCAAAATCCCACCCCCCGAACAAAACACCCTAGCTGGACATCACTGTCAGAAGGAAATACCCCCCCTCAGCAAGGTCAGCTCCTCCATGGGGCCCGAAGGACACAGGCTTCCAGCTCAGCAGGGATGTAAATATTTGTAGTACTAAGGTCCTGCAGAAAGGCAGCTCAGCACAGGAAAGAGCTGTCAAACACACCTCTAGGTCCTGCTAAATCATATTTTCCTATTAATTTTTTTAAAAAATCATATATACTAGCTTTTCATTCATGTCATTTAAAGAATGTGCTTTAAATCTCAGTCAAATTAACAGCGACAGAAGCTATAAATCCATCCTGATTTAGTGACAATATTTTTTCCAAGCATGCAATATAAATTCACAACTATGAAAATTAACTCTGAAAGTCTGAGAAATTCTGAAAAGCCATTTAAAAGCCTTTTCCCAGGAGGCCCTGGGGAAACAGCCCTGCACAAGAGGGGAGCCTGGCAGCAGGGCTGTTTTGATAACCTTCAGTGAAAGGGACCTGAGAATATTAACCATTACTGGGGACTGTGGAGGAAAAAAATGCTGTAGCCCTCCCTGCTGCTTTTCCAGCTTGGATGGAGCTGTGAAGATGTGGCTGGGATGGGGATGGGAATATCTCTAAGTTACTGTAACACCAGGAAAAATGACTTTAAAAATAAACATTTGTTTAGAGGAGGTTGGGAGTTTGAGAGTTTGATGCTGAAAGGTTCAGGTACCAGGTGGGTTTGGTCCCAGCAGGGCTGGGTGCTCCAGTGCATGTTCTGCACCGCCGCTGTCAGCAGCGAAATTCCAAACACTCCTTTCTGCTGCTCTGGATGTGGACAGATGTGATAAATAAGGAAGAAAAATAAGAAAAAGATCCTCCAAGCTGGCACAAAGCACAGATAAACACCTGGGGATGCTGCCAGAAGCTTTGCAAGGCCCCATTCCTTGGGTGCCAGAGCTGTCCCTGACCTGGCAGAGGACAAACTGGGCAACCCGTTTAATTTGGCTCATGGGAGAGCATGGCACAGCCAGCTGTCATAATAACAAATGGTTTGGAAAGAGTCTTTCCTCAAACAAATAAAACACACTGTGTAAAAAAGCATTGTGCCATTCCCTGAATTAAGTTTCATGCAACTCCATCCCAGTTTCTGTCAAGTGATGTCTGTTTATATGTAACCACCTTGGATAGACTTTTACATGTGATTTATACATAGTTTGTTCCCTTTTCTTTCAGGTGAAAAAGGTCCATTGTCTGCACTGCAAGTACATTTCAAATTGGAGTAAAAAAAAAAAAAACTGGAAAAAAAAATCAAGTAAGTTTAAAACAAATAAATGCAGAAGTTAAAAGTGAGTAGAGAAAAAAGCAGTTTCTGGATTAGAAATTTCACAATCTCACTTTCAACAGACAATTAGAGGGAAAATTAATTACAGGGTTTGCATAATCTGACCAAACCCAGAGCCCTGCTAAGCAACAGCCCCAGCACCCACATTGTCAATGCGCCTGGCAGACGTCAGAGCAGGTCAGGGCTTTTTGGGGATGAAGGGAGATCCAGCTTGGACACAAAAAGTGCCCTGCACAGGCCCAGGCCTGGAGACTGACCACTGCAGCAGCATGGACAAAAAAATTAAGTATACTGGATCACCTTTACATATATATATACACACACACATATATATAATGATTCAAGGATTAATTATGTAAAGATTTAATCTAAAGATTAATTATGTAAATATTAAATAGTTTGAGTTATTAAAAGAAATAGTATCTTAAAATAATTTAAATTCTATTAAATATTTAAAACAGTTAAAGTTATTAAAATAATTTAAACGTATATATTTAATTTATTATAGATACTCAAAGCTGCACAAGGTGAAATGCAATTCTCAGTTTTGAGCAACACCCCAGTATATGAGGTATTTGCCATGCTGGCTGCAGAGATGACCATCAGAAACACAGAGCCAAGGCCATGGACAGCCAGAGGGGGCTGAAGAGGGAACTCCAACAGCTCCCCAAACCAAAGAAGGCCAGTGGGCAACCAGTGCAGGTGAGACCCCAAGGTATGGCAGGAACAAGCACAGCCCAGGGTCAGGGACGGCTACAGGGCAGGTTTGAGCTGCAGGGTGAGAAGGACAGGCTGAGGGTAGGGGTTGTGACGATCTCCAGGACATCATCTTCAAAGACCCCTTCTCTTTGCCAATGGAGATGTACAAATGCATCCCACCAACACCAGGCAGGGGGATGGAATGCTCTGGAGCTACCATCCCATGGCAACTGCTGTGCTGCAGGGACTTACCTTCCACCACCCACCAAAATACCCAGTGAACCTCCCAGATGTGCCGTGGGTCCCAGCCTGTGCTCCCGTGTGGCAGTGCCCTGCCCTGGGGCTGCCCTGGGTCACTGGCCAGCAGCAGGCAGGGCTCCAGGTGGCTACCAGGGCACTGCCAGACCTGGTGCAGTGCTCACGGGCCAGCTCGGGCCAGCTGCCGAGGGATGGAGGAGCTCCCAGTGGCACTCACAGGGACTAAGAGGCCAAATCCTACTGCAAACCACCACCAAGGAGAGAGACTATAAATAAAGAAAAAGAGCTTAAGTTCAACCAAATTGGTAGAAAAGCACTTCCACACCTAAAGGCAAAAAACTGATGCCAGTCCTCTTTCTATACTGAAGAAAGTGCATCTCGCACCATTGCCAGTCTACCCAGCAGGAGGCACTGGGACACCGGTAACTCAGAACACCACACACCAGCCCCACTGCACTTAGAAACCTTTGTCAAGGTGCCAGAAGCAGCACAGAATGTCCTCCAAAGCATCGATCTGTGCCCAGCACAAAGTCAGTCCTCAGCTGGCAGAGCTGCTGGGGTTAGCTGAATTTTGTTGCCCAAAATCAACCCCACCAAGAAGCTCTTCTCATCACCACCACTGGAGGCTTGCTGTCCTTAGCAAGGTAATTTTTGTGGCCACTCCACAGCTGTCAGCACCTGGGCCAGGCAGAGTTGGTCACTTGAAGCAGAGCTCAGTTTTTACTGGAGGTAACCCCAGCCACGGTAACAACCAGGGTCCATCAACTTCACAGCCAACTCCTGCTAATTTCAGCCGGTGCCATCAAACCAAGACAAGGGGCAACAGGCAAGAGAAGGCCAGACAAAAGCAGGGTGACTGGGACATAAGAGTTACACAGGTGAGACACCCTCAAGGTTTACTCACCCCAACAGCTGTATCCAGGTTTTTTTGTTTTGTTTAAAAACATTGAATAGGAGGCTCACGCTGACGTAGCACAAGGCTAATGAAACACAGTTAACTATAAAAAGGAAATAATCTGATAAACCTGGGGCAGGAAAGTCCTTGGCAGCCACTGCATCTCAGGTTTCACCGGGGCTTTCAGCAGGAGAGTGTTTGGGAAAACATCTGCTGGTTTCCATGGCTGTGCCTGGAGGTGCTGGCCCCAGGTGCAGGGAGACACCTTCTGCAAACAACCCCAGGGATCCCGGGGGGAGCAGCGGGTGCCGGGAGCGCCCCGGGATCACAGCCCAGCTGGCAGCTCCAGGGACACAGCACTGCCCCCATGCCTGGGGTCTGCACAGGGCAAACCAGTACAGCTGTGTAATGCCCCATCCACACTGTGCCCACTGCACCCTCTACGTTTATGCCATAGCTTAAACTTCCGCCATTTTGTTTTAAGGGAAAAAAAAAGGTTTCAGGGAAAAAAATTAATGGTGCTGAGGTTCTACCCAAATTTTCATGGCTGCCTGCACAGCCCATAGGCTATTTGGTCTGCCTGAAACTGCTGTGTGGTGTAGTTTCAGTCTGAACCTTACTGACTACATATGAAAAGAATCCAATGTTGTTTTTAACATGCACATTTTAATGAAGCAAACATTTCTATTTAATAAGTTATAAGATACAATTTTACAATCCTGCATTTTATTCCAGTTTATTTTGTTTTTACTTTCTAGTTTACAATGTAGTGAGCATTTCACATTAAGGCACAGAAAAAGCACAGTAAAAAAAAACCCCAACCTTCCTTTATTTTCCCAATAACTGTGCTGGAGAGTAGTGCATCCACACATAACTACAGAACCGTAAGCATGAACTTCTCCCGAGGGACAGCAACATGTCAACAGGTTTTCAACAAATCCTACCTTCTCCAAATTGCAGAGTTAGAGCTCATCAGGAGAGTTTACTAAAGCCCCAGCAGCTGACAGCAATTCAGATATGCACTTGGGAAGTAGTATGGAGTAATCCGGGACAAACAGACAAGTTACAAGGAAGTTTCCACTCTCTAACCCTCAGCAGCAACGCCTGTTGCAGCACAAAGAGGATTTCAGGAGAGATGAGTTTGCTTCAGGCATGTCCTTGGACTGAGATACAACAAAACACCTTGCACCAAAGAGGGGTTTGTTCATTGATATTGCTATTATTGGTACTGCTATTATTGGTATTGCTATTACTGGTAACTTTACAGACCCCCCCTCCCTCCCTCCCTCCCACCGTGTCCCACTGCAGATATAGGTCCCGTTTCCAGGATGGCTTCTTTGCCCCATCTCAGCCACTGGCCTGGCCCGCAGCCTCCAGGGAAACCACTGGTCATCTTCTCAACACACCGTGGTGCTCTGGACTGCAGCGACTCTGGGTCTCACAGCTGACAGCCATGCCTGGCTCGGCAAATTCAGGGGCTTCACTTAACCTAACCAACCCAGGGCTTGTTCTTAAATCAAAAAGAGTGTGGGGGGGTTACCTGTAAAGTTACAGAAACATCACCAGCATCCCAAGCTCATTAAAAACCACATTACTAGCATCATGGCCAAAAAGCTACCTGTCTATAGAGTTACAAAGCATTAACATAGAGAGGCTGAAAGCTTACAGGAAGTCATTTTCAGTCTGCTTTTGGTTTGCTATAAAAGATAAACTTTTTCTAAATGTAAACCATTAGCAAAGCATTTTCAGAAACATTTTAAATTTGAGTGGTAAAGCTACTTATAGTAGCTTTTTATAATGTTAAGCGTTAAAATTGATCAAGTATACAAAGGCACCTATTATAGTACCAGTTTTACCTCATTTCTTTACAGAAAAGAATTTGAACTGGGGACAGCCCAAGTCATATTCCATAACTAAAATGTAAAGTCTCCAGTCAAATAAAATCAGTAGTTAAGATACCCAATTACAAAGACAAATTCCAGTTTTCAATTAACATCTAAAGTCTTTAACATCCGCAAGGGAAATTAGTGTCTAGTCATCCACATGATTCTCCAAACATTAACAGTGACCCGGACAGTACTACAAAGGTACAATTTGAGGAGATTTTAAATAGATTGACATTAGGTTGGTAAGTAGGATAGAAGTGAAATGCTTGTAAAAACAGTTATAGAGTTTATGTCTGACTATTGAAATGTGAGCCGTGTGTATCTAGAAACTGCATTTTGCAACAGGACTGCACCCAGTACAACTCTACATCTGAACTGCGAACGCAGAGAGCGCCTGACGCTCAGCGGGTTTATGGAACGGTGACATGGAAGGGACTCCCAGGAATGTGCTCGTCACCCCACTTCACTGCCAGGACATAGTCACCCCTTTCCTTGACGACATAAGTGACGTTGTACTGATGGCTGCCCAAATGCTTGATGGACACCTCTTCGCACGGTATTGTCGGTCCGTGGACGCCAACTAACAGCATGTTGGAACCTACAGCAAAACACACCACTGTTAATATTCCTGAGCTTAAAGAAGGCAGCGTGGCTGTACCATAATATATTCGCTCTGTAACACATGGGTTTTGTTATTTTAATTCACAGAGTGGTAGCTGAGCCATACCTCGGATTAATCTGGTATAAGAAGGAATTGTATATTAAAAAGCTTTCAACCTCAGAGGTGAGGGTTTATCTGTGCTTTTTGCAGACCTGACAGGTTACCACTATCTAACTACAGGTTACCACTTTTGAAGTAGAGCACAGGAAAACATCCATGCTGTTTGTGAAAACAAGCTGGCATTGCTTTACAAGTACTTCATCAGAAGTTAATAGCAGGGGCCAGTGGACACAGCTGGCCTGTAATCCACCCACACCACAGAGCTCCCAGATGATGATGATGATGAGCATCAAAAGGTTACAGGAACACCGTGCATTACATGCTACAATGCACCACAAGGGTTGCTTAAGTTCAGCAACCTGTTTGTTCTCATGCCATAACCCTGTGGTTCTTTCAGGTGCACCTGGCTCAGATGAAGCCATTTTGAGAGGAACCAGCATCTTTACAGCCTCTGTATTAGGACTCACTTGGTGAGCACAGTATAGTATTTAGCGTTTTTCTTTAGTACCAGATCATTACCTCAAGCTCTGAATTTTAACTCTGCGAGTTGGTTTAGGGAAAAAAATGCCCAGCTAAACCACCCACCCTGAACATCCATCTGGTTCCTGTATCCGTACCTGCTTTGCTGCAGTCCACAGAGAAGGAGCTTTTCTGACCCACAAAAGCCTTTGAGAGTCCTGCTCCCCGGGAAACCACTTTGCTGGCATCCGAGGTGGATTTGGGAATGGCGCTATAGCAAGTTTCAGTCGATGACCTTGTCACCGACTCAACCAGGATGGAAGAGGTTTCGTTGGCACTGCCTGGACCAACCAGTCGCTGCCCTGGAAACAGAAAAGGTTTCTCACATTCAGATTCACCCCATCTGAGAGGCATTCACAAGGAGATTTCAAAACCCTCCTAATGACTCGCATGCATTCTGTATCCAAAATGCATTTTTGGAGAGGAGCAATTTCCTACTTGGGTTTTTAAGCTGACATCTTCCAGCACCGCTGGCAACAATCCCATCCCAGAGCCCTCAAGTGGCTAAAGGACCACAGGAACTTCAGGATTCATTAAGCAAAGCTGGCTGCTTAAGAAGAGTTAATTGTGCTCCAATCACCAAATGCCAAAAATGACTTGAGTTGGCAGAAAAGCAGGTGCAATTTTGCAATAACACATTTTGAAAGCAGAGCATCCCAGCCTGGGGGAGCGCAGTCCCTGCCACCCTCTCCCGAGAACATCACCACGCCACAGGCACCACGAGAGGGTTCATGTCATTAGCTCAGGGGCAGCAGTAGAGATGAGCTTCAGCCTGTGCTTAAACACAGTGCTGGAGACAGAACAAGCTTCCTAAACCAGCCTTCCTCACTTCACCTAGAAGCCTCCCAGACATTACTGACCTTTGGCTAGGTGATACCTGCACCAAAATGAGACCACAAGAGGCAACACATGCTACAGGTGAGCAGGTTTCAGGCTTTGGGGGTGGGGGGAAATGGGTAAATAAGTCAATAAGTCATATTTCCCTGCTACCAATGCAAGACCCTAGCACTAGATTAGGATTTAATATTACCCCATAAAGCTGTTTTATGGCCTATCATGGAGTCAAGCTGCCAAGCTCCGTGACTACTGCTTTTGTAGCTGTTCCTGAGACCCCTCATCTAGGCTTTGGAGGTGATGGGGAGAAATGTTCTGCTTCTCATGTCTTTGGGCATCTAGACCAGAACACCACTCTGTCTCAGAGGGACGTTTTTGCTGAATGACATGAGCTACTTCAGGCACAGAGTAAATACTAGTTAGTTTTTTACCTGTAACCTTTGCCTTGAAGGGGCTGCCCACTATGTGGTTAGGTCCACCATATTTAACTCCAATTAAATAGTTTCCTGGAGCCATGGGTGTGTACATGACTTTGTAACCTTCTGGAGTTTCCTGGCAGTCCATTTTCACCTTTGATGGCCCTTCAATTGTAACAGAGAGGGTACCTGGACCAGCCTTGGTCGTGTTAATGAAAAACTCCGATTGCAGTCCTAGAAAGATGTAGCACAGTGAGACACACTCTTCCTCACACCCGCTGTTACACACGCAGCCTCAGGCATTAAATAAGGGGTAATTCGGCGCAAGATCAGGCTGCCCAGGGCTGCAGGCAGGGAGGGACACCACATCCACCCCAGCAGCCTTGCACAGGCCAGCTCCCCAAAGGGAGCTCTGCACCCCTGGCAGCCTCCCCGGCTTCATCCTGCTCCCTCCTCCAGTTAGGTTATGTGACTGTGTGGGAGAAAGGGTCATAAGAGCCCTTCAGGACTGAAATGGAAGTAATTTGGTATCAAAAAACTGGCTTAGAGAGAAAACAAGAGCTTTTCTGCTGGGCATCAGAGCCCACACCCACACAGCTCCAGCATGGCTAAGTTTGGGAGAGCTCAGAGCTGTCCCACTGCCTGGACTGTAAATCAGCAGTGAAGGGCCCACAAGAAAGCAGGAGAGACAAGGGGCAGGAGATGGCCTGGAGGAGATGGGTGTTTGAACTGCTCGGCAACAGCACTCCAAGCAGTTTGTGGAAACAAAAGCTTGTTTAATTACAGCATCTGGTTAACACAGCTGAATTATTGCTGCTAATACTAAGCCAAAGACACAATGCCAGCAACACAAGAAAAAATTAAGTAAGGCTTTCAGCCCCCAAATAATTTACTGTCAGACTCTGGCCTCAAATATTTATGATCTTTGGGCTGTTGCATGAGACACTATTGAGGAGGAATAAAGTGCTCAGGCTCACTCAAAACCAGGACAGCCATGGGAAAGTTTACTGCTGCTGCGATGGAAGCATGAAGACATGGGAATAAACTCGGGAGAAGTTTCTAGCCTCCCCACAAAAGAGGCTGCTGTGTCGCAATGCTGGAAGAGCCCAGCTCCCACAGAAGATTGTGCCATCTTCCAGTGCTCCAGCAGCCCATCCCCCTGGCATCGCTGGCCCGGGAGGTCAGGCATCAGCCCGCAATGCCCTGCTCAACTGGAGAGAAATTAAGTCTCAAGCTTCACAGCTTCTCGCTAAGAGCTCTTGCTCCAGAGGCACTGCTTTTTCCTGTGCCTCAAATGAAGGCTCGCATTGTTGGAGGCTGCAGACGCTCAGCCCTCCCGCGGGGACGGTTCAGGTGCTCAGCCACTGAAACCCCTACACTGGGTCATTGTTCTGAAACGCTGCTCAGCAGCTCCCAGGGCACCGCGCTATTGGCAGGGGCCAGGATTCAACAACGGGGCACAGAGCAGCTTTGCTGAAATTAAGCAGTCTATTTAGATTAAAAACAACCCCAAGCACCTTTATAGATGAAGAAATATTCCCCTGTCCCTGATGCATCACTGGCTGGTATTAATGAGTGCTTTTGTTTCTGCCTATTAAAGCAGCTCAAGCTATATCTTTATTTTATAGAGTGTATCTGCATGTTTCCAAAATCAACTGCTTGGTTCCTCCAGAACAGCAGAAGCTTTGACTGACTAACTGCAGTACTTTTTTTTTTTTCACAGTGAGAAAAAAGGTATGAAATGGAACGCACAGGAGACAGCAGTGGATAGGACAAGATGAACTAGCTATTCCCTTACACAACAAAGAAAGAAAGAAACATAATCAGTTATACTCTGCTATTTACCTGTGTGTGTGGCCTGAGCAAGAACACAATTAAATAAATCAAAGTGCATATCCTAGAATATTTTCATACTTTTTTCCTAAGGCCACAAATCATAGAAATGAAAAAACAAACCCTAAACCCTACATTCTTGAGCTGAGAACTATCAGATGAAGCAGCCACGGCAGACAACGAGGTGTCAGATTTCGAAGAAGAGACTTCACGCTGCATCTGGAGCATGCATAGCACACTACCAAAAGAACAACCCACCTTCTCCCTAGGGTTTATACATCCTACTGCATTTCACTTGAGATTTCTTAGAGGTGCAAGCACCAAAGGCAAGGTGACAGGGTACAACCTCATACTCATTTAATTAACACAAGTTAAACAAGATTCCTTCCTCTAGAGAGCCAACTCGGACATTGTGTTCACGTGTGGAAGGGAGCCAGAGCATCTCTGGAGCTCGAGGGACCACCGACGTGGAGCTAAGCTAACCAGCAGAGCTGTAGCCCAGCTGCTAACCACCAGTTCAGTGAATGCATGTTGCAGTTGCTGATTTACAGAAGTTTTACATTTGTTAAGGCTCAGTATAGGCTGCAGACTTGTGAGTGATGGTTATAAGACATGAGGAGCATGCTAGAAAGCAAAATTAGCCTGCACTCAGGTCAGCAGAGAATGTGGGTTAGTTCAGCTGCCTTAGCAGGTGAAGTCATGTAAAAGTATGCCTGGAAATAGGTTCTGTGTGTCTCAAAGCCCAAGTGCAAGCAGCTCTGTAGGAGAAGGGTTACCCGTGGTGCCGCTCTCCAGGCCGGATCCGTAGGCCGTGACGAGGGCGGGGTTGCCCGCCTGGCCGGGCTCACCCACGCGCACCTTGAAAGGGCTGCCCACCACATGGCTCCCGTTGAACTTCACATCGATGGAGTGGATGCCGTTCTCATGGGGGATGAACCGAACGGCGTATTTGTCTGCAAGGGAGAAGGGGCTCTTCTGACAAATCAGAGGCAACAATCCAACCATTAACTACCAACTAAACCCAATGCAGGGCTGAAGAGCAACCCAAGCTTCTGAAGGCTTTGACGTATTTTGGTCTCAGCTTAAGTGAACTCAGCTACTCGAGCTGCTAAACTCGTATTTAAGCAGGAAAATGCTGTATTTTTCACAGGTTTTACAGCTTGAGTTTTCACCTTGTTCACTAGGACTTGATCTCGGCTGTCATCTAGTCTACAGGGTGAATTTAAGAATTATTTGCCTCACTCGTGCTCTAAACATGACAGCTGAATCACAGCCCAATCTGTCGGCAGCTGAGGGAGCAGTGCAGAGAAGAAAAGCAGCTGGTCAGAGCAAGCCAAATCTTACCAGCGAGCTGAGCGTGCTGCTCTGACACCACGCCTTTATCTATTGAAGTCATTTAGCAATTTGCTGATATTTCACATTTTTGATTGCGTGTTAACTCAAAGGCGGGACTGATCTCCCCCAGCTGGACAGCTGCTGTCTGTTCATAGTACAGACCATAACTCATACAGACTTCAAGTGAAAAAGAAAAGCTCATTGCTGAAACAGGTGTTGAACTTTCTGTAGTGTTTGCTTATAGACAGCTTCCTTGACATTTCATGTGAAGGAGTGAGTGAGAGTTAAAAATAAACTATTAGTCAAAGATGGAAGTTTAGCTTTGAAAAATAAACTTCTTCCCTGGTTAAATTCAACTGCATCATATTTCATTTATTACTAATGTCACTGTACCTTCACTGGCAAGCCAAGACTTAAATATTTCTATCTTACACAAGCTGGGGCTCACTCAGTTCATGGAAAAGCATGGACATAACCCTGATTGAACAACTCTTGACACCAAAAAGTCATTTTCCAAGCAACGTGCTCATCCCGGGGACACACTATTCGTAAGCCAAGGGAACTGAATTCTCTATGGGGCAGCAAGTGCTTTGGAGGTCATGCAATTGTGTTGATCATCATCAAGCTGTGCTCACCTGGCTCCAGCTCAGACACATGGCACTCTTCGACAGCTCCGGAGGGGCTGTGGACTTTAGCATCGATCTTGCCCTTTGCCCCATTCAGCCTTATAGCAAAGGATGCTGGCTGATTAACTTTTAATCCAGACTCCTGAGAATGCAACAGTCAGATTATCAAATCTAAACTTTTGTTTCAGACAGTACAAGATTTGTGGCAGGGAAATAACCACTTCAGCATGAGAGTTTTTTAGATTTTAACAAAATGCATAAAGTTGTGACTAGCATTAACTCTCAAATCAGAAGCTCTCTCCCTCTTAGGGGGTGGCTGATTCAGGAGTCACCCACGTTGGCTAGGCTGACTTTTCCCATGGTAACAGACTGGTTTTGGAAGTCAGGCGATTGTGCCACATCAAAGAGAGGCAGGTTTACAATACTAGTCACCCATTATCACTGAGGTCAGCCCTTGGTAGTCAGGCACTTGATGTAAAGGATGCTTAAGCTATAGCTCGATTTTCAGCCCATTCATTCATTCCAGATTCATTCAGGGAAAAGCCTCTGATAATCCAGTTGTCTGAAAGAGTAATATGCATGTTTATATTTGCCACAAGAGGCTGCATTTAGAACGCCACCACAAGACGTCTTAAACATGAGAAAGTAATTTAAAACACGAAACCAGATGTTGTGGTGCTGTGAGGCCATTGGTGGAAGGCGAGGCAGCTCCGTATCTGAGCCACAGTGGTCCTCAACCAGCACAGCCCATGCAGCTATCCAGCAGTAATATCTCATGTTTAACATACTTTACCTCATTTTGTTTTCAACTAAATCCTGAAGAGGGAAATAAATGCAACTGAGTAGAACTGAGGTATAACGTATAAACAAGTCCCTGATGTGGGTTTGGTGGAGGCTGATGCTGCAGGATGCACTCCGTTACCGAATACTCAGCTTTATCTGCCTCTCCAGGACTTAACTGAAGTGAGTATTCCTGTCAAAGAGTCTTTAAATGAAACACAAGGCAAACATCAATACCACAGTGACTAATTAACGCCCTTGTAACTCCTGGTTAGGAGAGATACTATCAGATCAGGCTGTCACGGTTCATTTACACAGCCGAGGTGGAGAATTCCTGCAGCCCAGGCAAACTCCTGGGGATCACAGCTGGGACATAGCCAAAAAAAAGCCTCAACTGAAGTACTAATCACCACTCAAGGAGGACTGAGGCACAGTATATTTAGACACAGATTCTCAGTCTCACATCCAAGCTTCTGGCTTTAGAGATTTCAGCCAGGCCTTTAATGTTACTTGTATTTTAATGCCTGTAACCACACACATACACAAATTATATGGTGAGGTTTCCAGATGAGCCCAGACCAGCTACAAAGCTGTGATTCACTCTGAGATTCAGTACCGTTCATGAATCATTGGAGCTGTGACTCTGTGGTTTTGTGACATCAGCCAGAGCAAATCTGCACCCTGACCTCATAGTGGGGCCACCTCTGTCTGCCTGGCCAGGCTGCAGTGATGTCCCAGCCATGCAGCCCTGCACTGCCTCACCCATGGAAATGCAGCTCTTCATCCACGTGCCAAATGAGGAACTTGGTACCAGCATGATCACTGGTGGTTCACCTCTGAGTTTCAGTTCTCCTTGGCCTTCCTCTAGCTAATGGCATGGGAAACATGTCTTAGCTCCTCCAGTGCTATTTCGGGAGCCTCTTATTCCTAATTCCCAAGTGTAACACACTCAGTTGAACCTTCTGCATTTGAACTCTGGCTAGCCAGAGTTACCCAGGGGCCAGCTGCCAAAAATCTCTCTGGCTGCAAGCTGAGCTTGAAAACAAGCACCAACCAAGGCAAGGCTACTACTAAGAAGAAAGGACAACCATCTTGGTTTTGGAGAACAAGGACGAAATCAGTCTCTGTGGTAAGTTGTAGAGATGTTTCCTTATGTCTCACCTGAAGACTAGTGACAGTGAGCCTGCGAGCATCATCGGAGGGGGCGATGACAGGAACCAGGTAGGGGCTTTCAGGAATGTGCTCATCATTGAACTTTATGGACACCTCATAGTTGCCTGCAGAGAGAAGAGAAGCAGTGAGTGTCCTTAGTTTCTTTGAAAGTCACATTCAGTGTTGTTCCCACATGATTTGGTCTCAGTACATACCTGGCTCTTGAACTATATATGATGCACCACAAGATCCATCTTTATGGTCATCAAAGGTGATTTCTGCTTTACTTGGGCCTTCTACAGCAATAGACAGTCCTCCAGCTCCAGCTTCCCGTGTCCATATGCTGAACTCAGCTGTTGAAGCACATGAGAGCACACACAAGAGTAAGTTTGCTGCTGCTGCTGGGTTGCAGCTCAGCTTCCTCCTAACAGACTGTAAAGTTCCACGCTTGAGCGCATTTGAAGAATGGTAGCTCATCCCATCATCCTGGGAGATACTGCTTAGCAGTTTCTCCAGGAGGCTGCTGTTAGCCAAAACACTGCATTGCAGACCTGCACACAGCAGATCCTGGAGCCCAGTGAGAGCAGAGGACTCACCTGGAACACCTGTCTCTCCACGCTCCAGCCCTGGGCCTCCAGCTCTCACTTTATGGGCTCCTCCCTCGCCCAATGGCCCCACGGTGAACTGGAAGGGGCTGCCTGGCACTGGCTGCCCTTTGTATTTGACATCCACAGTGTGGACCCCCATTTCTTGTGGCACAAAGCGGACGCAGTAGGTGTTTTTGTCACACTCTACAATTTCAGCATCGAAGTTTCTCCCAGAAGGACTAGTTACCTGGGCTGTCATATCAGCACAATCAATTTCTAGAAAGAAGAGAATAAAAAACCACAGATTAGAAAGTGACAAAGGGTTTTGGAAGCAGGACCTGAGCTCAGGTGATTACCCAGGACAAATAACAGAAGAGGCTTCGTGTGTGCTTCTGAGCAGCAAACCTGGCCAGCCGCAGCTTCCCAGGTGCTACAGAGGCAGATGAAGTGGCTGGATAAGTGCAGCCAGCTAAGCCTGGCCTACATGACTCACAGTTTCCAGAGAGCAGTACAAACATTTAACAGCCAACAGGATGATCTTAAAACCCTGGAGCTGGGGTGAGCTGTGCAGCCCATTCTCCAGCCTGCTGTACACAGAATAAATTAAATTAAGGCCTCACCAGTATTTATTCCTCCATGTGTTAATCATGGTTATGCTTATTTTCAACTGTTTGAAAAGACACACTACCAGTGTTTCTTCCCTAAGCTACAGGAATATGAGGATGTCTTTACAACACTGAAGTTCGTATTTTCCCTGCTTCAGGTACACCCATGCTACACAAGTTCAAGTTGTGGTTTTGGGGATAAGGATGTTGTTGCTTACCTGGGATTTTTAGGTTCAGATCACATATGCTTCCTACTGTTGCAACAGAGGGAGCCCGTCTTGTTCGTGTGATGCTCTCCTTAACTCTTCCTTCACCACTTATCTTCACACTAAATGGGCTGCCTGTAAGTATCACAGAAAGTCATTCCTCCTCTGCTCATTACACACTCCACTGAGGGCAGAAACGAAAGCTTCCTCTGACTTGTAGGGAATCATAGGGGAACTTTTATAGCCAACTAACCAAGTCAAATACACCCATGTAACCAGAACAGTTTTGGATGCTTGCTGCTTGGGGAGAACCTCCTCGAATCTTTGGGACTTATGGTCCAAGCCAGATCACACAGCCTACCCACAGTTCCAGAGCACTGGCTAGCCAGATAAGACTTCTGTTGTACTAACCAAAAATCTGCCCAACACTTCTGCTTACCTGGAATGTGCTCGTCTGCAAATTTAGTGGACACAATGTACACGCCGGGTACAGTTGGAAAATAGGACACTTTGCAAGTTCCATCTTCTAGATCTTCAGTTTGGATCTCTACCTTGCTGGGTCCTTCAACTGCCAGTGAGATCCCACCATAACCTACAATATAGATAAGTTAGCCTCAGATTTCCATAACACTACTCTAAATCTGACATAAAATAGGCCAAACCCTTAGCAGGCGCTAGTTGGTAGGTTTGTATCATAATGGGCACATGGGAGTTGCATCATGCCTTAATGGCATTTCTGTACTCCTCATCAGTCAGATGTTGAGGCACAGCACGCATTCAGCTCCTAAAATTCTCTGACCATATCCCTTTTATTTCAAAAGTTATCTTCCAAGCTAAAAAGTTATCCAAGGCTCCAAATTAAACCAACAGGGAAATAAATATCTTCCTCATTTCCTTCTTGCTGTACCAAATGATACTAGAGCCAGCACTACCAAACGAAAAAGTTTCATCAGTGCCCTAGTGACAGTCCCTGTTGGTTGTAACAAAGACATGAGCTAGGACCTTACAAAGCATATTCTAAGTTAATAGCACTGCCTGTGGTTAATAACTGACAATAATGACTGTGTTTAATGGCAGCTGCTACTTTGCAGCTTGTGACATGGTGGTCTCATGCTGAGGGAGGCAGTGCTCTCATGTAGAGTCAATATATATCTCCCAGCATCTCATGGTCCCTTTGTGAGGGAACTAACCTGCATCTCTTGTGTCCACAATGAAGTCACACATTTCAAAGGTTCGTCCTTCTACCAAGCCACGTCCAAAAACTCTTGCCCGTCTGGCATCCCCGATCTCAGACTGGACCACCATGATTGTTACAGGGCTGTTTGGTACGTGGCTCCCATTTTTCTTGATGCTAACCAGATGTTCTCCTACTTCCCGTGGAATGAATGAGATGCCTACAAAGCAGAGAAATGTGAGAAATTTATTCAGTTTTTATTCATGTTATACTTGATTTAAATGCCTTAATCACACCAAGAAATGAAATACTGCAAGAGCACTCTCTTTACTCATGTTGAAATGTTGCTGTCAAGTGGACCACAAGGCCAGTCATATATGCTGACAAAACCCACTTCAATTGCAACCTGGCATGTCACGTGCAAGCTAAGACAAGAGGTCATTCTTTATACTTTTCTGTCTTTGGACAACTGTAACAAACACTATCAACTGCGTGGTTGGACAACACTCTTCTGGAAAGGACCACAGAAGTCACATCATTTACACAGCAAAGCAAACTGGAGTAAAGGCTATCACAGTAATCTCTCAGAGCTTACCAATGTGGTTATTGGGCAGCCTCTTCAGAAGACAAGGCTCATCACGACCAGATGGGGCTTTAATGCTGGCTGTTAGGAGACTGAGATCAGTCTCATTGATGTCCAACATGAAGTCAGCAGCAGAACCAAGCTTAACCTGAGACCGTCTTCTGTTATCATCTGAATACATAAACAAGTCACAAAACATTACAAGGTTAAGTGCAGAACAAGTTAGAGGACTTCGAATTCCTGCCACAAACCAGGTTCCCCATGCTATCAGAGGTTAATTTTTAATATGAAGTGCTTCCAGAAGTTTAAACTTTATACCTGTGATCTTGGCTGTGAATGGACTGCCTGGAATGTGTTTGTCATTGTATTTGACCAGGATGCTGTAGTTTCCAGGAAGAGTAGGCAAGTACGTGACTGTGCATGTCCCATCTTTGTTATCAATGCAGCTGATCTCTGCTTTTGAAGGTCCTTCAATAGCCAAGTCCAGCCCACCTAGGAAAAAAGTAGAGTGGCACTTCCATAAATCTTTGTGAACACCAGGTCCAAAGACTTGGTCCAAAGAGAAATATCCGGTACCTGGTACTGAAAACTGAGCTTAAATGCGTGTTTTCAAAGGACAGCAGCAAAACTAGCTCAGGCCAATCCACTAAGGCTACAGCTCTATTCAGTCTTTAGATTTACCTAACAGTGATTCCACACCCAGTCATCATCCACTAGATTTAAGCTGCTTTCAGTTTATTTTTAATTAAACAAATAATTTGCACCCTGTACCACAGGGTACATCTACAGCTCTCAGGAAGCGGTAATAAACCAGTTTTTACTGCAAGTTACAGCCTGATATTTGCATAAGTCATTTGTGTCACATCAGAGATTCAGAGTTGGACAGATTAATGCAAATTAAAGCTAATGTGCATTACACTACCAAGAAGTTCCTAGTTTAGGGTAGGATGGGTTTAAAGAACTGACTTACCCTCTCCTGCATCTTCTGTGACAATGGTGAAAGTTGCTGGTTTATTGGCAACTCCATAAATGAGGCCAGGCCCATAAGCAGACACACTGCCGCTGTTGGGGTAATTGACATAGAACTGCAGAGGGCTCTCTAAAGGGAAAAAAACCAAAAAGAAGCACTTTTAAGGATGGGTGGTCTGGACTACAAGAACTGATGCCCATGTTCTTGAATGCCCTTCTCATTACGTGGTATCTGAAAAACCTTATTGTGACTGTAATGCACTTAAAAACCAAATAAGCCTCCGTTTCCATCCTCAAAAGAGACTTCTCTACAATTTGTGCCACATTCAGTCATGGAAGAGTAAGTGTTACCCTAGTTACCAGAGATAAGCTTAAATGATGTTGTAAAGGTTCTTGTTCATTGCAAGTTTATTTTTAGCACATTAAATCAGAACATGACTCAGAGCAGGCTTTCAGTTCAGGCACTGATTCTGAATTTTGGTAGCTCAGAATTAGGAACTAGCACAGCACATTGTCTGACTCAATGAACCTGAACTAGCAAATTTGAAGGGTATCCAAAAATGTATTTGCCAGCCTCAGATTAGCTAAGCTGGTGCACAAGAACAAAAAGTACAGTCACCAACAGCCAATAATGGTTTCAAAAAAAGGCACAGATAGCTCTTCAGTCCAAAGTTAGATTTTGCAGCTGAGACAGTAAAAAGTTTGGTTCATGACAAGCTTCAAGAAAGAAACATTATGGTACATCATCTTTCTATCCCAGCACAGGGTAATGGTCTTAGTGAACCAATACATCAGACAGGTCAGCACCTATGGAGGTGCTAATATCCATAAAGTGCTGAAGAGACTGAAGCAGCACCATGCATCACATCACTGAGCTCCCTACTTCAGCCTAAGTTATCCTGCGTTTCTGTACCAACAGAACCAGCAGTCCCTCTCAGGCAGTGCTGAAGGTATTTTGTCTCATGTCTACACATCCTTCTACAGGTCTGCCCCTTTCTGCCCAGCCCCCCACAGCCAGCATGCCTGGAGAACCGAAGGGCAGCCACAGCCTCCAGGCGAGGCAGCGCGCTTCCCACTGGGGAGCTGGTGAAGCAAGGACAAAAGAAGAGAATGGAATGAAAGGCAGTGGTTTCTGTTTGTTACGAAGCAGCCAGGAAGAAAGAAAGATTACAGCATAACGTGCATGTGTGTTTTATTTTATTGCAATCAGATGGAAAGAGTAACGATAGTATTTTAGCCAATCAGTTCTCCCCGCAGTTTTGAGATTTTTTTGCCAATGCAGTTTTAAGGATAAATACACACTGTAACCAGTAGTTTTGAGCACCACAGCAGTAAATTTCAACCTGAAAAACTGGTAGTTAGAAAATTGTATGTTTCTTCCTCATAATAAAATGCCACAGAAGCTAGTTTCCCAAAACCAAAATCCATTTTAAGCCTGGCTGGTACTATTAAACCACAATGGGAGCTCACATGTGCCAGCACTTACTCCTTCGCTTTAGTTCTCTCTGGACTTGCAGAGAAAGGGCTGCTGAATGTAAAATATCCCTGGCAGATCTTTCCACAGCATGTACGACTCAGCTATAAAACCTCATCAGGGAGCAAATGCATCAGCAGGACTCTGCACTCAGGTTTGCATCACCTGCTTTGTCAGACTTACCTGGGATGTGATTTCCCATGTATTTTATGTGCATCTCATGCAGCCCAACCTCAGTAGGAGCATATTTCACTGTTACTGTGCCATCTTTGTTATCCACGATATCTGGCGTATCCGTCTTTCCAGAGGGCATGTGTACTTCACCTACAAAAGGCCACCATGGGAGTTACAGAAGGAGAAGCTGCCTGCTTCCCCTCTCCCACCCACAGAGAATTGTCTAGCCATTTTAAACAAGCATTTTAAATTGTTAAATTCCTTACCCACAGGCACAAATAGGAGACTAATGGGAACACTAACCAGACATGTTTTCTACTTAAGCTGCATGAATACAAGGCAGTGGTAGACATCTGGCAAACAGTCCTGTGACCTTACAAACGCTACAGGCAGGGCTGTTTGCTGCAGCCACGGAGCTTTCCACAGCAAGCTGCAGAAAAAGCACCAATCTACCTTGTGGCAAGATGCTCCATCTTCTGCTGCACTTTTGAAAAGGAAAGATTGACTGTTCCTTCAAGCTGGGACAGGCCAGGGCTTGGGGTGGGATTGCTGAGCTAGGGGGCAGAGGGGACACAGGCCTTGTGTGCAGGAGCTTAGTGCAACCAGGGTGCTACTGGAGCAATGCTCTCAGCTGCCAGACCTGTAGAAGAGGGGTCACCTGCTTTGGAGAAGGTATGTAACAGGAATGCAGAATTAACTGCTTTCCAGCATCTGCACAAAAGAAATAATGGAGCTTATCAAAGATGCATGTAGCTGCTCTAGAAGGGAAAAAGCATCAACAGGCTCTACATGCCGTAGCTCACAGCCTAGCACTGAGGGCCATAGCAGCACCAAAAATCCCCTCATTTAACTCAAACCATTGAAGGGGTGTATCCTACTCATCCTCAGCGGGTGCCACTGGATGTGAAATTAAACAACTAAGTTGCTGGCAGGATACAAACCTCCCCCACACACTGTGGTCTAGACCACCCAGTCTGTTAGCTGCAAATGGATAAACACACTAACAAAAAGCATAAACCTCCCTGAGAGGCACTCCAGGTACCTGTTATTTCTCCTTTCCTTACAGCAAATGGGATAACCATATCAAAGGGCCTGAATCCCATGCCATTCATGTCTCCAACTGGGACATAAGCTTCTTCTGTAACCTAAAGCAAGCAAAAAGATGGGTCACTTCAAAAAGGATGGTAGAGCCAAACAAACACTGAGCAACTCCACTGCAAGCACAAGCAGAAGAGAGTGTGCAGTGATTATTGCAGCCAGCCAAGGACTGGGCTCAACCAGAGCAGTGTCCGGCCAAGCTCTCCTTCACAACACCACACCGCAGAGCAGAGCAAATCAAACACGGCGCGGATGGAAGACATGCTGGAAAAAAGTTAGAAATAAAAATGGAACACAAAGGGATGGAAGACAATGTAGCACACACAAGACCCAAAGTGGCTCCATCTGAAAGGATTTAGTTGCTTAAGGCCTGGAAGAGAAAGTGATTTTTAAATGGGACAGAATGATTGCAACACAAAATGGACAAAAGAAACAAGTTTCACAATGCAACTCTGAACTCAAGACACTGTGATTTTACTGGGAAAACAAAGCAGTGCACTCAGAGTGCTTTTGCCAACAGTAGACATTTCAGAAGTGGAAGCTGTGGGTGCAATGATCCTCTTCATGTTTACATGAATTTATTTGGAGACTCCCTTCAAGCAGCAAAGAAAAAACAAGGTCTGGATCCCAAGAACAATTGATGAAACAGAAAGAATGAACACAATGACCAGAGCGATCAAGCAGTCCCAAGAAGCAGGCTGTCATCTGAAATGGAACACAGATGGGGAAAAAACAGCTGAAAAACGTAAAAATTGTGTACCCAAGGGCGGAATCCGGGGGGGGAAGCGCCCACTTGCTCCTGTGACCGTGCAGCGACATCATCTGCATCTACAGCCTGGGCAGGGGTAGAGGCAGGTTAGTTGTTATTAGATGTTATTCTGGCATGGAGGCATTCCCATCTTTCACAGTTCAGAACACATAGCTCCTTCTAGTTCAACACCTTCTCCCCCCGTGTAGCCCTCCCCATCTTCTTGCCATAGCAAAGACCCAGATCCAGTCAGGGAAGCTGGGAAACTGCCCTTATCCACAGGTGCTGGGGGAAGCCACCAGTGGCACAGCAAAGGGACAAAGCCAGTACGTGCCGTTGTTGGATGCTGGGGAGGGAAGCAGAAAGCTGTGTCTGAACACTGGTGGAATTGAATATCACAGTTGCTTTCTTAAGGGACTGAAGCAGTGAGGGAAGGGAAAGGTTTAAACCTAAGATGAGGGTCCCCGAGCGCTGCACAGCATGACATGCCAGCGGGGAGGCAGGGGAGCCAGCTGTCGTGGGAAGGCTGCTCCAGCTCATGCACTTGGGTGAATGACCCAGCCCACATCCAGCCACAGCAGCAAAGCCATTCTTCTGATTCATAGCTGGGACTGCGTCGTCAAGACACCGAATGTGTTTTCCCCTGGCACAGCTGCTCTTCTCACCAGGCGTGCCAAGAAGACAACTTGCAAATTCCCATCTCTCCCATTAACCTGACATGAGTGGCTGGGACTGACACCGACGCAGGCAGCTCCCCCAGGCTCAGCCATCCCAGCCCCTCCTGCCCATTTACACCACTGCAAACCATCCTAACAAAATAACCCACTGGAAACTTCTGCATGGATGGACTCCACTAAGAAAACCAATGCAAAACAGAAAGACTGCTGTTTCAGTGTTCTTTGTCCCCAGCTGAGACACCCAAGTCAAACACATACTGTATCAGGCAGCTAGGAAGTGGGAATTTTGGCTGGCCAGGATTGGGCTCCCTGACCTCGAGAGGCATTTCCTGTGGTGAACCTTGAGCAGTGACCAAGGGAGTCGTTTCTCTCAAGGAAATCTTCAGACACCCATAGCCATCTGCCAGGATGGCAGGTAGGAAGAGCCAGAGTTGCTGGCCCCAAGGACTTGCCCATGAGCTCCATCCAGGCTCAGCACAAGTACAGTCCTGTGATTTCACAGACTGAGATGCACCAGAGGTTGATTTGGCTGAGATTATAAGACCAGGAATTGTTTTGCTGACAGAGAGATGTTCTTCATAAGAAGGGCTTCTGTGAGCCCTGAGAGGCACCTAGTCTGCTTCTCAGGGGGCTGGGGTATTGTTTGTTAAATGTGGAGTACTGCACATTGGAAAGAAGATAATTAGAAGGAGAGGGAATTTGGTTAAAACCGTTTAACTAGCACTTCAAATCATTTTTAAGTGTGAGCTAACAGTCTGCTTCCCTGGGATCTGTCAGCAGACCGTCTTATTTTGGGGTCAACTTAATAAAAAGTGAGAGACAGAGAAGGCAGAGCACTGTATCTGAGAATGGCTAACATAATTAGTTGTAGAAGCTGATTACAACCACCCTTACATCATTTAGAGAAAGAACTACATGGTCAGGAAATGAAAAACAAATTTCTTCAGAAAAGCCAAGTCTTCATCCTCTGATGGCTTCTATCCCGCTTCACTTAACCGTATTGCCTGCTCAAAATAAGCTCTGCAAGGAACAAGGCTTCATTAGCTCCTGCTACCCTAATAAATGTCTGAACAAACATTTACACACAGAGTTAACCTATCGCTAAATAAAACACGGCAGCAGGAATCTGAGTGGGACGTACTTCTGGAGCAGAACCGGCTTACCATGACGGTGAAAGGACTGTTGGGAATGTCCACCCCACCAAAGCGGACATAAATCACATAGGTTCCTGGTTTGGCAGCGGTGTAGAAGATATCGTAAGTCCCATCCTCATTTTCAACAACATCTGCTTCAGCTTCTGTCCCATCTGGCGTGAGGACGGTACACGTCACTTTTCCCTTCCCTGCTGATTTGGCATCTACCACAAAACCAACCTCCTCACCAGTCTTCACAGTGGGTGCAATTCCAGGACCTACAAGGCAATTTTCATTACAGAAAGTGTTCAGAGGACAGTTTTCCCAGGCAGGCCGCCTGCGAGGCGCCTGGAGAGCATGGCACCAAGACATTGGTCCCGGTGAGCCACAGATGTGGTTTTGGGAGCAGATGTACAACACGGGACATTTGTAAAATTGGTCAGCACAGCGGTATGCAAGAGCTGGCTACCAGCTCTCCTTCTCCTCTGCAATCACAGAGGCTGGATGGGAACAGAGAGGAAAAAAGCTAAGTTTGAAGAAAGCAATGCCTTAACCCATACTCTTATCATCCTACTCCTTTATGCAGAGCCAAAGGCACTTTCTTCTGCCCAGCCACCAACTCGGCTGCACTGCTTTAACATAAACCTCCCTGTGTAAGCAGCTATAAAAGGGCACAGTAGCAGCCGTGGCCACATTTCCTCTACCGTTATCCACAAACAATTTTCCACTGTTCTGCCACACATCCCAAAAAAAGAACATCATGCAACAATGCCAAAATTGTAGCAATCAGATCTAGCTTGAAGAACACTGTGTTTAAATGAGAGCTATTATGTCTTATTTGCAGTAGTACATATTGAATACTCCTGCTTCTGACCCGCACTTGTTACCAGGTAAATGGCTCATTTTCAAGTGGCAACAAACCTGCCGGTTTAATGCCTTGGCAGTATTCCAGCACTTACTCCTAAGGTGATTGTATTTCAGCTTTACAGCACTGAATCAGAAGCACTTCTTGGAAAAGGGAAATTTTAGCTGGCATCTGGCAGTAATCTCCATCTCAGTTACTTTGAATAGTTGGTGACTTGAGTTACTTGGAAGAGTATCAGATTTACCCATTAAGGCATCTTTTAAACAAATTTTGAGGCAAAGGGGATACCCCTTTTTTCTTCCATTGTGTCAGAAATGTATTTCTGTTTAAAACAACTTGAAAGCAGCCATCTCCTGGACAGGCTTCAGGTGCACTCTAACTACATGATGTCCAGGTCCAGCACAATGCCCACACACTCTCACAGGCCTACAACAACAGATTAGGTTTCCCTGTTCAATTTGGCCCTGCCTAGTTTATTTATTTGTTCTACAATCAAGGGACTTAATGTTCAGTGGCATTCTTGTAACTAGTTCCTGTCACTTCTGCTCCCTGCTACAGCCTCCTGGGAGGTGGGAGCTTGCCACGGTGACCAGCCCAAAGCCATGTGATGAACACCCATCCTTAGAACTGGTAGGGGACAAAGCTGTGTGCTCCTACAGCAACAAATTTTGAGTCCCTTCCCTACACCAAGGTAATGATTTTTTGAGTCATAGTAATATCTTATCTTTAGGTTCTCTCCTTCCCAAAAGCCTGTTCAGACCCAGACCAACCTTGACCAAACAGAAAAGCAGCAGAAACCTCCATTAATAACACCCAGCCTGAACAAGCTTTGCTAATATAGAAGCACATGACCAGCTATGTACATCCTCAGAATTAATTCTGTTCTAGCTTGGAATGAAAAGCTTCTTGCAATACTCACTGTGCAAGGAGCATGATGCAGTGCACAACACACACGTGCTATTTTTAAATCAACCTCACTGAAGTTCTCAGCTAGATTTATTGATGCCAAAATAAGCATCAGACAGTTGCATCTGGCTGTTTGTAACAGCCCAGGCAGTTTGACAGATTTTGCTTGAGGCTGCAAGAGATCCCTGCTCACCCACAGGGTGGACACTTCTTTATCTTTAGGAAAACCCCTTCTGTAAGAGCAGCCAGATTACACAAGTGTCAAGCATGTCTTCTACACCCATCACACCCACTGTACTGTGCTCAGAAGGCAGCTTTACACCCAGAACAAACAACAGCAAAGAGAGGAGTCAAACACTCACCCGTGGCCAAACACTTGCTGGCATCCCCAGCTGGAGATGCCCGGATCCGATAGGGAGAGGCCGGGATATCATCTCCACCATACTTAACGCCAATCGTATAGCGGCCTGTTTTGTCAGGGACATAGGTGACTGTGTAAGTGCCATCCTTGTTGTCATGAATGTCCACTCTCTTGGGTTTGCCTTCTTGGTCCTGAGGAATGCAAACCAAAAGATTTAGGCACTATGAAGGTTTTGAATTTCCTAAGCTGGGCATCAAATCTGTTCACAGCCATACTCAGGTGGTCTCAGATACAGAACTATAGCTTTTTGAAGTGTAAATATATTTTGCTCAAAGACTAGTAAGAAAAGTAGACTATTAGGAGGAGAAAGGTATCAGACCACTATAAACCAGTCAGTGCTATCATTAACTCTTTGGTTGATATGAGAATGTTTTTAAGAGCAGTAAGCCATTTTAACGAACTTTATGTCAATTGTAAGAAGTTCAGGCTTCACTGTCATACATTGCTGCTGGAAATGAAGAACACTTCCCAGGTCCCTGAGGCACAGATGGGCAGTCAAACTGTGCAGCTCTGTCCTGAGTAAGCACTGGGTAGCCTTGGGCAGCTGCTCCCTGACAGGTCAGAGGGCAGGGGACAGCAGATCCCAGAAATGCTTCCAATTCTCCTGCATGAGGCATCCTGCTGCTGGCACACTGCAAAGTCTACAGTTAAAAGCAGCCCCTTCAACTACCATTTCTCATCAGCTGCAAAGCACGAAGCATTTTAGAAAGTCTTCCAAGCCTGCTTACAGGGAACCACATGTTGACTCCATTTTTGTATTTTATGACTTAACACTGCCTGGGCTACAGTATAAGCTCCAAAGGACTTGAGATTTTAGGTACAGCACGAAAGAGCTTATTTCTTTCGGGAAGGCTTGTGAAACGTTTGACATTTAACAGCTCATAACAAGAAGCAAACAAATGCTGCCAGGAGGATCACCTATGCACTTCCACCATACTGGACTTGTGGAACTTGATCTTCAAAGCCATAGCCAGGGCTGGGAGCTCTGATAAGCATTTTGGATCCTTTAAGAGCACACTTGCATGCCAGAATAATGGCAACTGCCTTGCTGCACACGAGCAGGCATTGAGACAGGACAGGAGCAAGAATGCAGAAGGGCAAGTACAACCAGCCATGCCATGACCTAGGCATGCCAGAGCTGAGCTATGTGCTTTATGGTCCACTAACCAGACACCTTTTTGCTGAGGCCACAGAGTCCAGGCACCAGAAACTTCAGAAAGAGTAGTAACAAAGATAAATCAAAACATTCCTGCAGTATCTCCCTAAGCAGCTTATGACTTCTGGCAACCTTGAGAGACATGTGTGGTAATTTATCATAATGTGATGCTCAGAATGGTCGTTATCTCATGGCCTTGCTGAAATACACTGCTAGAACACTGCTTCCATTTCAAATGCCAGTATTTTCATAATCTTACAAGCAACTATTTATCTCATTTTGGGCATTTGCAGAGTGTAAGGTCAGGCAAGAGCCAAATAGAGCATAGCTGATGACTTTAAGACAGAAGTTTCACAAAAGCACTCTCAAGATCTTCACAAATGCAGAGTGCAAGATGTTCCTGTACCAGACCTTAGGGTCCAGCCAGCAGTCCAGTCTCCAGGACACTGGGTATGTGAGGATAAAGCTGTGGACACTCCTGAAAGGAGAGATTCATGCCCACCTAGAAAACATGTTTCCTGTCCTGCTTGGTTTTGTTACTTACTGTGATCTGTACAGCCAGAAGTCCCTGCCCAGCATCCTTAGCATCCACAGCAAACTCCACAGGCAGGCTGGCTAGAATGCCATAGGAACTGAGCCCTGGTCCACTCGCTGTCACTTTACTGGCATCATACGTAGGAAGCACCTTTACCTTGAAGGGACTTAAAGAGAAACCCATTATTTCCCCTCATCCCAAGTCAATGGCTGCTAGCTGCTGCAGTACACACTGAGGTATATGTGAATACACTCCTCCTACAGTGTCTGCTGCAGGTGCAGTGGGCTCAAAACACCAGTGAACCCTGAAGTTGTGCAAGAAACTGCACTGGTTTAGTAGAAAGGACCACAGCCAGTCCTTAAATGGTGCTCATGTGCTGGGAGAACACAATTGGATTGTTAAATCTTCAATTCTCTAAAGTTTCTCTTATCACCTTACCTTCGAGGAATCTCTTCATCAGCATATTTGACAGAGATCATGTAAGGTCCCTCCTGCATAGGGGTGTACACCACCGTATGGGTGCCATCTCCATTGTCTACCACATTAACAGGTCCCACAACTCCTAAAAAAGCAACATATGTTTTTCTCAACTGTGCTATTAAAATACAGTCATCTGCTGCACAAAGCTACAAGATGCACTGCTCATTTACAGCTGGCAACAAGCTAAATTTCAATTTTTTTTTTAAACGAAAGCGATAGGCATGGATCAATGATCAGTTTCCCTTATTTTGTATTCAAAGCCATTGACTTGAGATAGATTTGTTATCCAGTGCTCTCTGGGCTCCCATCTTCTTGCTGTAAATAAAAGCTAGCATGAAAATACCGGAGAAAGATCTGCCTTTCAGTACAGTCTAGGTCAATTGCTAAAAGTGCATTGAAGATCTTTCAAGACAGAAAATGAGTAATGCTTATAATTATCTGAACTGTCATTTGCAAGATTACTTCTTATTACTGGGATTCACTGCACAGAATTGAGCCCTAAAGCCAGTTGGTGTGTAGCATTCACCAGCTGAGTCTTTCACAATCAGGTGTTTGGAAAGGCAGGCTCGCTGCCTAGGCAGGAACACCCTGCAAGCTGCCAAAGACCTAAGAAAGCAGGATCAATCATTTCAATTTGCATTAAGCTAAATCTACAACAGATTATGTGACATATCAGTTCAGATCAACACACAAAGCAGTCTACAATTACAAGTTGGCTCTAAAACACAGAAAGGATTAGTAGTAAAGCAAGCACAAAAAAAATGTATATAGTTGCCATGCACAGCCTAAAAGCAACACCGTTGGTTCCCATTCCCTCCTCCAGATGATTCCTGCTGTTGCCAGCCGGATTTCCAAGAGCCAAAATTGCCAGTAGTTAGTGAGAGTTCAAACCTGTCTCAGTGTCACCCTTTGGACCACCTTTAAAGAAATCCGAAATTGCTTTCAATGGGGAACGCCATCCCTGGGAATCCGTCTCATCCGCTAGAATTAAAGAAGTGTTACCTGTGGGGAGCCTGCACAGCGGGACCTGACACTCCAGTGGGGAGGCAGCTCTCACCTCCCAGCAAGGTGAGACTGGCAGCCAACAGGTACTCACTGCCAAGACACTGTGCCAGTGAGACACGGCTTTCTAGGTTAATGCAAACACCATTAATGCTATCACTCGAGGGCCTCATTGCTCTCTGGGGACCACTGAGCAGTTTCACCATGATTCAGAGACTCCTGCAATCCACTGATAGAGGTTTCCCAAGTCACTGCTCACATGTTAGACCTTGGATTCACTTTTTGATGTCTAAAACTTAACATACAATTGTTGAGCGGTGATGGTTACTCACATCACTTCTCCCAGCCCTGAAGATTAGGCTAAAGCCATCAAAGACACTGTCCAAAGCAGCACTACCTAGGACACAGCTCTCCTTTCACAGCATGACATGTGGGTCATCTGCCAAGGGACACATGCCAGATGAACAGGAACAGAGGGAAATGCTCATTCAAGTGGCATTGCCACCTTTGCAAGCAGGGCCAGGACCATGTTACCTGCCCAAACATAGATATGGGCACAGTCAGATGGAATACTTTGGTTCTTACCTCTGGGTCCTGTCACCACCACCTCAAGAGGTGCTACTCCTGCCTTGCTGGCATCTACAGTGAAGGACTGGGGGATTTTGGCTCGAACAGCTGTTCCTAGGCCTGGTCCTGCTATCTTCACCTTGCTGGGATCCACAACATCCTTTACAGGAACCTTGAAAGGACTGCCTGGAAGTTGACACAGCAAGTGTTAAACACCACGAAGTTAACAGTTACAGAGAACAAAAGGTCTTTTTTCCCTCCTTTTCCTTAGGCTTTTTTATTACTATCCCTCTGCTGCAGGCAGGAATGACAACCCCACAGCCTCCACACTATCCCTCTGCTTCTGCAAAAGCCAGAAGTGTAATGACGGTGCTTCTACATTTTCACAGAATTGTTGACAATTCTGTTGTGATCCATCTGCTTCTCACACCTCGGGAAAAAAACCAAATGTGAAAGAAACCAGAAGGGCGAATGAAGTATCACGGAGGCAATGCGTTTCCTTCATATCTTACCAAGTTCACTATGTCAACAAAGAGAATGGGACCAACAGGAAACATCCAGTGCCAATGCATGCACAGGCAAATGTCTGGTGTAGGGAACAGTTACTATGCTTTCTGCAGTGACCAAAAATTGCAGTGTTTAATAAAATCCCCGTGACAGGATCACCCATTAGACCCTCTTACTGCAGAACAGGATCTTTAACGTATCCCCATACCAAAGGGCTATTTTCATGACCTAAAGTATTACACACCACTTGTGCATAATACCAGTTATTTGTCAAGGGTTAGTGTCCCTTTCCCTGTCCCACTCATTTGTACCCACTTGAGCAAATGCCACTGCCTTTTCTGCCTGAATTCTGAGGAAAAGCAGAAAGTCAAAATCACATCAACATCCCATAGCACAAGGGAGATGCAGCCAACTGAGAACTCCGAGTCCTTAGTTTGACTTCTTCCCTCTTCTGAAAGCCACTGAGCAAGAGCTCTTACCAGGAATATGCTCTCCCCCATACGTGATGTTAACATCGTAATCTCCTGGAACATAAGGAACATACTCGGCACTGCAGCTCCCATCTTTGTTATCTTTACAGCTAATTTTAGATTCTGAAGGTCCTTCAACAGTTATTCCAAGGCCACCAATTCCAGCCCCTCTGCAAGACAGAAACACACATTGTTAGAATCACCTGCTTCTAACAGCAGCTTTGTAGCCTTCACATGCTCTGGCTGCATTTTCATCCTTTTTTGGAAATGTGGTATCCTGACTTGTGATGTTCAGCCTTCAGCATGTGCTGGCATGCAAAGCTGTTCAGCGCTACCTCACTCACATTTTCCTAGAATTTTCTCCTCAGTAACTATAAATCCCTAATGTCAAATGTTTGCAGAGCAGAGTAGATGATGAGGTAGCACACAGTCATCAGCTGGACACAGCTTGGCCTTTTTATAAATATTTGTACGGAGTTTAGCACCCTGCATTGCACACACCACCACACTCCTCCCCCCGTCAGATATTCCTTCAAGATCAAACAGGCCCTGTCACCTGGTGACAACTGAAAAGGCATTTGGCTGATTTGTGAAAGCTTCTGTGAGTCCAGGTCCTTGTGCCTTCACACGTGATGGGTGGCAGCCCTCTGTGACATTCACTCTGAAGGGACTATTCGGCACAGGCACACCATCATACATCACGCTGACTGTGTGCGAACCTGTTAAGAAGAGGGAAACATGTCCTGAATTCCCTAAATATGTTCATCACCTAACATCATTCTACAAGATGCTACAGATTTAAATGTCAGTATGTGGGTAAGAGTTTCCTCTTGCATTTCACAAGACTTCACTAGTGTTTTGTAACTGGGATGCCATCTACATGCTGTTCTTCTCAAGCCAAGTTACCGTAAAAGTCAGTTCTTCAAGTTCAAATACAGCTACTTCCTGCAGAATTAGCTCCTCTACTGGCAGACCTCTTGCAAAGATGCCAACAAGTTACTGGCAGACCTCAGGGGTTTGCCAAATGAAAGTGGCAGAAGAGCTGCTTGCTCTTGGTTTTCCCCTTTCAAGTAAAAGAAAACAAGCCCCGTGGTTACCCTTTTCAAACGGCGTGTACTCCACTGAATATGTTCCATCGGCATTGTCTTGGATGAGACAGTCTGTGGGGGAGCCAGATGGGCTCATGATCTGTGTCCTGATGTGGTCACCACCAGCCTTTGTTAGAGGTCGAGCATCCACAGTGAACTCAGTCGTAGCTTCTCGGAAGACATCTGCAAGAAATGTTTTGAAGAGTCACTTCAAGAAGTGCATGTATTCCCAACAACAAAACATTTGGTGAAGCAGCATGATAAACAACTTATTTGGGAACATGAGACTCCCGCCTGTCCAAGGATCACCATGGAAACACACAAGGCTTTTACAGCTTTCAGTGCTCAGAATACTCAGAAAGAACTGCAAGTCCTACAAACTCTGATAACAATTATTCTCACCTTTTCCTTCCACTCCTGGCCCAAACACTTTAACTCTGCTTGTGTCCACAGCTGGCTCCACTTTGACCCGGGCTGGGAATTTAGGCACTTGCTCTCCTCCATATCTCATCTTGATTGTGTACATGCCAGCCGAGAGTGGCACATAGGTAATGACATAGGTCCCGTCTTTGTTATCATCGATCTGGACCTCGGCTTTGGAACCAGTATCTGACACCATGTCCACCCGCAGGTCCCCAGGGCCCGCTTCCGTGCAGTCAACATTCAGCAGCCCTGCCTCGCCTACTTTACCGCGCTCCAGACCTGGGCCCGTGGCAATGACTTTAGAGACATCAAATGGCATCTCTATATCTGCCTTAAAGGGTGAACCAGGAATGTGAACTTCTTCGAAGAGGATGTTTACAAAATACTCTCCAGGCTTTGTAGGCAGGTAGGAGACAGAGCAGGTTCCATCGCCGTTGTCCGAACATTCAATTTTAGCTTCACACGGGCCTTCTACTGTCAAACCCAAACCTCCAGTTCCTGCCCCTTTAGTATCTATTGTGAATTGGGCTGGTTTTCCAACGAGGCCACCTCGAAGACCTGGACCATGAGCTTTTACCTGGAAGAGAATATGCAGTTGAGCTAAACTGCCTTTTCTATGTTATTGCCAGAAGACTGCCTAGTTAGACTTGCTTGTATGTGGGACTCGATTAACAGGCTCTTAAAAATACACAGAAGGCACTGTCTCCTTGCCACTCATCCCATTTTTTACTGTAAAGTTGGTACTTCTCCTCCAAAGAGGTTTCTAGGCAAGGATATTTATAATCTCACCATAGCTGCTTTTATATAGCCATGGGAAATAAAAGGTGGAAATGTTAAAATATTTGATGGCTGTACACATGTTTTTCTTGAAATATATTTCCTTAGAAAAAAGCATCTTAATATATCAGAGATGCTTATCAGACAGACTTATATCAAATTAGGAGCAATGCTTTAAATTTGCCACACTATGCAGGATGCTTGCCATATTTTTGATTAGCTCAATGTTTTCTTCAAATACAGTGTTACAGGAATGAATTCTACAAGTCATAGAGGCTGCAAAAGGAATCCCTGAGTGCTCTGAGTAAGGATGTTCTGGGGTATGTTTTGGCCAAGACCTAGCCAAGTCTCATGCAATAGCCCACAATTCAGTTTTCAGGTATCAGTTGCTGTTACAGCCCTATACCACTCACTTACCTTGGAGGGGTCTGGAGGTAATGTGGCCTCCACAGTGTAGGGGCTCCCTGGGATTGGGTTGCCATCATAACTCACATCCACCACATACAGTCCTTCTTCCCGTGGGATGTATTTTGCAGTGCTGCACTCCTTACCCAGAACTGGTTCCACCAGACATGGCACAGCTTTCCTCATAGGACTGGAAATATTAACCTCCAGTTTACCCTGCCCACCAGCTCCTTTGGTATCAATTACAAATTCCTGATCCTTCCCTACTTCCACTCCTGAAAAAGACAAAACCCATATTACATTACTTACTTAACATCAGACAGTGGTCCAAGGAATCTCCCATGCACATATCACTGAGGGAGAAGCTACTGCCAGAGCCCTGCCCAGTCTGCATCCCTCTGCAGGCAAAAAACCCTCCCAAGCCAAACAAAAAAAAAACCCAACCAAAACCAAATGCTTTAGTTACTTGATGCTACAAAGCTACAGGGGAAAACAAGCCTGTAAGATGTGGTCTGACAGTATCAGAGGCTCATTTCAGGAAAGCAACATATTTCACTGCCTAAAGTTCTTCCACTTTTGGAAAACAAAAAGACTGTATGAATGACACTGTGCACTGTAGCAGTTTGATACATTTAAACAAACAGCCATCTAGCCCTCAGGGAAACAGATTTCATCAGTGAGTGCTCAGCCTGGCAAAGCATCCAGCTCTGTTCACCCCAAACACGTTTTGTCCACACAACTATATAATCTTTGCAAAAAAGAAAAAAAAAAAATTAAATTCAGTCCTCAAGAGGACCACCTAAATAAGAGTGGTCAAGTTATAAAGTTGGAGCTGATTGATCCCCAACTGTAGCAAGTTAAAAAGGAGATTCTTCTGCCTGCTCCTGTTTCACCAGGACATGTCGGCTATCATCCAGACTCCAGAGACCCTTCAGAGGCTTCCAGCCCACAGGTACTTACTGTTTTCAAGTCCATTGACTTTAACTTTGCTTAGGTCTAGCGGAGCAGCAACGCCCACTGTGAAAGGGCTTTTAGGGATAGGATCACCACCGTAAGTTACCAAAACCTTCATCGGACCCTAGTTGGAGAATTTACAAGTTAGCTCAGTTCCTCACTTCATACAGACACACCAATACCCAAGCATAACCACATCAACTAATCCATTTTATCTGGCCACAGCCAAACTTACTGGTTTATGGACACTAAAGCTCTCACACCACTGCAGCGATTCAAAGTACTAAATGGTTTTTATTTAATACAGGAAGAGAGAAAAAGACAGTTCTTTCCAGCATTTAATTAGACTATATCCAAGCTGCCTGGCAAAAGCTCCAGCTCAGGCTTGCTCCCACCCTCCTGGCGCTCAGACCTGACAGCTGAATGAATGTCCCACTGCTCCAGACCAGGTATCCCCTTCTACCACATGGAGAGGCCAAAGCTAAGACTCCAAAGAGGCCATATTATTACAGAATCTGAAATACCAGGGGTTTAAGCTCTACAAGTCAGAAAGATTAATGCTCTTGTGTATTTTGGCTGGAATGCTGCATAGCCATGGCAAGCTCCAGCCCGTGATGTGTGCTCCTTTTATTCTCTCCTACCACAGTCCATATTTTAGCTATATTCACTGTTTGCTTACTTTTCATTCTTGGCTGGTTCAGCTCCCAAGTGAAATAATCATGGATGTTTCATGCAAGCTAGTGAATAGCTTCCATGATTATTTTTGGTTGTTTTTAGAAAACACACACACGGGTAGCTGTAGCAACACCACAAGATAGATAAGGCCGAATAAACAGCATTAAACCAAGGCTGCTCTGCGGCTGACGCTGCCCCTCAGGAATTTAACTACCTACTCCATCTTTCCCCTGCTCTGAAGAGTCCAGAGTCTCATTCACAAGCTATTGCTTAGGAACCTGAGCAAGACAGGGTCCAGGAAAGACCTATGTGCTCACAGCATAGAGGGACAGTGAGGCTACTCTAATTAGCAGCCTATTTTCACCTCTTTTTAACCATTGCTCTCCTGCCACTGCTATCCTGTAAGCCCACAGCTCCTCCATGACCCATGGTACTTCTCCAGATGGAAGACCCAAGTGAGAAACTCGGTTTGGGCATCCTGGCTTGTTTCACCAGTGCTTTTCAGATGAAACACAGCAAGCTGGTACTGCTCACAAACACACGGAGTACAGAGGAGTGCTCCGTTCTGCATACCAACCCTGACTGAACAAGCCAAAGCCTCTCCAAACAGGCATGCCGGCCACATCCTGAGATCATGCAACTGCTTTATCTGAAAACAAATGCTAGCTCTATGGTGCTTCCAAGAATTCTAATCCAGCATTATCAGCTAAATAATACTGCAGTCTTCCTTATCAGTCCACTTTTACATAGCTCCATTCAGGGAAGCTGGGGCAGATGACCTAGTAGCTCATTTGGTTGTTCAGGAGAACAAGAGCAGCAAAACACTTTCATTTCAGCACCAGAGCATCTGTGTCCTCAGAAATATGAGATTCGTGCATTCTGGAGTTTAGTGGCCCTTTACAACATGTAAGTACAGCATAAGGAAAAATACTTCCAGTTATTAGCAGCCTCCACTTTCAGCTCTTTAATGGTGTTGCTAGGAAGTATCTCTCTGTGAACCAAACCAAGTCAGACTCAATTTTTTCCAACCTAAGGGCAAACCTCAAATGCAGACAAATACTTTGACGCACTTAGTCTGCAGCTCAGCTTCCCTCCTCAGCACCAACTTCATCACTTTCCTACTGGGAACTAGTGCAGCATCACCCAAACTCTTCTTTTTGTCCCTGCTCAGGTTTGCACTCCAGCTCCTTTGATGCCAGCAGCTTGCTGACAGGCAGCACACCACAACCCCAACTCTGCAGGACGGTGGCAGCCCGGAGCAGCTGGGGAAGCAGTCAGCTCCATTGTGGAGTCTGGGAAGCTTTGCCACCTTTCTTCTTCAACTGATAAGGTATAGAATGATGATGTGAGCTATGTGCTACTGCTTCAATATCTCTTTTCCACAGAAAAGAAAACAGAGGCAAGCTATCAATAACTACGCCAGAAAAACTGCATTACTGCTTTCCAATTCCCATTGTACTGCAGGCTTTAGGGATCCTGGGGAACAGGACACGCTGGCAATTTTTTCTGCTTTTTCGTCTGTGCACAGGTACTAGGGAGGGAGGTCATTGCACTACAGCAACATGAGCTGTTCAATCTTCTACTGCTGCAGGAGTCAGACCTACCTGCTGTATGGGCGTGTACCTAACAGTGTGGGAATAGTCATAGTTGTCAATGATATCCAGATCCATCACTGCCTCTCCCGGCACCGAGCTGCTGAACTGCACATCCAGTGGTGCTTTTCCAGCTCCCTTGGTGAACACAGTGAAGTGTGTTGGTTTGCCATTTTCCACACCTGAAGAAACATGTAAATCCTAATTTATACACAGTTCACACACAGAAACTCTTCTCCAGAAGCATTCAGTACCAATAAAGCCCAGTCAAGCAAAATGCCAAAGGAGAGGCATTGTTTCCAACTGCCTGACACCCCACCCTGCTGCTGCATCCCAGCAATGCTCAGCCAGGCTGTGACCACCCTGCAACAGCTCCTCATGATCCAGTACTGGCCACACTACACGAACCCAGCTCTCACCAGTTTTGTTCAGCCCAGGTCCTTCAGCTTTCACTTTGCTGGCATCGTGCGAGGGGTCCACTTTCACTCTGAATGGGCTTGCAGGAATTTCCTGCAACAGAAACACAACCCCAAAAATAACCACGTCACTCTTCACTAGCCAAAATTAGATAATAATTTTAAAATAATTCTGCTCTAATTCCAGCATCTTGAGTAAAATTTCACCCCACTTAAACATTGCCTTACTGAGTAGTATAATTCAAAATCTAGGGCAAAGTTAACAGCTGGAAGTTTGTCCCCCTCTTTTTTAAGGAAAACTTTTTTCCCCTATTTTCCTTGAAAATTCACTTAGGTTTTTCTCCTTTAGAAAGCAGCCTTGCCCCACCATGGAGACCACACTCACTATGCCAGTCCAACACATCACATTAAACTTCAATGTCCCCAGCCAACTCCTCTCACTTGCGTACATCCAAGTATTACAAAACAAGTTTCAGTTTTTTACACTGTTATAGAAACAGTGACCAGACCAAGTGCATGTGAACTGACATGGAAGGAGCCAGCTGTGAACTGGCACATGCATGGTGATCAAAGAGCAGACAAACAGATTCTAGAAACATCAGGCTGCAAAACAAAGATTACAAACCTCTCCTGCAAAAAGCACTTTAATAGTGTAGCGCCCAGCAGCAGGTGGTGAGTATTTCACTGTGAACGTATCATTAGCATTGTGGATGATGTCGAAATCTATGTCCTCTTCCTCATTGCTGACCACACGGGCATCACACTTAATTCCAACACTGACATCACCTAGGAAAAGCAAGTGGAGGCACTGCTACTGGACAGCACAGACATTGCCAGCCAAACCATTCCCATTTCTAGCTGTTGAGTCACCACGTTAACTAATGTAACAGACCAGATCACAATTCACTGCAATGTTCTTCTTCCCAAGGTTTTTCCACTAAATAAGGAAAACCAGAATGGAACCGTACATAATCCCCTCCCTTGCATGACCTGTGATTCTGATACCACAGAACAGCCCAGACTGCCTTTACCTTCTCCTGCATCTGCGCAGTCCACAGTGAAGTGGGTCGGCTCACTTGCTTTCAGGCCAGTTCTCTCCACACCAGGTCCAAACACTTTGACTTTCTGAGGATGACTCCCTTGACCTATAAGGACCTACACCAATTCACAAGGGTCAGAATCACACATCTCTGTCACACTCGTGATCACAGCCAAGTCAGTGCATTGCTTGGAGAGGGGCTACAGGAAAATAGACGCAAATGAATGGCCCCAAATCTCCCAGGCTGCAGCTGGGCTGATAGGAGACCACCAAGCTTGTAAAAACAGGAAGATTTATACAAGTGGATAGATTCCTAAAAAATGGAGCAGAAGGGCACACCTTCTTGAAGTTCACAGAAGGGTTTTATCATCCTAACAAGTAGTTGTGAGTACCAATGTCCTATTTGGCTAGAACTAAGAACTATTTATCTCTGTACTTACCCTAAATGGGCTATTGGGCACATTGGCTCCTCCCCAGACAACAGAAATTGTATGTTTGATTGGTTTAACTGGCACATAGGAGCAGGCAAACACACCATCAGGCTTGCTCTTTATCTGGATATCAATAGGGTTTCCTTCTCCATCCTAAAAAGCAGTAATACAAGCAGAAGGTTCAGAAACTTCAAAAATGTTTGCATACTTTAAACAGCCCAAGACTGTTCCAAAATGTGTCAGGTTTTTTGGTTTTTTTTCCAGAACTGCAGCTCAGAAATACTGAAGAAATGTGAGATTTACACTCCTGTAAGTCTTCCTCATCTAACACTTGCTCATTCATACACCATCCTACAATACATAGAAAATTCACAGGCTCAGAGACACTTCAGTGCTTCCAAATGACAACTCAAGGAAATTACACCTTGCTTTGCTGAGGAGACTCCAAGTAAGGAAGCAAAGCCATGTACTTCATACACCACAGAGAAGTCACTTTGTCTTCAGTTGTTGCCTGACTACATTACGCAGATCAAAGCACAGAGCTTTGAGTGACTTACACGTGCCCAGAATTAAGTGGCGTGTAAGCGAGTAGAAATACTTAAGGCATTTTTCTAAACAGTATTAAAGCCCTTTTGCTGCAGTTTCACACAGCTGCCTTTGGCTTTTTACCTGTGCATACATCTTAAGAGGTGCTTTCCCAGCGTCCTTGGTTTCAACTGTGAACTCAGCAGGATTGTTCACTATACAGCCAGTCCTCTCCAAGCCCGGGCCATAAGCCTTCACCTAAAAGAGCACCTCAAGAGTATTAGTTTGCAATTCAGAAAGAGAAGCAAAACTAAGTGATTTATGTATGAAGACCTGCCTCCTCCACAAACCCCATGAAGCATGTGATACTACTTCAGCAAGTTTTCATTACATTAAATCAAAACCACAACAGTGTTATTAGAAAAAGCTGGGGAATATCTGGCTGGGCAATATCTTGGCAAATTCAGAGCTTTAAGCAGAGGCAGCTTAAGAGTCTGCTACCAGAATCCTTCAGAAACATCTCTACTGTAGTGACACCAAAGACATGCTATGCCATGGGTGAACTCCTGTGCCCCACCTTATCCGCATTGAAGTCTCCTGAGGCTGGGCGAATGAAGGCCATGTAAGGGCTGTCTTTTATGTCCTCATCATCGCACATGATGTGCACAGCATATTCACCAGGCTCTTTGGGCCAATACTTCACATCACATGAGCCATCGTTCTTGTCATCACACTCAATTTTAGCCTGAGAAGGGCCTTCTATTGCAAAGCCTGAAAAAGGAACAAGTAGGTTCCTCATGTTAGGTTTGTGGTGGCTGCTAATTTAACACCACTTCCACAAATAGCTTTTTGTTAGCCATAACCATGCCTGATCTCTCAATCATCCTTCTTCAGCAATACAGGAGATAATCCATCATCCATCATTCCCTTCTGGATCTCATCCCACAAAACCACAGATTACCACTCTCCATCACACATACTCCTGTGTCTAGGACTTGCCTTTGATACTCTGATAGACATTTGTGTTTAGACCAAAATGTCTTACAGACATGTTTTTTTACTGTTGGGAAACCTACTGTTTCTCTTGAGTTCGTTGCTAGCACTACAAGATACAAAAATTTCAGGGAAACTAAGTCAAGTAACATACCAAGAGAGCCTACTTCTGTGCCAATGGACTCGACCACGAAGTCGGCCGACTTGCCCACAATTCCCTCATGCAGTCCTGGCCCCCAGGCTCGCACTTTCTGAGGACCAGCTTCATGACCCACTTGAACTTCAAAGGGGCTACAAGAGAAAAATGAAGCATGGTATTAGAAATGAGGACAAATACAGCATCTATGTTTTTCCCCAGGCATTTTAATGAGGCTTTACATTGGATTTTCCAAATTAATAGATGCTACCATGTGGTGGCACAATGCCCAGCAGAGTGTCTTTCTAGCAGAGAGGTCATCCAACCCATCATGTGCTTACATCTTCCACCACAAATCCTGAGTGTCAAATACTTGCTCTCCTTGCTATAGCCCTGGACACTGAAATAACATATCCCTTCAAAATCTTACAACAAAGTCCAAGCTGCATGATCCACCACGTTTTATCAGTTTTTTTGTCCATGATTTTGGATTAGAAAGACTGACGCAAATCAGCCTTCAGAGCTTTGTCAAGCCGCTGCAGCCCTAAAACAGGCTGTTAAAAATAAAACGTTACAACAACAATTTGCCACTAACTTGTCTCCCCAGTGCTTCTTCAAAGGTCAGTGTTGCTTTAAAAGCCCACCAACTACACAACCCACTGAAGGACACAAAAATGCCCAAAAAGCTACTTTTAACTCACCTTTTTGGGATGTTTTGTCCACCCCATGTAATCGTGACAACGTACTTCCCTGGGGTAGCTGGATAATATTCAAATGCATATATACCATCCATAAAGCCTTTTTGTTTCACCAACTCCTCCAAGCCCTCTGTTGAAAGATCAGTTCAGCATTGAACTTAACAGTTTCCATCCTGCTTTCAATTACTCAGACAAGTTCATGTTTTCTAGTATTTATTTTAGCTTGCAAGAATAAATTTCTTCCACCAGAGAAAAAAAGGTCAGGTTATAAGGGAAGTTAGTTCTAGCTGCCCTCTAGGACAAAGACAGCAAACACTTCCAGAAGAAATACAGCAGAAAGTATTTTAAGTTACCAGACTTAATAAGTTCCCTTGTGTTTTATTTTCTTAGTCTGCAGTATGATGCGTGTCATATGTTAAAACAAAAAAACTTAACATTTGTCAGACTTTGTAACCACAAGTATGCAGGGAATGCCTACTTTTCATTTTCTTCAAGATGAAGAATTTCAGAAGAAAAGCTTAATACACTAAAATTTACATCGATACGTCTGTTGCTTTTTTCCCCCCAGCCTCACGAAGCCACACAGTCAGAGCTCTGTGTGTGTGGAGGAGGTGAAGGCAATACAATGCACCTTTGAATGCTGCCCCAGGCAGGGGGAGGTGGCGGGCTCAGAGTACCACACAGGGACTGCTGCTGGCAGCCGCATGAGCCAGCGGCCCCTGTGCTCCCATCCTCCCAGCCTGCCAGGCAGAGAGCCACATCCAGAGCTCAGGACACACCAAGGGATCCTGACAGATGGTCTCTGTCAGCTTATAGGTTCCTTTTCTCCTCTGCTTGTGTGCCCAAGCAGCTAGTGCCACCAGGAAGACTGCTCTGAGCCATTCCCAGCTTTATGAGAGCAGGATTTCCATCCTGCCACAGACCCTGGCATGTGACTTGCTTCCACAGATTGGACAAAGATGCAATGTGTACCCACAAAGCTTGGAGGCCACGGCAGGCAGATGCATGGATTTCTCCAGTTTTGCTAACTGATGCATTAAAATGGAAAGAACTAAAACCAGATATAATCTCACCCAGCCCGGCAGATCAAAACCTCCCCCCTAGACACAAAGTACCAATAAACCCTTCTGAAATGTGGCTTTTTATACAGATCCCATCAATTCCATCAGGACATCATCTCCTTCTTGCTCTTCTTTTTCTCAGGCTCTGCTCCTCCCCATTCTCCAAAACACATGCACAGCACAGATTCACTCCAGCACTCACTTGGTCCCTTTATAGTCACTCCAAGGTCTCCGCTCCCTGCTGCTCTTGTATCAACCTTGAAGTCGGCCGTCTCCCTGATGCGGACGCCCTTGGGCTGCAGACCTCGACCAGTGGCACGACACGCATTGGGGTTGCAGGCTGCAAGGCAATTTCAGGCATTACTACTGTCTCTGATCTCAACATACAGGTAGCCTAGCCAGCCTGGGACAACCTTTAGTTTAATGTTGACTCAGGGCAACCACAGCTTAGCTTTCAGCACAAGGTTATAGCATTAAGGCAGACAGACAGGAGTCTGCCCTGCCACTGTCTATGCCCCCTGGCTTTTAGGCAGTAGCAGTCGGTGCAGCCAGGCAACACTGACCCCCTCCAAGGCCATTTTTTAGAATGACTGCAAACACTGAAGCCCTGCTTCTTTCCAATTCAATGCCAGTTATCAATACAAGACTTTTACACAGCTATCACATGGAGATATTTACCACAGACACAACCTTGCTGACGCCTTTCACATTGAGGCCCACTGCAGCGTGGGGTGAAGGGTTCCTTTTGCAGATAAGCCCCAATGAACAGTATTATTGTGCTGGTCTTTCAGAAGCACATGACTGGGATAACTGCTATTAGCAAAGCTGAGTTTTGCCTGTGCTCCGTTAAAAGATGTCGCATGAACCGCCCCCCCACCCTGCTTGTCACAGTTCACACTTTCACAGAAGCAAAGCCACCAAGCCCTCTGCAGACTGAAACAGCCATGGGTAGGGGCAGGAGATTACACATGGCTTAGGCTTATTTTAGCCTCTCTACTCCAAGCACTTCTCTGGACCTGCAGAGCGGCTACAGAAATAAAGTACCACCCACTTATGAACAGTTTTCATTACACAATCCCAGCTGTCATAAGGTCTTCAACACCAGAGACCTGAGAGGTTTGAAGAGACTTACAAACAACCACAGCTTCCCAGCACTGTAAACCGAACATGTATTTTCCCCAAACATGCCGTGCTTACAGCAGGAGCACAAGTCTGTCAAGCAGCTTGTTAGGTTTTCACTCACTACAACAGCTTACAGGTTTTCCCCTCACCCCTGCAGCAGCCAACATGGCCCCGTGTCCTACACCGGACGGTGTGAGCGGGGACCGTGTGCCATCTGCCAGCTCTGAAAGCTCAGTGGGAACACACAGGAGCGTGGCTGACGTGGAGTGGGAACAGCTTGCAGAGCACTTACACAGCTGCGTCAGGCAGCTTGTGGTTAAGCCAGTTTCACTGACTGGGTCACACAAAGCTTCAGTTGGCTTGCAACTTTCCTCCCCAACCCCAACAAAACCAAAAACCCTTTTGTCAGGGACAAGCTGCAGGCTAGAAGCTTACAAAAAGCAAACATGACGGAGCATCCTGCACACCTCTTACCAACTATGAAGCCATTAGCAGTGAAGTCCAAAATTCCACAAATGGAGGGTAGCTCAGGAGAGATGAGCAGAGATCTAAAAGCATAGGAGCACGTAAGGATGGAACAGAAAGCAAATTAGGTGTCCGTTAAGGAGGAAAACAGTAAATATAGTCATTTGAGGAACAAGGGTGGAAAATAGCGAGACACTGCATAGCTGCATAAATTACTCAAAAAAATACAAAGGGCAGCTTAACATTTGTAAGTCTAGGCAGAAAGGAAACTAGCAACAAAAGCCATATCACTGTTAGAGAGCACTGATTTACTCTGAGAGTATCCAGGTGACCCACTGGAACAGGACCAAGATGTTGAAAGGTACAGAGAATGTAAAAGGCAAGATCCAAGCATTTTCTGTGATCACAGCCAAGGAGAAAAGTGGCCATCTACATTTATATGCATTTTTAAAAAGCATACCCTCTCCAATGAGAACAGTGCAAGGAGTTTTGGGAATTGCCTCCCCAGCAAAAGTCACTTTGACAATGTGAGGACCAGCTTGAACAGGTTTGTAGGTGCAACGGTAGACTTGGTTGCCTTTGTCTTCCACTACAACTTCAGCAAGGCTTCTCCCCTGAGGATCCTCCACTTCCACAATCACGTCACCCACACCGGCACCTGCAAAGGAAACAAGCCCAGCTGAGCCTTGGCTTCCCCACCAGCAACAGGCACCGTGTTTCAGACCACCACCAGCTGTCTGGGCTCAGCCAGCCATCCTCTGCTGCCAGTTCTAGGCACAGCCTCTGTGTTCAGCTTTTGCTGACAGCAACCAAACATTTGAGCAGGGAGTGGGCAAGACAGGATGGTGGCATGTCCATGAAGTCAAACTGACAGGGCTCTGCTGCTCCAGCCACTGGGTTTCACAACACAGTACTGAATATACACAGCCTGATTACCCTATGGCTACCACCCTGTAGCACCTCTATCGCAGATCAGCCCACAGCTTTACCAGTCAGTTCAATCTCTCAAGCTTTGAAGTGGTTTAGATTAAGAGATTGGACAAATGAATGCTGGTCTGACAAAGATCCTCTCTGCTGGACTATATGTATTCACTTTTGTTCAGACACCTGCTCCTCTCACATCTTATTCAACTCATCATATAACAAAAACAGTTTTCTATACACTTTCAGAGGCCAGACGTGTCTTTACATGATTCAGACCACTCCCTCTCCCAATTAGAGGCTGAACATAATACTTCCCTCACTATAACCACATTTAATTTTATTCCTAAGCTCCCTCAGGCAGAAGGCAATTTAAAATACGCTACTCAGCATATTTTGGTGTTTAAATGCTACAAGTAACTGCCCTAAGTAGTTTCACATTGTTCTGAATGAATTAACATTTGTAGCATCTTATTGACTCATTCCTCTAGGCTACAGCATTGGCCTAATAGGAGGTAACAAATAATGTGATGGAGATGCCCTAATGAAGATAGTGGCCCTCTAATAATTACAATAGAGGTTGAAACCAGTTCATCATTGAAGTATGAACTCAGAGTAGCACTGCAGCAGGTTCTTTCTGTAGAGCTAAATACAGAACACACTACATGTTTAGAGTTTGCTCACAGTTTATCCTTCACATTTATCCTCAACCTGTCACATTCCTGTTTAAAACGAGTCAGGGAAAGAAACCAGCCAGGGACTTGACTGCTGCCATCCAGCAAATTCATGGCAAATTTCTGGGTCAGGCTTAGCACCCTCTTGCCCCAGCTCAGCTCCGCACTTCAAATATTTCATACACAGCTGAAGCCTTCAGAGCAGCCTGGCTGTTATTTCACCTATGAGCTTGATGGGGCTATAAATCCTCATCCACTTTTCAGCCCTTTTATTTCTCCAAGGCCTTAGGTTCTCACATTTGAGGAAACTGCAGGATTTCCATCATCACTCATCCTGCTTACCTGCTGTGTAGAGATCAAAGTAGGTAGGCTTATTGGCAATGTTCCCTGCTGCCTCCAGTCCCGGTCCCTTTGCTGTCACTTTGCTTGCATCTCCTTGGGCTTTGTCAACATTCACTTCAAATGGGCTCTTCGAGATGTGCTGCCCAGCAAACAGGACTGAAACCTAGAGACAGACAGCATCAGCTCGGACCCACCAGGCAGAGGCAGAGCTCAGATCACCACCGTAAAGCCAAGCGCAGAGTCAAGCACCTGCATTCCTAACACAAAGAGTCTTTCCCTCAGAGGTGAGGGACCATGCATCCCACAACCCTCATCACATCCATGCAGTCTAACTGCTGGCCACCTCCTTAAAGTCCTATTGATTACAGAGTCAGCCACACCAGCACGGAAGCTTGAATCAGGATGTGCCAATACAAGGCGGATCTCCATCCAGCAAAAAAGTGGCAGCAGAAGTTGCATTTTATCTTTTCAGGCTGGCTGTGGGGACCAGCCACCGTGGGAAGTGTCAAAGCAATAGGATCCCCCATCATAAACCTGCTTCTGTGGGCATCCAGGGACAAAGGGACGGAATCCTTCTCTGCAAAACCTCTACAGTGTACAATACCACCAGCAAAGAGATACCCTATAGAAACAACCTGTTGTTTTCATCTGCATCTCTGTGACAACCCACAAAACTGGCTTTGTGAGTTGCACAAAGTGGCCCCACGTGAGAGGAGAGCCAGCTGTAGCACTAGATACCCAAACATAAATGCCCTTTCTTGCAACACACACTTCTTTCCCTCTTGAGAAGGGAGCAGCCCAAAAGCCAGATGGAGAACTAAGGCCACATCAATTTAACTTTTCTACAGGATGCCTGGGGTGGCTCTTACCCATCAGTGAACAGGGAGCCCTCGGGCTCACATTAACAACCAGCAGAGCAGCGTGTCTAGCAAGAGAACACTGGTTACTGACACACAACCCACCTTGTGAGGTCCAGTAACCCTCGGAACATACTGCACTGAGTAGGTCTTGTTTTTATCACTGGACGGCATTATCTTCGCCTAGGAGAGAAAACACGTCCATCGTCGAGCTGTGCCTACGCACGCCAGCTAAACTCTTTTCTGATACTGCAAACTATTTCCAGAGTCAGCAATGTTAGACACTTGTTGCTGTGAGAGCAGGGATCCTTGCTATCCCCTCTTCTCACATGGAAAAACACCCCACTGGTTTTGTCTTTACAAGAGAGGAAGCAAGCCACCTTCTCCCCACCCCAGCCCTTTCCTTTGCTGTTAATTGCTCTATTGAGGCAGGCCAAAAATAAGGAGACAGTAAGTCCAATGTACTGCTGTATTTTTCTGGAATGTTGTAACATGATCAAGTGGAACACTTGGATGAGAAGTTTCTATAAACATTAAAACCAGCATTTTAACTCAAAATGATTCATGGCATCTAAATAGCTGCTTTAGCCATTCTTGCAGAATGAGTAAAGGCAGATAGTGATTTAGTGATGTATGTTATCTAGAAGCAGGTCAGAGTGTACTTGGCCAGTCAAGCTAAAGCTCTGCAACTACTGGACACTGGAGTTGTGTTGCTTAGTTGCAGATAGTGACTTTTTTTCAAGGCAATTATGAAAAAAAGCTTGAGGCTTCTTGCACTTTAGATAAATGGTATTTTGCAATTTCTTTTTAAATTACTTATTTGTTAAGAACTCACTTATGAAATATGAAGGTTACAGCAAAAACTACAGCATTCAGACCAACTTTACTTTTCCATACAAGACAGTTAATGTACATACCTCCTCTCTGTTTCCTTCTGGATCTTCTATGAAGACCATCAAGTCACCCTGCCCAGCACTGATGGTGTCCACTGTGAAGATGGCAGGCTGCTTCACCATGTTCCCATGAGGCTCAATCCCTGTGAGACAGATACGGAATGGCACATTAGCTGCTGCCACAAAACCCGAAAGATAACTTGGAGGCTACCCAAAGGCTGTCCAACCCATTCTCCCATGCAAGCCACCAGAACCAGTTTCCCCAGACTCCTGCACGACACGTCTTTACCCTCTGCCCAGAGCATCATGCTCACAATAAGGCCTTCTCTTGCAATACAAGCATTTTTAAAAATTGGTTGAATCATCGGCACTCAACTCATCTTACAATCTCTGACCAAGTCAGGAACCCAGCTGCTATCTGGATTCACATAAAAGCAAGTTACCTGGACAGGTACTGAGGGTCACCCCCACTGCTGGTGAGTGCAGGGCTGATGCTGACAGCAAGTGGGATATGTGCATTAGCCGCTCTTTAGGAGCTGCTCTGCTGCACACAGCTAAATGTTTACGAGTGCTGCACTACAGGACGGGTGACTAGAGACACAGGGGAGAAACTTTGGGAAGCCTTTAGGTGAAGGCATTACCCTAGAGCCAAGGGTAAAAGACTTACTTTAAGCAAGACAATTTTTACCTATACTGTCCCATCTTACTCCATTTTCAAAACCCAGCAGTACAGATACTGCTCAGATTTACTATTCTTTGAAATCTGCTCAGACTACCTGGCCAGAGTGAACACTGTACAAATGGCATGCAGGAACCTCTTAAAACCATAAAAATCTTGCTACTCGGTGTGGTTTCCACTTAACTTTTAATCAGTTTCCTTATTCCTCAGCACAGGGCCTGCTACAGCACGCATTTACCAGCAGGGTTTCATCATCTCCCTGTACATAGTCCCAGGTCATGACATCTGTCATGGTGGTGTCAGACTGAGTGGGTGGAAGAACTTCCCAAAGTTGCTGATTCCAGACTAGCCCAAACACATATACCCTTCCGTCCAAGGCAATTACTCCTTGGCTGATTCATAAAACCGTGGGCACTACTGCTCCGTAGCACAATTAGTGGAAAGTGCAGCGTCTGATAGATTATAAGGGAAGTGGTTGTGAATAACAGAATTCCTGAACTTGTTTATCTCCCGAAAACAGTAACTTGAGAGCAATGCAAGGAAGATCATGTTTTTGCTAGGAAATCTGAGCATTCTGATAAGGTGTTAACAATTGACGTACTCATTCTTTCAAACTAAGCCCTAGATTATCATCTAGCTGAAACTGCTACAAATTTGCTCTGCGTCTCTTCAGTCCATCCCATAAGCATTTGGATATGGTATTCAAGTTAAGTATCCCACCTTCTGCAAGCACAAGGAGAAGGATTGATTATCCTCCTCTGAAGACAATTTCAGCCAGGACAGCATTAGTTACAACACTTTCTTAGCTTACACTTCATCTTCTAGATTTTACTATCTTATCAGTGGTCTGCTTTGGATGGTTAAATGAGAACTCCCAGTGCACCACTGACGACCTGCACAACTCAGTACATCCCCTCTGCAGGCTCATTTCACACTGGCTCTACACATGGCTGTCCTCGGCACAAACCCCCACGGTGCCCAGGGTGGTGTGCTACAGCTAAGACTCATGTTGGGAGGTTATGAGCAGCTTACATGAAAAATAGTAATAAAAAGAGCTAAGACCGACCCACTTCACACCTGACACTCATCTCTTTCTGGAAGCACAAAAACCTGTTTTTCATCTGTCCGAAAGACCCTGCTCAGTCAAGGACTAAGCCCCTTGCTACTGGAGTCACCTTCCAGTTCTGACATATCTTAGCAGTCAGAATTATCAATTAGTATATTTAGTGACTCTGTTTTAGCAATTAACTTCAGGAAAACATCAATCTTTCAAGAAGAGCCACTCACTCTAAAGTAGTTTCCATTACAATGGCTCCAGAGCACCACACACATGAAAGCAGACAACAATGTAATTCCAGTTTTTGAATTAATAAAAACATGACTAAAGCCAGACTTGACAGATTGAGGCAGGCTGATCAGCCATTTACACATTTGGGGCCTGAAAAGTGTGTCTGTGTATTGTGGTTTGCTGCGGAAGGCACTAACAAAGGACATAAATCCCAAGCCAGATAGGTGTTAAACCCACTCTGACTGTAGCAACTGCTCTTAAGTGCACAAATAATGTCCATGTCCATTCATTCCTCTAGTTAAGTTTCAATGGAAAATCAAGTTTAAAAAAAATCCAAGCAAATAAGAAAACCAGAAAAAAATATGGAAAGTTTTGTTTCTTTCCATCTCACTCTCGTACACCCAATTCTGAAACCCATTCATTCTAAAAATCTTGAAGGGCCAACAGCAGCCCCAGATGTAAAAAAAAAAAAAAAATTAAGATGGAATGGAGAGCCAAGTATAATGCTGAGGAGATGCCTTCCAACACAGCAAGCATGTTAAAGGTAAAAATCTGTTACTTACTCAGTTGTGACTGTGCACCAGTCTAGAATAGAACCTCATCAATAGTCATATGAAATTATCAGTTTGAAAGGTCAGTTAAAAATAAGAATGCCTATGTAGATCTACAGTTGCGTAAACGTCTATGGACAAGTCCTTCCAATCAGCAAATACAGCCTTTCCAACAAAGGCTCAGCACTTTTTAATGTCTCAAGGCTTACCAGCCTATCTTTGTACATGTGCAAAGTATTCAACACCACCAATCAATTCAAGTAAGTTATTTAGAATCAGCCCACTCTAACACACATCAAGCCTGGGAAATGGAAAACTGTCTCTACAGAGAGCCTGCTCAGAGAGAAAGGGTGAGGTGATGAGGTTTGTCCTCCTTTAAGGAGTGCTTTATCACAAGAAGCATTCACTGCTAGATCATTACCCATCAGCAGCAATACTGCTGGCCTAAATTCCACACTAAGGCTGTTTTTGCCCCATATCATGCTACTTCTTCCAGCTGTGAACAGGAGGCTGGCAGCTTGCAGAACAGGTTCAGACTGGGGAATTTACATGTTAGAACTAGGAGTGTCTTTTGGACTATATCCATGTATTTCTGAAACCGGGCACCACACCAAGAGTATACAAGTGAAACTTTGAAGTCAGTTAGTTACAGTAGGTCTGAAGTTCAACACAAGCAGAAAACCCCACCCAGCTTTCTGAAGAGTTACTGCTCCATGCAGCTTCAGCTCACCAAGTCCTTACCTCTGCCATAAGCCCTTGCTTTCTTTGGATTCAGTTTGGGTTTTAAAGGAGCTCCTGGTTTCAGCTTGGCTTTGGGGAACTGGGACAGGTAAGTCATCACAGAGTGCTCATCCACATCAGGGTGGATAATTTCTTCAGGGGTAATAACCTGAAAGACAGTGCAATTAAGTATATTGTACCAGTGCTTGGTTACCGCATGTCAACACAGAAACAGAGCTATGACACAGACTTAGATTTCAAAACTCCCACATGCTAATGAGATTTCTTACATTTATTTTCCCTTTGATACACACAACATCATTTATTATCTCAGGCAACAAAATCAAGAAGTTCATTATCGTCCCAGTGTGGTTTGGGGGCTTTTTGTGCCTTGATTAGTAGGGGTTCTCAGGAGACTGCACCAAGCTTACTGGTATCAAGGCAAGACAACAGTTGTTATGTTCCCCTTGAAAAGTGACATGGGGATAATTGATACTGAAAAAATTAGTAATTCATAATCCTGTATGCTACAGCTCTGAACTGCAAGGCTTGCAAAGTAAAACTTGTGACCAGTCTCTTCTCCTGCTTCCACAATACAAGCTGTTTCAGAGACTTTTAGAATTCTGTCCAACTTTATCAGCATGAAAATAATCCAGTTTGTAAATACATTGCTCTCTGTTTGAACATTATCATCGCAGGTGATTTCCTAGGACAACAAGTTTTTCTTCTGTGGAATTCAATGCAGCAAAGCAAACTCACTCCGTGGACTAACAGATCAGGCACCACCACACAGGCCCTTTCCTCCTACCTTACATGCTGCAACAGCAGCTGTCTTCAGCAGAGACACCTACACAAAATCTTACAACCAGAGCTCTGAAATGCAATAGTGCGTTTCATTACAGTGCACCCTTTCTCAGGCAACTCTACATGAGTTAACTGTAACTTTTCAGAGCATTCAAGCAGCTTCACCTGCTTTTCTCAATTTTAACTCCAGCTAGTCACAAGGACAAAGCTGGCCACAGTGCTCCCCCCAGGCAGCTCATGTCTTGGTGGCCTTACCTGTGGCACACCCAGCCAGTCGTCCGCCTGCTGCATGGCTTCCCGAGCGTTGTCCACGGGCTTCTTCGGGTCCCAGGTCTCCCAGTCAGGGCACAAACCTGCAAGCACATTTCAGTTATGTGTTACCTACCAAGGTGCTTCCCTAGCTGAAGGAACCAAGCACAAACTTCACATCCCCTTGTGTTACACTGCTTCACAGAAAGACATTTAGAGCATTGCAGAAGTAACCAAAACAGCACAAGCATATGCTGATCACTGAAACACCTCTAAGAAAACAACCAGTGTAGAGTCATAGAATGGTTTAGGCTGGAATGAATCTTTAAAGGTCATCTAGACTGACCCCCCCTGCAATGAACAGTGACATCTTTAACAGAGCCCTGTGCAACCGGGACATAAATCTCATGAATGTTTCCAGAGATGGGACATCTACCACCTCTCTGGGTAACTTGTGCAAGCTATCACTCTAAATTTAGCACAAATACATCTACCGTCCTTTATGTTTCACTGGTTCTCCTGCAGCATATTTGGTAAAGAAAATTTCAACCACTTGCCACAGCAGCCCAGATTGCATTAGATGAGCACCAGCAATCACACTAGCAAGGCTGTTTTATAAGAAGGTGAGGAAATTTTGCCTTTTTCACACTTCATCAAATTATTTGCCTTAAGCAGCTCAGTCTCAGCTTGCTAAACACTGAGGTTTCAGGTATTGTGCAGCTTCTGGCTGCTCTGTGCTCCCTCTGCAATCCTATTTCAGGAGAACGCATGAAGTCTCCCACTGCACCCTCAAGTTGAAAGGTTGTTGGCACTTGTCGTGGGAACAATCTTTTCTTCCATTTAGGAGCCAGCATTTGTGCCTTTGTCCCTTGCACCCAATACAAAGCTTAGACGTGGCGCCTCCCATAATGCAATCACACATTCTGCTTCAGGCCAGAATTTCTCTCGGCCAAGTAGTTTACAACTTGCTGCTTCCTGCAGCTGGTCTCTTTGGACTCTTGGTTTTCTTGAAAGTCTCATTCCAGTCTCTAGCTCAGCAGTGAAAACCTCCTCCCATAGGAAGAGCAGCCACAAGGACAACAAGCAAGGAAAACACTGGGCATCAGAACAAAGGACTTACCTGGAGCACAGCTGTCAACAAGAGCACCCAGCGCTTTGCCATCCTGCCAGTTCTGATTGAAGTTTGTGATTGGCAAGTAAGGAATTTTGTTCTGGATCCAGCCCAGCAGCCTCTGCTTAGGGGTCTGCTTCTTTGCATCATCATCACCTTCATCCTCCCACACTGGCATAGAAATGGAGTAGTGGAGTATAAGGGTCCATATCAGGCCAAGGATCAGCTTCAGGTTTCCATCAACTATGGCTTTACTATCTGGAAGACAAAAGACATACAACTGATTATTTGCCATTCTAAAGGAAAGAGGTGTGTTTTTAAAACAGTGTGCCTGCACTCATGCACAGATAATCAAGGACAAGAAAAATGACCCAGGCCACTGCAGGCATTTGTTCAGGTAGAGACACCATTCCTCATGGGGTGCATTAGACAGGGTGAAAAGAGAGGAGTCAAAGGAATCAGTGCTCTTCAGTTGTCTTGAGAGATCAGCACTCTCCAAGAGTGTGACTTGCCGTTCAGCTTTACAATCTTAGCTTAGGACAATTGGCAGTTTAAGATCTCTGGTATTTTGATTTGGATAAGTACCACCTGGTATTTTGTAATGGCATTTGTATCTTATGAAAAAGGCCAAACAGCATGTGATGAAGTTCACAAAAACAGCATCCCAACAGGCATGAAACACTCCAGGGCATAGCTAAAAGCATCATTTAGGAAACAGAAACATGTCTCCCACACACATCAATAATTTGCCTTAAAAATGATAGGGGGAAAAAAAAGTGCTGCTACGTAGTGAAGACAAGCAAATACAGACTTTGGAATTAGTCTGAATATATCAAGACCTATGTACAATCAGCAAAGTGGGCAGTGGAGGTCCATGGAGGATCCTTTGCACGATTACACAAGATGTCATCCCTTCACACTACAAATTCAGAGCTACTAGAAAAGAAGAGCCAGCTTTGGCTTTTCCATATCATGCTCCAGCTTAAAAAAAATTTATCACCAGAGTGGCCATGCTGCTGTTCTGCTTTAAGACACACTATGGAGCTAAGTTTAAGGCTGCTGGGTATCAAGATCAGATTTTCGTAAGCAATGTCTGCAGGGGCAGGATGCTTTTCTGCATGCATCAGTTGTGCATCAGTTTAGCCTTGTGAAGTGACCACTACAGTTTTGCAAATTCTCGTGCAAGTTACTTTAGCTTTAATGAGTCACAGATTGGATGCCCTCCCTCTCTTTGAGCTTGTAGTTGTTACTCAGGTTGTATTACACTGCTAACAGCTCCAGGTTTTTTAAGCTCACCCAAACCAGAGCTTTTCTGCAATGTTTCAGGATGCTCTCAGCCTGACAGTTCCTCTTATTCACAGCCACATGTTACAGCACAGCATTTTTCTGCTCTTTCCTCCATTTCAAGTGCAAACTGTTAGAGAAATCCCTTTTCAGTCAACAGAAGTTACAAGTGACCTGGAAGCTTTTGTCTGCTCTCAAGCTCCTGCAGCAGATGCTGGAGTAAAGACAACTACAGCTGTATAAACTCCCTTTCATGCCACCAGAATTATTGTACAGGGATCTTACAGAGTCCTAGCTAGCAAAGTAAAAGTGTTCTGTAATTGGATTGCACTCTCCAGTTCAAATTCAGTGTTAACAGGCAAAGTCCTCCAAGGTGACCCTCCATGTGCCAAACATCCACTGGGCATGCCTTACCTGCTCCTCTTCAGCTACAGAGATCACAGCAGCAACCCAGCACCATCTTATCAATGCAAAAAGATCTACTGACTTCTAAAACAAGTGATTATACAGAATAGTGTCCCAGAACAGTAATCATCAGGGTGTTCCCTTTAACCCAATGCTCAAGCGAAGAGGTTAATATTTACATGGTTTCACAATAGAGCAGTATGTCCTAAACAGATAATAATGTAACTTCAGACCTTGAATGGCATTCGGACTTTCTGGATAGTTAGTGTCTGGTTCCTACTCAGATTTCATTTGTATGGGATTTTTTAACACCAGTTTTGACTAATGTTACAGGATTATGATACGTGTCTGCCACTTCACTGTTCACTGCTGATGGCACATCCAGTCCAAGAGACACAATAGATAGCTATGGGGTGATTAAGCCCCACTGGGTTTTAATCACAAGTTCCAAGGTAAAAGTCTACATCACGTAAGCAGTGGGTCTCCTAGCAACAACTAAACATGCCCTACTGTTACCCGTTTCAGTCCTCTTTCCAGCTGAGCTGCAAACTGGTCAGTGGTGGGAAGATGTTCCCTTACACCAAACCGTCGGTGCAAATCCTCACTGCCAACCTACCCCCTGTGCCAGCAGCCCCTCCATCCCACCCCACGGCACGACCACCAGGTCACACAGCGGTGCTGGAGCACACCAACGGCCAGCCCATCTCTGCTCCAGAAATGCCTCCAAGCTTCAGTTTCAGATTTATATCAACATCAGCATTTTTACTAGAGGGACACAGCGATGATTTAGCATGCTACAAGCAAGCTCATTTCAGAAAGCTGTCCAGCATTTCCAGGGAGGAATGCCAGCAGGACAGAACCACCTTGAGTACAATGCTACACATACACTACTCGAGATAAAGAATGGCTCCTTTTACACTTATAGCACATAAATAATGTCTATATGTGGCTGCACTGTGGTTACTGCAGCAATCAGCTGTGTCTTCAGAGCTTCCCCCAGCACCCCATTGCCCTCTCCAAAGGCACAGCGGGGCTGTGGTCCTTGACCTGGGGAAAACAGCCTGTACAGGGCTTCACAGCAAGAGCAAGAATATCCCATCTCATCAGCCTCATCCAGAGAGGCTGGGCATACAGCTGCTGCCCTGATGACAGGAAAGGTCATCACAGGAACAGGACAGCTCTTCCTCTCTGGGGCTGGTGCCATTGCCACAACTGCATTTTGTTAGCAAGTTAGCAAGCTCTTACAGCCTCCCAGCTTCCTGACAGGCATAGGGATCTCATGATGTAATTTTTTCCAAGCGAAGGAGGAGGGCTTGTCTGCTTTCATTTGGGGTGGGGAGTAGGGAGGGAGAAGAACTCCTGGGCAGGACAGGAGACCTTATCAGCAGCCAGCAGAGCTGCCCGCGTGCCCTTCTTGCAGGCACTCCACTTCCAGCACTGGCTCACAATCTCTATCACTATATAAAAGAACCCTCCACGTTCAAGAGAAGACCGAAGTCCAGCTCACAGCAGGCTTAGCTTCCATGCACTGCTGTAAAGCTCAGCTCCACCTGAGCACTCAGCCTCTCCAGAAGAGCCTCTGCTTTAGTGCTGCCTTTTTCATTAACTGACTAGAAATATTCAGTGGATTCTCCTCAAGGTTTTTTGGGCTTTAAGATGAAAGCGGCAACCAGGAAGACACGCATCCACTCACAGGTTCTTTACAGGGAGCACAGAGCTGGCCCTGAGAACACTCTTAGTACAACCAAATTTGCAAGCATCTCCCACCAGCTCTGAGTGCACACCGTCAGTGTAATACTGCCAAGGTGTTGGGATAGTGGAAAAAATAATATATTCCAATGACACTTAGGCACCAACAATCATTACTGCAGGCACTGCTTGTACCCCAGCTCAGCTGGCTTTCCACTGAATTCCCTCCATTCCCTGGTCTGCTTCAAGAAACTTTCTGGCCATCTCAGGCTGGAAAATAGATTACATAAACAGCAGATTTCCACCACTGCTTTCCTACTACAAAATTCACTTTTAGGCATACTTATTACTCACACAATCAACACTTTACAGCTTTACAGAGCCTTCAAAGTCATGTTTCTCCATTGCTCCGCTGGAGTTCATAGTAAATTTACAACATAGAGATGCACACTTGTGGTCAGTGCTTCTGAATGGCAACATCGCGGCCCCTTGACAATTCATCTCCACCACCTCCAGCTGCATTTGGCTTTCAGCTTCAATGAGTTAGGCGGACAGGAACAAACTGCCTGCTTTCAGCTGCAAGAGCGTGTTTACTCCATAGCACCGGCCATGTTTCCGCAGATTAAAGGAGCCCTCTCCACGCAGGAGACAGCCACTGGTCCCTGCCTTCCTGTGGCTCGGAGGAAGCAAGCCGTCGGATCTCATCTGCCAAGATCACTTAGCAGGGCTGAACCAACTCTTTACAGCATCATCGTAGACAGCTTTAATGTAACCTTTCTTGGAGAAAGCATGGCCATCTGCATAATTTGCTTTATTCATGTCACAGTGCTTATGTTAACATCTGCAAGATGCACTTACAGGTGTGTCAGAGAGCAATGTTCCCTGGTTCCTGATAGGAGATGTGTGCATTGGAGATCAAAGTCCCTTCACAGCTGACTCATACCTGCTGACAGCCACTGGACTTCTACTTTCAAAGGGCACATTTTTGCGGGAAGCCCAGGCATGAAGCAGGAATCCATGCCACAGGACCTCCATCTTGCCTCACACTAGTACGTGGGAGGACTTTAGCTCAACTGGAAACAGACAACTTTAGAGATGCCAGCTAGAAGAGCCAGTGAATGAAGGGTTTGGAAAGGGGGTTTTGGGCTGGTTTTGGTGGGTTTGGGGTTTTTTTTATTATTATTAGAACTAAGAATTTGGTGGGTGTGATAGGCAAGTCCTCCCGACACTCTTGCTGTGGACTCCAGAATTTTGAATGCTGTAAGGTGATCCCTTTCAGACAGTCTGAAAGTTCTCATGGCTAGACATGCTGTCCTGAACCAGCAAGAAGCAAAAAACACAGAAACGATCAAGTTCAGTTTTAACACAAACCTTCATTCCCACCTACACTGTTCAACATGCATTTTAACTTCAACTCTCCATCTCCAACTTGCTTTCCTCCTCTAGAAGTACCCGATGACAATCCAACATCAACAAAATAGCAGCAGCCATCAGCAAGACACAGCCCCCGTTCAGCTGCAGGCAGACAGGAGCCGTCTGCAGGAAAGGGCTGCTGTCAGCCCACTGCCGAGGTCCCGCTGTCAGGGTGTATCTCGACATGACCTACATGCTGACTGCTGGGGAAAACCTGCCAGCCAGACTTAAGCTGTTCTGCAGAATCAACAACAGTATCGAACAAGCAAGCACTCACTCTTCTCAAAAAAAAAAAAAAGCCTATATATAGCCTACAACATTAAGTTTTATATAGAAGTATCCTGCTTCTTAGTCAGCTATTAAGTGGCTGCCTAGTAGGGTAAAGAGGAAAACAGGCTGAACCAGAGCTCTTTTGCTTCCCCCATCACACCTCTGAGTCTAGATTGCAGTTCTTCCACTTTTATTATCCTATTAACTATGTGGCAACCAGCCCAAAAAATGGATTATGGCAATTCCATAGGCCAGCAGTACATACCACCAGTCTCAGTCTTGAAAAGCAACCAAGTTTCAACTGCTCAAACTGATTTATAATTGTTGCTCTATACTAAATATTAATACGATATGTTACACTTGGACTGCTAAAATCACACTCCTCAAAGCAAAAAGAAAGCCATTAAAGTGCCAGGGCTTCAGCTAGCAATGTGACTAGTCTGAGCTGGCAGTGTGACCATTTTGAGACAAATGTGTGTCATTTTTATGGCTGGGGCCACAAAAAACTTCCCAACCCAACCCACCAAGTGGAAAACTGCCAATGCTTGGTCCTCTGCATTTGTGCTTATAACTGCCCCAGGAGCCAGTGCCAGAACTGAAACCTGGCACTGGTTTGAAGCTTGCACATTTATCTACTCCAGTAGAAATCCCTAAATTCTATTTGGAATACATGGCTTGAACTACATGACCTTTATTAGGTCTATAATTCTACAATTTAAAAAAAACCAAAAAAGCATTATAAACAAGTTTGTGACTAGTATCTTTTGCTCATATGCAAGTCTGCTCTGCATTCAGATGAAGTACTACCCAAACTGTGGCAATGTTCTTTAAACTCTGCCCTACAGCAGGGCTGCAAGTCATTCTCTGTTGGACAATTAGTGGAAACAAGATAAGCTACCGAAACAGACAGCTTCCTTACTAAATCGAGCTAGTCATACAGACTGTGGAAGTATTGCAAAACAAATAAAGGACTGAAAAAGCAGCTTTTGAGTAGTAAATTTTTTTTTTAATAGTTTCATAGCTTAGGCTGCAGTCAATACAGCCTGTTCACTATCTCACAAAGTCATCTCAGAAGCTTTGCTGTTGATTTTCACGCAGAGAAGTTAAACCACAACCAGCACTGATGTTTACATCCACCTTCTCTAAAAAGTAGTCATCTTCTTCATTTTTTATGTCTTCCGTATTTAAACTTTTGTTCTACACATTATATGGAGGGAGAACCCAAATCCATGGTTCTCAACACAAAACAAAGGAGCCTCACCAACAGCCCTTACTCCTCATTTCCAGACACGGAAGGAATTTTGTATAGCATACACAAAGTTCATTTCAATTATGGATCAGTTATGAAGAGACTGTAGGAATTTTAGATCTTAGTGTCTTTAAGTGTCTGAGCATTTCCCCACCTCTAGTTATTCTCACCTATTGTTAAATAGCTATAGCAGCTGGGGGACAGAAAAATTAAGCAATGATTAGGGCTTAATCTTCTGGAACAGAGAAAACACCACACTGAACAGAGCCACATGCCAAACAGAAGTATGCAGATGAGATGGAGCTGAGCAAGCTGCCCAAGGAAATTCTTTGCTGAAGTATACAGTCTGTGTTCACAGGCTTACTGTGCCTGCTAAAGACATTAGCAACATCCTCTGTAGGGATAATATGTCTTCAAATCAATTACAGGGGTTCCTCTGTGCTTTGAGAACATACTGCAACCATTTCCTCCAGTGTCCCTTAAGGCCAGGTCCACATCCCAGCTCCTCAGGATCAGCACATTGCTTGTGTCCTGCCGCGTGCAGCCGCTCGTCCCACGGAAGCACAGGCTGTGCCTGTGGCACAGAGCTGGCTGAACTCAGGCCGGTTTTGGGGATAACTGGCTTTGACCTGCCAGCCTCCAACTGTGATGTGCTCCAGTCCCATGGCATCTCTGCTTCTCAGCAACGTTTGCAGGCGGTGCTGTGACCCTTAGGACAGCTGTTCCTCAGAATCCAGCTTACCTGAGCATCCCTGGGCTTTCAGCTCACGGGCTCCCAGCTGAGCTCCCACACCCTGCCAAGGCACAGCCACTCCTCAGCTTCACTGATGAGCCTCAGGGAGTTCATCACCTGAGGAAGTGTATCTTCAGGAAGCCTAAGTGATACACCATGTACACTCAGAGATCCACTAAGCTTTTTACAAGGTAGGTTTTCCAGAGGAGGAATGACTCTTCACTGGAGGGTTTTAAGAACAGTAACTGAATGCTGATCTGGGCATGGACAGGAGGATGGAAAATAATGTGGGGTTTTATTTTTTTGCAAGGGACAGAAACCATTTTCTTCTAGGCTTATCAGGGTGACTGGTTATTAAAAAAAAAAAAAAAGTAGTAAGATTCCTTTGTGAGGCAAATCTTCAGATTTGAGATATTAAACATTAAACTTCAGAGGGTTTTAAGCTATTAAAATAGTGTTTACTTTAACTGGATTTGAAACCAATCATGTCAGAGAACTTCAGGCCACTGTTGCATCCATCACCCTGTACTGTCTATTGGTGCATCTTCGGCCTCTACAAAGGATCTCATGAGGTGGAACTGGCAACTGAAAAAATAAGTTCAAATCCAGTCCTTTCAGTGTAGGCTTGGCAAGAAAAAATATCACACAGACTTTTAATACAGTAAAGAATAAAAATAATCAAACCAACGGAGCTCTCAGGAGCAAAATACACATTAAAATCGCCCTGCCCTTAATAGGCACCCAGAGACCACTCATGTCTCACATTCAGAACAGAAAGGCATAACACAAAGCAAGTTTAAGCCAGCAGTATAACAGCAACAGCAACCAACCCAGCTTCTCCAAGAGAAACTGAAATCACCCAACAGGGCTTGAAGGAGAAGTCAAGAATTTCAAAATAAGGAATTGCTAAAGTGGATGGGGAAAAAAGTCAAACTGTGGGTGGCTTATGATCAAATTCCTTAATACTTTCAGTCTGAACACACCTAGGTTTCTTTTGCCACATCCCAAGTTAGGATATGAGAAGGTAAACGTGTTACTCTGTGTCCAGGAAGAGCCGCAGGCAGGTGTTACTGCACATCCAGCCCTTGCTGTGAATACTGTCTGAGAGCAGCAGAAGGGCTCCACGCTGCCGGCACACTGCTGGGATGGGATTAGCAGTGAGCAAGGATGCAATACGGAACAATAAGAGCTGCCATTCACAGTGGCTGTTTCAGACCCGGCTGCTCCCTGCCAAGCAGGTCTCCACTCACAGCTGGAGGACTCCAGCACAGATACCCAGCTGAACCACTTACAGGAATGCTGCACCCATTATCTGAGATCCTTTTGGAGGGGGGAAGAAAGGAAGGCGTCTGAATGTTCAGCCTTTGTAGAGCAGCAAGTTGCCATGAGCGCTGCTTTGTCCACAGCCAGCGAGCCCCTCGCCAGCCTGGCGGGGCAGCACGCCAGCGCCACACTGACCCCAAAACCCCAGCTCGCCTTGAGAACTGGCTCAGCCGAGCACCCGGCAGCCAGGGGACAGGAGGCATCACAAGGGGGTTCCCCCACTCCTGGAACCCCCATGCCCCACCTGCAGCTCCCGCCCCCCACACAGCCAGCGGCACAGAGGGCTCTGGGCCTCCCACAGCACGACGCTGGCCACGGCATCCCTGCCAAAACCACCCCACAATGGGCCCTGTGAGCACGGCCCCTGCACCAGCAAAGCACATTCCCCGCTGCTGAGCTCATCCCAACGCCCCTCGGTGCTGCTGCCGGCCCCAGGAGTGGCTGGGACACCGCGGCTCCCACATGCCTATGCCGGGGACAGACAGTGCAGGCATCCTGCACCGGCACCCAACCAGCAGTTGACGTTCAACCCCTTCGATAGCACAGATCCACATTTTCGGGGAGGAATGAGTGGGAAGCTGGGTGGCAGAACAGGAAAAGGTCTGCAGCCCCTTCATGCTTCAGTGTGCAAAGGGAGCCCAAGCCCGCATGGGACAGTTCTGCTCCCCATGGGCTCAAGTCGACTCAGCAGCCCCTCATCCTCCAGGACAGCAGAGCTGGCAGCATGCCACGACCGACTACATCAACCTCAGAGACAGCAGGTGGATTAGGAAAGGCCCCGGACAGCACCCGGCAGCATGGGATGGGGCTGTAGGGAAGGGCTTCAGGACAGCACCCACACAGACACTCACCCGCAGCCGCCCCAGGTTCAGAGGTGGGTACAGGGAAGCTCCAGGAAGCCATGGGGACAGCACAACACAAGACACCCAAGTGCTGATTAATCATCCAGGAATAACTTGAGAAGGAAAGTCCCTGCAGTGGGGAGTGAACATGCCAGAATTGGATTTCTGTTAAATGGGGGCGGGGGGGAAGAAGGCATCCTCCTGCGTTGGCCACACTCCGCTGAGAAACACTTGGCTCAGCTTTTGAAACCAAGTGCCATGACACAAACTACACCTCCCTCCTCCAGGCATGAGATAGGGGTGAAAAGGGAATGATCCTACACCAGGTCTGTGCTCCCCTGGAGTCAGTACATTTACTGCCATGGCACAGAAGGCTTCCCCTTCCCATCAGAGCAGACAGCTACACCTGAATCAGCAACACACAGGAAACAAGCTTCAGTTTAAGCAAGACATTAAAATTTAGTCAAATGTAGCACTGTCTACACCTTGCACGAAATACATCTCAACTCAAGGTCGTTTCATTCACATGTACAAACAAAAAAAGCACCTCATCACAGCACACCTTGTGCATACACAACTAGAAAGCCAAGCCTCAATCAGAAAGGCTGAACTGAAAAAAACAGCTGTAGTGCCAGAATACTGCAAGTGACACAATAAAGCTACAAATTGTCTCTGAAGCCTAAGAGTTCTGTAACCATCTCTGTAGGATTAAGGTAATCCTAAATCTCGCAGGTTACTTCAGGTCTCATCAAGGTCAGAAACCTGTCTAGTTCTTGCAAAGACCTCCCAGGGGCTGGCAGAGGCATTAGGTGACAAGCCATTAGCACTGTGCTGTATCTCACATTACTGAAGGAACGTTACCAAGCTTCAGTGCAGGGGACAACAGGAAGGTCCACCCTCAGGCACCTCAGGTATTGCAGATTAAAGAGTTGCAAGAGACAGGGCTTCAAAAAAAAGATGCCTCAGCAAGACCAAAGAAGCAACGAATAATCCAGAAGTTTCCAGACACCAGAGTGACCTCTGTGCTACTAACAGCATGTTTATTCACATTGAGGGTAGGTCAAGATAGTTATATGAAACAGCATGTAAAATCTTGCCGAGATAAATGAGCCTATTCAGATAGGGCTGTCTAACATCTTCTGTGCAGCAGACGCCAGGCACAAAAGCTGCAAGGGATGGACTTTGTGAAGCCAAAACCAACACATTAGAAATTATCAGAAGTGATTACTGTTTGGGGAAATCCTTGGCCACAACATACACCAAGATTCAATTTTTCCATTTGAAACCAGAATTGCTACACTGACTGTGAATCACTGTGCATAGGGCTGTTCAAAGGAAATCCCCATTCATGCAGCCCTGCACAACTCAACCCATCTCCACTCCACACTGCAGCACCAAAGTACTGAGGACTGGAGCACATTTTGTGGTCTGGGGTTAGTAACACATCAGAAAGTACCCTGCCAGCTCCTTTAGCTCTGCAAAAGATTTGTGGTTTGTCTCACTTTTGATCATCTCTGATTCTGAGCACCTAACAGCACTGCTCTGTGCAGGCTTGTTTTGAAGCATATAAGCCCAGGTACCATGTTACAGATGCTCTGCAGCCCTCTGCAGCTTAATGACAGAGTTATTCCAGAATGTATCAGCAGGTCAGCTATCTCTGTCCAACCATTTCCCTGAGAAGCAACAGGAAAGGTAATTAAACTCTAACATGCTCTGCTGGGTTTGGCTGGGATAGAGAAAATTTTCTTCACAGTAGCTGGAATGGGGCTGGGTTTTGGATTTGTGCTGAAAACTGTGTTGATAACACAAGGATGTTTTTGTTACTGCTGAGCAGTGCTTACACACAGTCAAGGCATTTTCCGCCTCTCACTCCACCAGCGAGTTGGCTGGGGATGCACAAGAAATTGGGAGGGGACAGCAGACCCCCAGTGACTCAAGGGATATCCCATACCATATGGTGTCACGCTCAGCACGAAACCAGAAGAAGGAAGGGGGGGAACATTTGGAGTGATGTCACCTGTCTTCCCCAGTAACCATTACATATGATGGATGGCTGAACACCTTCCTGCCAGTAGGAAGTGGTGAATAAATGCCTTGTTTTGCTTTGCTTATTAAACTGTCTTCATCTCAACACACGAGTTTTCCTACTTTTACTCTTCCAATTCTCTCCCCCATCCCACTGCAGGGAAGCGAGTGATCGGCTGTGTGGGGCTGAGTTGCTGGCTGAGCTTAAACTATGACGTGTGCAATTGTACCCCCAGTGCAGATAGGAACAGGCACGTTGGAGATACCCTCCAAATCTGAATTTCATCAGTTCATTTTGACATTCAGACATAGTACTCAACACAAACACACAGCACCAGAAGCAGCCCGACACCCACACACCCCAACACCAGAACTGTCTCACCAGGCCACTGCCCTTCAGCACTGCTGTGATAATGTGAAACACCCAAAATGAGCCATTATCCTGTCTTCAAGCTCCAGCCATCACCACAGCATTGCCACGTGAGTGTCCATCAGGAGGGGGTGACACAGCCAGGTTGCTCTCTGCAGCTGCACACCAAGCGAGGATGCACAGGACACAGTCACTACAAACACGGGCACGGCCTGGAAGGCACTGCTGCTTTTTCATGATCATTATGAAGGTGTCTTCAAGCTTCTGTGTGTAAACCAGATAGATTTGATCCCCCATGAGCTTTCACAAACAGACACCTATCCTCCCCCTCCATCGGAAACCATGACTACCCCTCTCCAAGAAGGAATGGGGTCACTTTCTTCCTGGAACGCCAATTCTTAGGTAAAAAATATTCAGTGTTGTGCAGCTGCATCTTGAAGGAAAAATGCTCTCCCCTCTTTCTGGGGAAACAAAGAAGTTTGAACACATTTTTGTATGCTTGTGCAACGCAGCCGTAAACACACTTCCATCTGCACATCACACAAGGCTCTCCCCTGCACTGTGTGGATTTGAGCCCTGTGTGTTTAACATCCCACACACGACAGCGCTGTGTTTATACGGTTCCAGCTACAAGCCGCTAACATAAGGAATAGACGCTTGGCTTGAGGCCCAGGTAATTCATCCAACTGTGGCAGCCACTATCAGACAGACCTCTTTTGAGAGGAGCTTTCCTGAGCGGGAACACAGTGGTGAATCTGCAGAGGCACAGTCTGCACGGGTGGTCTCCAAGCACCTTAAAGAGGACCATCTGGGATTAATGGTACAGCTTGAGCACACATTAGCCCCAGCTGTGCGACACCCGCTCATGCAGTCCATGTACCCCCTCCTCCCACTCAAACTCACTCTCTGCACAGCAAAGCTTTGCTTCAAACGTGTGAGTTCTGCATGGCCCGGAGTAGTCCAAGTCCCCATCTCACCCCAGCTGCCATGGGCTGGCCAGCCCCAGGCCCTAGAGCTACCCTCCTGCACCCTGGGTCCTGTGCCATGCCAGGGCTCTGCTCAGGGGCCATCCTCCCACTCTCCTAGCAAGAGGCAGAGGCAGCTCTGCTCATTTGACACCATCAGCCTAATCCAACTTTGTCAGGAGCTGCTCAGCCATAACAGGCTCTGGCTGCTAACAGAGTTTCCGAACTAGCCAGCACTCAGAGGGATACTACCTTTCCTCTCCAGAGGCTGGACTTCAAATTCTCCAACTAAAGGCTTCACACAAGCCTTTCCAAACTTCACAAGCTTGTAGGTCTCTCCCTAGTCTTCAGGGACAACACTCCACCACACACATGCTGACCAAGAAGGGTGCAGGCAATTACACAAATCCTCACCAGCTGCAAGATCCCATTTTTAATCTGCAGTCTCACATTGTTCACATTTGCAAGCCTATTGTATTTCACATTTTTAACACAACACTAAAAATATAGAGCACTGGCTCTAGGGGCAATTTTTCTAGAGCTGGAATAGTTGCAGCAACTTCACAAGCTACGCTGCTCTGTCTGATCTCCTGTACCTCTTCCAGTTACCTACCAGGTTTGGTGCAGTGTTAGACAACATTGTTTGTTAGCAATTCCTCCATTTCACCATGAAAAATGTTTACTGGCCTACTATTATCTCCATCCAGACACAACAAGAGCCCCATAGGTGTTTATCTTACTCCCAGAGAAAGTCTGGGCTGCTTCTTTCAGCTTCTACATTTGAGCTTGGATACTCTTGCTAACCAGGTACTGCTTCAGAAGTTTGAGTTACTTTTCTTACAGGTAAAGTAAGAAATATTCTGCAGCTTGTTAAAGCCTATGTTTAAGTAACAAAGCTGGTTAATTAAAATATTTGAGTTTCCTCTGCCTTAGGCAGTGCTTTCAACCAATAGTGGCAGCACTATGTGTGAAGCAGTTCATTTTTTCTCTTTGCAACTAAAACCTTTCAAAGGGACATAGTTTTCTTCAGTTATTTATCTATATCAGAAGAAATATTTCTTTACTCAAACACTGAACTCAGAGCTACAAAACCACAGCAAAATTTGAAGTGGCTTTTTTTAAGTAGGGTTTTATGCCACTAATTTCAGAGGGCTTCACTCTTTGAGTCAAGAGTCATTCAGCAGAGCTTTCCACCCAGGAAATCCCTGACATCTCCACCGTTTACAGGTGGAGCTAGCAGCTCCTCACTCAAGTCTGCTGCTCACGGTGCTTTCACAGCAGAGCAAACCTCCTCCATGAGATGACCCTTGCAGAGTAGCTCCAAACTGCTTCCTTCCAGAAAGCAGTACATTGGGATATACTCCAGTAAGAGTCCCGGTGGCAATGCAGTTAATTCTCTGGGACAAGGTCTTTGTGATACCCTTGTCCAGGATATTGCACATGCTTCTATCCCTATAACTGCAGATGTCTGCAAGTCATTAGCATGCTTAGCAATGCTCACTGAGCAGCCACGGATCAGCCGGTGTGACAGCACCAAGGGCAGTGCTGAGCCACCCTGCTGTACAGTGGCTGTGAGCTAAATGCAATCAATGTTTCTTCACCCATGTTTTTGGAGAGAAGCTGGACCACTAGAAGACTATCTCAGGCTCTTCTATGTTTTTTGGATGCAAAAAACATAACTGGCCACCTGGGAGCTGCACCTGCTTCTGCATGGCTCTGGGGAGCCCCAGGGCACGCTGCAGCTTGGGGATCTGCAGGCACTACTGGGTCACCTGACTTTGTGGCCTCCCACCAAGTAGAAAACTCACTTGGTCATTGGCACCTTGATTGAGCTGGCAATCCCTGCTCCTGCTCAGCACTCAGGTTAGGCCAGAGAAGTACTATTAGTACAGGAGCTGGTTTATCAACACGCAGCAAACTCTGCCAGCTGGGGTCTTCTCCAAAGCAGCTGTATTGGGCTGTGGCAAGTTACCCTCCTCCCTCTGGCCACCCACATTTGATGTCGCTGTTCAGGAGTCCAGCACGTTTGCTGCATCCTCTGTTAAGAGCATTGAACTCACATCAGTCAGCACTAAATAGCACAGGAATACATAATCACAAAGTACTGAGAGCATTAAGCTGACACCACTATAGAGGGTCCTGCAGTCCCAGTTTAAAAGCCTCCATGTCTTTGTCCTGACTTCTGACAGTAGCAGTGTCCAGCACTGGCGAGCTCAGGCTGCGGCACCGGAAGTCACTGCCCTTTCAAGTGCCACCACAAATTTTCCTGGCAGTCACCAGCCTAGTTTTTCTACTTCTTCATAGCTGCATTTTTACTACATGCCTAAAAGAGTTACCAAAAGAAATAATCCCCAGAGACAACTAAAGCTGTTTCTATTCGACTTTTAATTAGATCATTGATCTTGTTCTAGCAGTTACACAAGCTATGGGATATTTGCATGCAACCACACTGGTAATCAACAGCCGGAACAAAGCTGAAACAACACGATTAACAACCCAAGTCTTCCCACAGATGGTATTTTAAGTCTGCTCAGACACCAACTTGTCCCCCACAAGGAAACTTGATAACAAGCCATATCTGAGCAAGTGACAACTTCTCAGAGAGTCACTGCAACTAGAGTGACACCAGCAAACAGCAGCCCTTCAGGAACATCTAGGTGCTGGAGGAGGCTCAAAGATGCCTAGACTTCAGATTATGTGGGAGACCAACAAGCAGAACTAATTCTAGTCTTGCAGAGAAACCCTACAGAAATTCACTGTGTAGCTGTGATGGTGAGGTAACATGTGATATCTTGCACCATTCAAGATGACAATTAGACACCAATTTTGTTCAGCAAGCCAGCATTTCCTGTTCTGTAGCAAGGATAAAAAGCAGAGATAAATCCAAGATTTGTGTCTCGCACCATGACAGATACAAGGTGTATTTACTATACTGTCAGTTCCCAGCATTGAAGATGCATCAAAGACAAATGCAGGACCCTGCACATATACCCCAGGTCAGGCTCTTTGCTCCTGTAGTCCAAGACCAGGGAAACCTGCTCCTACCACTCACCTTATAACAAAGGGAGGATCTGCACAGAGGTAAAGCTCACCTCCAAGATATACTCATCAGTGTTTTAGCATTGAGACTTAAACTAGTTCCAAGATCTGGCTTGCCAGTATTTGCCTATGGGAAGTCCACTAAAACTGCTGCACCTACTACTGCAAGGTTGTTGTGAGAAAAGGGAATGCAAAACAGTTAATTACACCAATTAAAGGAAACACAGATAGAGCAAGTTAGTATCTAGCCGAGGGGAACAGTATTTCCTCTTTTATGTTTGAATAACTTTCAAATGCACATATCACGGGTGTTTGCTCAGCACAGCTCTGTACACTGTGCCTTCTGCTGCAGGGCCCCAGAGCAGACATGTACACAACATAGCTCACCAGTTGCTCATTTTGGGCCCACCAACCACGACAGTGCCCTTTAATATAGGCTCAGAAATACAGAATACATTGTCTCCTTACAAGAGAGGCCACAGACTAATCAAAACCAGTAGGCAGCCACAAGAACACAGGGTAGCCCAAAACTGCTGTGGGCTGTGAGTCGCAGAGGAGAGCGGCCGCCAGCTTCCTACTCCCAGGCCAGGCTGGAGCAGCCCCCCAGGTCCAGACGTGCTCACAGCACCCATGCAAAGGACAGGAGTCGGCGTTTCAGAGCAGCATGTAATAGCTCAACCCTGAGCTCATCACACAGGTTTCAGTACAAAAAGCTGAATGCCCAGATTTCAGCACAAAAAGTGGGTGGAAGCACACTGGCTGTGGGCTAGCAGTTGCCTCCAGTGCCTTCAGCTGCTGCTCTGCAGCAGAGCAGCCATGCAGAGGGCTGTGGCCAGTGTTGCAAATGCCTGCACCCCACCCAGGCAAGCAGGAGGCAGCAAGAGCCACCCCAGCAGCATGGGGAGAGCAGAGGGCAGCTGACAGTTTCGACTCAGCACAGCACCCACACCACGCCAGAACCACCCGCAGCAATGCGACGCTAGGACGTGCTGCTGTGACAGCCATTGCCCAATTTACCCCTCTCAGCAGGCAAGCTGGGTGTCAGCGTGGCAGTCTGTGCCCACCTCGCCCTCAGAGGACCCATCATTTGGGAACTGTGCTGCCACGCAGCCCGGCCAGCTCATGCCAGAGTAATTCAATGCTCTGACAAATAAACACGTCATGATTTACAGCATGGCCTGAAGCAAGGGAGAAGGAGCCACAGCCCATGATGTCATTGCAGCCCACAGTCATTTTTGTGCTGTTACTGGGTAACATTGGCAGGAGAGTTCATGCAACCTGCTGCTGCTGTTAGATGAAAACAGCTTGTCCCTTTGTAAGGAAGGCCCCAGCCTGGATGGTCAAAGCTCTGCCACTATCAACTCACCAGCCTGATCAGTAAAACTTCCTATATTTCAGTGACCCAGAGAAATTAACTCTGAAATATCTGCTGAATTTATACTTCAAAGTAAGAGACTGCCTTCTGGATTTATTGGTTCCTTCCCATTAGATTAGTTGTCTATTTCCATAGGTTGTTAAGGAACAGCAGAGGACCATCACCTGACTCAGAGGAAGCATCCCACTAGTAACCAGACAGTGCAGCTGCTTGTGTGGCCAGTCAGACACTTTAGAGGGACATGGCTGCTTTCTTTCAAGGGCAGTATCAGCAGGAGGTCTACACAACTTCAACCCATCACACCAGGGGAGACAGGATTCAGCTGCTCCACCCTCTCCCCATTCCCAGGCAGCCCAGGGCAGTGTCTGCTGCCTTACTCGCCACAAGGGAGGATGTGCCAGGCAACCCTTGCTTCCCCAGGAACTTGGGCAAAACTTCATTTGGCTGCTGTTTGAAGTGGCCTAGCTTGTTTTCACTAACACAAAAAATCCAGTTTATTCTTGCAGTGGTTGTATCCCAGTTGCCAACTACAAGCACAGTAGAAACTAGACATCGCATACATCTCACTATGGATGTTAGACTTCAACTGCTTACAGAAGAATAGTGCTTACGCAAGGAATTGCAATCCATTAGGTGAACCCAAAGCCCACCACAGCAGATCCAGTCCTCACTGTGATGTACCAGATATTACATAGGCATCTTCAAAACTCGAGGTTAAATTGCAGGAGGGACAGAGACAAGGGAGGCTCACAGACAGGTTAGAGACCACATCAGAGCCCAGAGAACCATCTGGTTAAGATACAGCATACACTTACTGCAAGGCTTTTGAGTACAGAACTGGGATTTATCTCCTAATGATGACCTAGAAGAAAGTCCTCCCTACTAGATTACAGAGCACTAGTTCTTCCTCAGGAGGAACACAAACAGGCAGGAGTGCAACTACATAAACTTTTGCCTTGAGGGGAAAGAAAACCTGTGCCAAGTCCCCAGAAGCAGGACCTAGGGGGAAAAACTAGAGTTTCATTGCACAAATCCAAATAAACAGGCAGAGCTTGCTTCGCCCATTGCACAGAACCTCAGATGTCAGTTGACTCAACTCTGAACCCGAGGTCAAGTTCCCAGGAAGAGCAAGGGTAGCGCTAGCCACCCCACCCGGTGGGTGGTTGCAAGAGGGTGGGTGAGTATCCACTTTTACCACACACACAGACAGACAACTACAGCAATCAAGAAAAGATACAGAAGCAGCTAGCCCAAGTTTCACAGACACAGTATTTCCATGAAACTGCTACTCTTATTCCTCCAAACACAATGTAAAGACACATACTGTTCCACCACCACCACTCCTTGACCATTAGCAGGAATTCAGCCTGCAACAAACTAAGCAGCGCCATATAATGAAGGCTGTAGCAGACTGCTCAGATCTCCTTACAAGGGTAGGTGGTGCCTTCCGTTAGTCTTTTCTACATTTATTTTGGGCTGGATTCTTCCCGCAGCAGTTAACATTCAGCTACACAGCATTTCCTTCCTCCAGCAGAGACACACTTGCTCTATCAGATTCCGTTTTTCTTGCCACATCCAAGTTGATTGCAGCTACCCATCCTCACCTACTTCCACCCACCACGTGTGCCCATCATTACCACAGTGCACTCTTCTCCCCATGGGCGAGTACTCTAGAACAGGACCCACAGTACTATCAGAGGACATACAAAAAGCAAGAAAACCCCACAGGCACCTACAGTTCGTCTACAGAAAGCCTGGTTACATCACCAACAGCCAGAGTCAGGCTCAATGCTTTGTAAGCAAGAGCCACTGTGACAGGCTCTTCAGGCACACTGGTACCACACCAGACAGAGCCAAACACCAGGGCACTGAGCTCTGTGTCTTTTTTACTGTAATGACTTACAAGGCAGGTGCCATATCCATGAGCTCACTATCATGCCAGGCAGTAAAGGAAGACAGGGCCACCTGATGCTGGTGGCAGGGACCTGGCGAGTGTCACAGTACAGCAGAGGTTTGTTCACTCCAGCATCACCTGCAACACACTTTCACTCTGGTGTGCTTGCTAAACATGCATTAGCGGTCTAAACTTAGCAGACCCTTGTTCAGGACCCAAACTAGCTGCTCATCAAAGTCTGTTTCTGACGGGCAGAGAGAAAACAGAATTCCTCTGCAGCCTGGGGGATTCAGAGACCATTGTTTTACTTCCCATTGCTTGGAGCAGACACAGAACAATGCTGGCAACATAGCAGCATGACCACACACAAGGGTAACCACATTCTTAGATTACAGTTGTAGGCTAGAAAAGAGTTATCCTAACCCATTTAGATTTAAACATCCCCATGTAAGTCAATACAGGACGTGGCATTAGAATATGGAGCAGTTAAGATTTCAGCCCATCTTGAATAGCTGGCATAGCTTTCAGTGCCTTAAAAAAAAAAAGCTGTTTAGCACATTAGTCTAACTGGCCCCAAGTAATTTTACTGAAGTTTGATCACTTTACAAGTTTCCGCTCATATGTAAAAGAATGCAAGAACAGTCTGTGTAAGCTACCTTAAAGTTTCCTGTAACTTGGAACTCACAGTTCAGGCAAAGGCACTTTTTCATTAGACCAGCAGTCCAACTACTGAAACAGAAGGTCCTGAGGAGACCAAGCACTCTCCAAAGCTGAAGCCACCTCCAGCAAAGAGGTCCACTGCCAGTCTATCAAAAATTATTTTCAAGGGGAAGGATTAAGTGTCATATTTCCAAGAAGCAGAAATCTGCTTCCAAGACACACTGGATATTTTCCAGAAAACAGCCTCCAGGGAAGTCACAGATAAGTGGCAGACAAAACGCAAGTGTATTTTGACTACCTCCTTATGATGTGTTAATAGGACATTGAGTGATACAGAAGAACCCTGAAATGTACACAGGCTGAAAACACATTTTCTTTTTTCAGTTTTCAAGCACCTAGCTCTAAGCGTTACAGAACAACACATTTACTGTTTTACAAGAGACTAGTTTTCCCTCTAGAAATGTACGGTTTGCTTTGTCACTCTTCAGTGTATCAACGGCTTAGGAAAGAAAGATGAGTTTCAAATAATTTCCTAAAATGAGATTTCTGTAAGGTCCTCAGACTCACGAGTCAAGATACTTTCACCTTTAGCACATCATAGGCCACAGTGTGTGCATCAAGTACTTGGTCATTAACCAAAACCCCACCCAATACACAGGTTAGGTTTGGTCAGCACTCCTGCAGCTGGGATATGCCAAGACCACCAAACTCTCCATGAGGCAAGTACCAACAGATCATGATTATAATACCATCCTCTCCTCACCCATCTCCTTCCTGGCATAGCTTAACTCCCTGCAGGCACTGCAGCAGGGCACACAACCACCACACAGACAAACCTGTAAACAAATCACACAACTGTAGCCAAGGCCAGCACCAGATCCTACTGCCATGGTAGCAGATGTGCCACTGCCCATCCATTTACTTGTATTGTCACTTGACATCCTGCTGTTGTGAGGCAAGCCAGGTCAGCTCACTTACCTGGTGAAAGTGCAACCTGGCACAGAAACCACATTTTTCAGTTTGCTCAATCTGACTGTAGCAGCCCAAGACTGCAGTTTTACCCAACAAGGCAGTTTGGCACCCATCCTGCCTCTACCAGTGACACAAGGCTGCTGGACGAGCAGTGGCCATGAGAACACTGCCAACAGGCACTGAGCAGCATCACAGTATGCACTTAGGACCTGTCGGCTGCAAGCATGGGTGCAACTTGGCAGGTCTCACCCCAAAATCATTTGCCAGGCTTCAGCCACCCAACTCCTCTGTTTCTAAGCTACATCAGTTGACTCCTATTGCCAGTTACCAGGGTTTCTAGGGACAAGCTCAGTGCCAAATCAGCTTCAACTCCCCTCCCTTCTCTGCTAAGTAATCTGTAGAGTCGATCAGCCCCTTCAGCCAAGAGCAAAGCCCTTGTGCTCTACATTCCTGGCGTCCTACTCCCAGTGCCTGTCATGCAGCATGCCACTCAGCACCCAGGAATTCGCAATTATCTCAGTCTAGCAGACAAGGAAAAAAGCTAGACTTAACACTTGTTAACACTTGAGCAGCACAGCAGCCACCTCATGTTGAGCAGAAGGCTCCATGAAGTCACCTGCTCTCACAGCAGGTTTTTCAGAGCATTCACTCCCATCTTTGCTGGATGGCAAAAAGTACCTATGAGCTTCATGGCCTTCTTTACAGTAGATCATACACGCAGTCAATTTTGCATTGAAGTGAGGACGCTTCATGCGCAGAAGAAAAGCTTCCTGAAACTAGCAAAAGACTTTGAGCAGAGACTAAACAAGGGGTAACGGCAGCAGGACAAGTTGGGCTGCTAATGTGCATCCAGAAAGGGTTGTGATCAAACACTGTGTATAGGCAGACTTATTTTATATGGACAAACATTGAATGCCAAAAGCTTGCTACTGAAAAGGTTTTAAAATGTGGTTGTAGTACAGCAGCAGTAGCCGAGCCATAATACATGGCTTCCAAAATGTTCCTGGAAGTTAAATAATAACTGGAACAGGCACTGCATCCACTTAGCAGAGGTCTGATGGCATTATTAATGCCAGAAATCCAGCAGGCGCAGCTGTCAGGTTTTCCCAGTTGATTTGGCTCAGAGCTGGCCCTAAACACCCCAGGCCCTAAAGATCAACCTGGTCATAAAAGTTCTCCACCTAAAGCCTTTACTATTTTTTTTTTTTTCACTTTAGCTCCAGGGCCTGCAATGGACCTGGTTTTGTTCAGCAACACAAAAGAGACTAAACAGTAGAAACAAAAAGAAAATCTCAGGTTCTTCAAAACTGCAGGGAAAAACACACCGGGGCAGGTAGTGATCCCAGCAGATGCTGCACTGGCAGGAGAGGTACCGAGGGCTTCAGCCCTTCAACCCAGAGGAGCACTGCAAGGCTCATTCAGAAAGTCTTTCTTGGAAAGGGCATTCAGAATGTTTTTTCAGGACAGGCTCAGTTTATCCAGGACTGTACAGTAGGGCTCCTGTGCTACTCCTCGGCTCCAGCTCAGGTGGCACTGATGGAGTTGTACACCCCTTCATGCAAAGGCTGGGATATGGCAAAAAAATTAGCAATCATAGTCATTCCATTCTCTCAAAGCTTCAAGTCTTCTCAGGTTTTGGGGTTTTAAAATTTTATTTGGTTTTTTAATAGCCAACACAATGCAAGTAAGCTGTAAAAACAAATAGACATGTCTTAAATGATTATAGCCACCCTGCAGCTCAGCCTAACCATGTAAAGGAGCTGTGCTGCTGCAGCAGCATTTCTAGAAAGGAAGTCACTGAAAGCCAGACCTGGAGTAGCCTTGATCTCCCAAACCCGTCACCCTCGGGAAGTTCCACAGACAAATAGGAAGGCAGCTGGAGCAACAACATTTTTAGAGGGAAAACAATACATTAGGAGGGGAGTGCTGGCCTGGTGCTGGAGCTAGTCCAGCAGCTGCCACAGAAGGGTGAGCTCTGATGTTAGCAAAAGCTCAGCCCAGGAATCAGCAGCTGCAATTTGAACCCCACTGAGTGCAAAGGGAATCCATCTCTAAGTAAATAATTAGCACCAGCTTCATTCCCAGCTGCAAGTACATTAGCTGTTCTGCCCAGGGAGGACAATCAGCCACTCAGGACCAACAGTCCTCACTTCTTGTCCAAAGCTGCTTTTACACATTAGTAGAGAGGAACAAGAGGGTACCTAGCCACAGGCTTCCAAAGAGGTCCAGATCTCCCCCAAACTGGAGAAGTTTCTATTTTCTTGCTATTGTAGCTAAAGCCTTTGAAGAGAAACAGCTTCCACCTTGGCCAAGTGTTTTAGACAACTGAGAAGAGCTGCACTCACCCAAATTCAGCTGTGCAATTCATCGAGGCCAGAGTCATCAGGAAGCAGTAGTTAAGAGTTATCAGGCAAAGAGCTAGAAAAGGCATTCACATTCCTTCCCAGAGATCTCAGGCATTCAAATTACTGCTTTACAGACTATGTTGTGGCCACACCTGAGCTATTCCCCAAACGGTCACCGAATGCATTCCTAAGGGATCATCTGCAATCCGACGTGCATGCCAACAGCTTTCGTCTCTAAACCACCAGTTATCAACCAACTGCACGCTCCAGTATGGCACGGGCAGGCAAATCTCATGCCAGCCTGGGTGGCAGTAGCTCAAAGCACCCATTGCCTGGGCTTAGCAGGGTTCCTTGAACATTTCCTGCCGTACTCTACCGCAGCAGAAAGATTGTGGAGAAAGTGCAATCCTGTTCAAAAGCTGCAACTATGCTTAGGCAAGCATCAATGCTAATCTGAACACTGGCATCATCTGCTGGGCTGTAGTGAGCAGCCTCTCCACTCTCCTATACTACCTACGGCTGCAGCTATTTCCGCACAGCCATGAGAGTCTGGCTCCAGCACCCTGCCAGAGCCCAGGCACGCCCGGCTAGGGCGGCATCGTCCCAGCCGCATACTCCTGCCGGGCTGCTGGAGGGGTCAGTGCCTGGGGGAACTGACTGCACAGGGAGAGAACACGCTCTGGCATTAGGTTTCTTCAGGAAAGACCTGAAAGCAAAGCCTCATCTATGAAGTATTGATCGAGAGGGACGCTGAGGAGTCCAGGAGCTCACTGCCAGCCCCGACAGCCGGGCTGTGGGGCAGCCCCAGGGCACACACAGATCTTTAAAGACAGAAGCAGCAGAAGCCTCTCAGCTTCCGAGCCCGCAGCCCCCACTGCCCTGAGCCCCGTCACGGTTCCGCCAGGCAGAGGTCCAGCGCAGGAAAAAACACAATAAAATGAAAACACAACAAGAACACAACCGCCCGCCGGAGACGCACTCACCGATGGAGACCAGCTTGATGCTCTCCCGCTCCAGGAACTCGAGGGCCACCGAGACGTTCTCCAGCTGCATCTGGCGGAAGGTGGGCCGCTGGTGGTACTTGCGGTACATGCGCTTCTGGCTGAGTACCTCCAGCAGCGCGATCAGCCGCAGCCCATCGCTCAGGTCATGCTGCAGGTTGCCGATGCGCTTGTTGACGCAGCGCAGGTGCTCGTTGCACCAGCGGGTGAAGGTGTTCTGCTGGATCCGCTTCCAAGGCGCGTCCTCCGCCAGGTCCTTCTCGGTGGCCGGCATCTCGCCGTCAGGATCGGCCGCTCTCCGCGCGCCCTGACCCCGCGCCTGCGTGCTCATGGCCAGCCCCGCTCCGCCTCCTCGATCCGCTGCGCTCCGCCTGCGCTCCGCCCGCGCCCCGCCCGGCCGCGCCCGCCCGCCTGCGGGGAGGGAGGGAGAGAGTGAAGAGCGCGGCACTCAGCGGCGGCGCCGCTCCTTTTCCTGCTCTCGCGCCTGCTGCGCCCGCTCCTCCCGCTGCTCCGACGCGCCCGCTCTGCACCGCTCCTTCCTGGCTCTGCACGGCCCCGCACCGCCGCCCGGCCTTTATCCGCCGGGAGCGGCACGCCCTCCGCCGAATCAACCCCGCGCCCCGCCGCACCGGCCCGCGGGGGCCGGCCTGGGCTGGGCTGGGCCGGGCCGACAGAGCCTCCGACGGAACGGGGGCCGCGCTGGGCCCACACTCACCTGGCCGAGGTGCCGGGCGGGGCTGGGGCGCGGCCCCAGGGCACGGGCAGGAGCGCAGCTGGCCTGGCGCTAGTGCCCGGCCAGGGTGCAGCCCCCTCGCCCCACAGACAAATGAAACCCGCAATAGGAACAGGAGCGCAGTCCCCGACCCACCCGCACACTCCCACCACAGCCCCACTCAGGTGACACGGGTCAGGCCGCCAGCCGTGTGCCGGCCCCGGGTGGATGCAGCCACGGGTGGGTGACCCCTCGCTGGGCCTGCACAGCTGGGCAGGGGGGCCGGCAGAGCCCGGGCTCTGGGCTGGGGGGATTCGATTCTGCACAGCCCGCGCTGGGAGAGGCTGGGGGTGCTCACGCGAGATGCGATGTGTCAAAGGGACAGCAGCCTCTGTGCCGACACACACGATTTTATCAGCCATTTGAAGATAACAGAAACTCCTAAAAGAAGTCAATTAAAGTTCGAATTCTTGGGGGATTCTTTGCTTTTCCCCCACTTTTGTGACTGATTTCCTGGCGCGCCACTCCCTGCTGACATACAAGACTGTGACTTGCCGCTGACTCATTTGACGACAGCAGAGTCAATAGAACTACTCCAGCTGCCTTGCTGCATGCTGAATCTTTGCAGGTCACCGAGACATCTCATGACACTTACTGGATCAATGAAAGCTGTGGTGAGGTGTCCCTGCGTGTCCCTACCCCGAGGGAAGTCTCTGCCCACCCGCTCACCCTCCCCTTGGGTCCAATCCTGCACAGACTTACGGTCTTGGCTTTGCTACCAGGAGCTGCTCCAGCGATTCAAGCGAAGTGTGTGTGTGTCTACCTATTTACATCAAGGCTGCCACGCTGAAAGATGCAGGAGTCTGTCAGAGAAAACAAATCCATTAAAACACAGTCAATAAAGTCTTATTTAATGAAATTATTATAGCCATTCTCAACTAGAAAATTAGAATACAGATTTCCAATTATTTTCTTTCAAGGGTGTTATTCTAATGCCTGCACTAAACCATGACAGTGTGGTTTCTCTCCAGGGACCTAACAGATCCTTCCCCCAGACTAAGTTGTATTAGATGCATTTGTTGACAATAAACTAAGAAAGAAGCAAATATGAAGGTGAGGTAAAGTGGGAGTTATGTCTAAACTTCCCTTGTTCCCCAATCAGCATTGTCTCCTGTTTTAAAACTATCAAAGAAATCAGAGATCAGATTTAGTATACTGAAATATTGAGATGTATCTCATGGCACAGCAGCCACTGCCCTTTCCTGAAATTGCTGAGCCAAGCAGCAGGAAGGATTCAAATAAAAACTGACATTAAGTGAGAGCTTTAATTCACAGCAGAAAACCAGTGACAGGACATAGAGATGCTGCAGCCAGGGCAGGTTGTGCCTCTGCGAGCAGCTCTCTGCTGTCAGTGCAGGCTTGTCCAGCCCAGGGGAAAGCAGCCTGGAAACATGGAGCTGAGCCTTTTCTCAAGGGCTTTTCTCCCATCATCCTATACTTCATCTTTTAATAGATACTAATTGCTTATTGACTTTGGCCTGGATTGGGACTCCTTAGCAACCATTCCACATCCGGATTAGCTGATTGCTTATAATATTTTAATTTCCATTCCTTTTCAGTCCCACACCTAGTAATGCACACTCTTTAATATCATTTTGTGCCCGTGCCATACTGGAAGTTGAAGCTTCAGACATTTTTTTTCTATAACAAAGACAGTGAATAGGAATTACACAGGAAGAAGATAGAATTAGTATTAGGACCTCTATTTTTAACTTACATATTTAGTTAAAATTTTCAATAAAAGTAATTTTTTCCATAGACCCAGCAAAGAAAATTTTCATCCCATGCTCTGCACACATAAGGACAGTGGTTTCTTTGAGTGGTTTTCCACCACTCCATCCATCCAACCATCCATCCATCCCATCAGAAGCACTGAGGCACAAAACCAGATGTGAAGTGCTCAGCAGAGCTCTGGCACAGACATGCAAGCCCAGCTCACCCTGTCAGACTCAGGACAAGGTCAGTGGTACAGTTGGGGCTGTTGCTGTTGGGACCATGCAGGGTTGGCAGGGTGCTGGTGGTCTGGATGCAGCAGCCCATGTCGCAGCTGCCCTTCCCTGCACATCACAGGGCTTTTGATCAGAATTCAGCCTTTTGCATCCTGACTGCTTTCATGATTTTTGGAAAACAAAGACTGCTTTATGGGAAGAGAATGAAAAAAACAAAATAATTTCTGCTCTGAGGAACAGATCTTGTTTCGTTCCTTTCTTCCCAGTCACAGATGACCCTCGCAGCTATGGTCTGATCAACATTTCTGGTTGATGGGCAGCGAAGAGGGGCAGCCCCTGCGTGCACCCCATCGCCTGCATGGGTGACTGAGATCAGGAGAGGTGCCCTGTCTGGGACCTGCCTGGCCACAAGTGTGATATCCAGCTGTGGCAGCAACTGCAGGGCTGGGCATCAATGCCTTGTCTCATCTACTGATGAGAGTCCCTCTGTTCTGCTCTGTGGTCGGATTCTTATGGGGGTCACATTTGACCTGAAAAACTGCATTTCCTTTGAAATGAAGTTGGAAGGTACTTTAACACAAGTGGACACGTGTTTCAAGTTTCATCAGGAGACAGAGAAGTAAAAACAAGCTAACCCATGAATCTGTACTTGCTGGAGTACCATCTTGGTATTGTATATTATTACAAATGAACTAATGTATGTCTTGCAGAAATACCTTATGTGCATATTTATATGGCTAGATATTTGTGTGGATGTATGTATTTAGGCAGAAAGGGAGGGAGATTTCAATACTATGCTCTGGGGTGGATACTTTTTTCTTTTGATTTGTCCTGTATGACAAGGATCTTTCCATCCCGCTCTTCCTTTACTTGGTAGATGCAGATACAAGGAAGGAAGAACACTGTCATCGCTTTCTTGGTTCTCTTTAAGCAGTTGTAAAAACACAGCAATGATTTTTTTCCACTGTTTTAAAAATACTCTTCCTCTATGGTAATTTGCTGCAAGGCTGAATTTAAAAAGACTCTGTTTAATTCAGCAGCAGAGGGCTTCCACTGCCACATACTCACTGTTTTATCATGGAACTGCTCAGTATATTTTGTGTTTGAAAATACAGCCTTGACAAATGGAATAAATTGTGAGGGCAATTCGTTATGGCATGCTCTATTTTTAGCAAAAAGTCACTGCAGAATGTCTCTCAAAGCAGAATATGGCATTAAGCTCTCTAAATTCACAGGGAGCTGCTTTGCTGGCAGGAATAAAAAAAATTAGGAGCACAGTTTAAACTGTAAAGGTAAATAAAAGTTGGCTGGCCTTTGCAGGTCTGTTGCTGCTCTTTTTGGGATCATTGACAATCCTTAATGGAAATTTAATCTCATTTATCATATCCTCGGGGGCCCTGGAATGGTATCATGGGACTCCACGGTGGACATTTGCCATTAGTTTTTTGGAGCATACTAACAGCAGAGGGAAATGGCAGCTCTAACACCGGCTGTTTCATTGAGGAAAGGTCTGTTGAAGCCTGGTTGTGCAAAAGCAGAAGGGTGTGGGGAGCGGCAGCATGGGCCCTCACTGACATCAGTGTTCAGGCAGTGCATGACGGGGTGACTAATGAAGTCAGGTCTGTTTCAGGGTAATCAACTTATCACAGTCTCTTGTGATGATACATTCTTGGATTCCTCCAAGTCATGGGCCATACATGAGAGATCCCGGCCATTTGGGACACTGTACATGCTCTCTGCTTGACGCATTGTTCAGGAACAGCTTGCTTTGATTGTAAGAGGACAAGAATCGGAATTAATCTCAACTGTTAATTCAACATCTGCACGCTTTGCTTAGAGCAGGAATCGGCCATGGCTGAGCATTCAGGCTTAGTCTTTGCAGGTAGAAGGACTTTTCTCTGCCCCTGGCAGGTCGTGGTTTAGTTATCCTCTCTGAGGATCTGTGCAACAGAAATGTCACCTTTTAAAGATTTCAGTGGTGCTGCTAATACACAAGGAGCAATAATTTTTTTTTCCCCACACTACAACTAACCCTACACAAGTGACTTTGAAGATGCATCATGTCTCAGCAGAAATGTGTGGTGAAAAGCCAGCAGGATGTCTCCATCTTTTCCAAAGGTTTCTGTCAAAGCGGCAGCACAATGAGGGTTTGTACCCTGGGGCTGTTGAAACTTGTGAGTTGTCAGGGCAATGGCTTGGAAAAAGAATAACTGGGCCATGGGCTATAGCACCCGGGTAGCTTTAGAAATTTATCAGGAGATTTTAAATATTTATAATTTTTTGGCACATAATAGCCTTATCTAAACACAGGACAGCATTGTGCATTAAAACAAAAGCCATGCATAACAAATGCCATAAAATAAATTGTAGCACATTCAAGCCAGTGTGCAGATGCTAATCCTCACATCCCCGCGGGACAGCTCATCCGCTAACCCAGCACCCAGCCAGTAACACTAAAGATCCAGCAGCTGAGGCTCACAGTAGTTAAAGGTTTCCTTTTTCAGAAGCCGCAGGCACCATAACTCGATGGGATTTCATGACTAAGTGACCATAAATGGCATTGCTGTGCAGTTGGCAGCACCAAGCCTGGCTCAGCATCACAGCCGGGTCCTCCCAGCCTCCCGCGTCAAAGGTTTCCAAACACACCACACATTTCCTTCACCCGTTACCTGTTTACTGGGTTCTGAAAGACAATAGAAGTGTTTCTTCTCAATTGATGAAGTGGTCATTAAACCTCTTTCGTTACCATGATCTCTACCAAGTGAAGCCAAACCCAGACAAGCCGTTCAAGTCAAAGCATGAACCAAATGGATTGCATCATATGGATTGCATTTTCCTTATTCAGCAGCTCTATGGAAGGCAAAGAAGCTCTGCATTATGCAGATATTGGCTAGGACCTTTGATACAACTTGTTCTGAGTTTTTCCATCTTCTGTTTCCTCTTCTGTTATCCAAGGAAGACAGCAACACGAGAGCCTGAAGCAGCAGTTCAGTCCAAATTGGACAGAGGGATGTCTTTAGGCAGAGAAATCTCTAGAAGCATGCTGAAAAATATAACTTGTTCTGGAATTTGTATTGAAATCTATCATTTGAAAGTCTATTCAGGCAACAGTTGCTTCTAGTAGCAGTTGTGTCTGGGCAATTTTCATCTCTCTGTGTCTAGAAGAACATGGCTTTTCTTCTGCACAGAGTTCTTGCTGCATTATATATCTATATATATATGTCTTGCTGCATTATATATGTATCCAGAAGCTGAAACTGGTGCCAAAAGCAGCCATCCATCTGGCAAACACAGTGTTTTGCCAGAACTTGCAGTGCTGCTTTTGCCTTGGATCCCAGGGAGACTCGCAGCTGGAATTTAAAGCTCTGCTTTTGACACAGGCTGTAAACAGCTGAAGAGCAAGGCTGCTTGTGCTTTTTGCTATCCTGAAATCAGAGGAGACAACTAAACTGAAATCCATCTAGCACATACTGGAAGACCAAGGACAGGGCATTCCCTGGGAGTGTCTCATGCAGGAATTCACCTAATTTATTTGTCCAAAATACCCTTGCTGCTTGTTCCCATGGAAATGTTGTGAAGTTCATCTCTTTTTCTTGGTTCATCTGTTTTTCTGACTAATAAACTGCTGCAGGGGGTTTAATTTTACTTCTGATTTGTGAAGTTGATTTTAAGTGAAAAAACATATACTTACAGCCATGTATAAGAATCTCTCTTTTCAAAATCCAAACAAAGTTGTGTTGGTACCTGAGGACAATGCCTGGCAGTGCAAATGTCCCCACGGCAGTGCCTGCTCTCAGCCAGAACCCCCACCGAGCAGCAGGAATGCGGCGATGGCTGCGCTGTGGGTGTCCGAGCGAAACATAGCTTACCCAAATAAATGTGACTTGACATATCAAACATGAAGTTGAAAAATAATTTGAAATAGCAGCTCATTTTTAAAATAACTCAGGATCTGATTTCATGACCTGGGAAGTCAGATCCTATACAAACCCACACAATGCTCCAGTGTGCAGCTAATCAGGGCTTCCTGCCCCTAGCAGATACCGCAGGCACGGGCCTCATTAGACATTTTCTGTGCTTACTTCCAACCTTACCTACTGCTTGTGTTTGCACTCAGAGTAATCAGAGCTCTCTTCCCAAGACGATATGCCCGTTTTTCTCAGGGCTTGAATTTCTTTACTTGTGCTTTTACTCCGTGAGTTAGAGTTTGCAGGAGTGAGAGTGTAAAGTTGGAATTAAGCATCTCACATCTGCCAGAGCTCATGGACTGCACAGAATTCCAAGTGTTCCCCAGTTACTCTTCAGGAGCTGTTTTAACCTGAGATACAGATGAATAGTCGTGTTTGACTGCAGAGGAGCGGCCAAGCTCCTCCTTGGGACAGCTGGATGTAGCGTAGGAAGGAACGCTTTCCAGGGGAACAGTGTACATTTTTTAAACAAACCAAAACTCTTCTGTGTTACATAAACAAAATTGTTGACCTATGTCCAGCCAAAGGGGGAGGTTGTTTGGCTCTCCTGGTACACGCCCCGGGATGCAGCAGTGGGGTGAGAATGCCAGTGCACAGAGTGAGTGAAAACATCCCAGCTATTTCAGAGGAAAGGCATGACACTGCGGTGCTCACTTCTACCGTCCCCACTGCAGTGTTCTCATGATGGCGAATAACCAACCCCAAATGCACTTTAAGTGGATTTGCTTTCTGCAAAAGGCTGAAGTCATGCTCCTTTCTCTTTTTTAAACAGTCTCACAAAAATATTCCCAGACAGAAATCTTGCATAAAAGAAGCCTTAAGTCTACTGACTCATTTGAAAGCTGCTTTATTAGCCCCTACATGGGCTGATAAGCCTTGCCTGGTGCATAAGGACACAAGGGCTGTGCATTGTTCTGCTGCTCAGCTTAGTGCAGTGCTGGCAGCCTGGGCTTGATCCAGGCAAGCAATTAGAGAATTTAACTTCCTCCATAAATGCTTGTATGTGTGAGGCCATGTGTTCGGGGGCATTCCTCTACTCGAAAGGAATCTAACATTTTAAACATGTTGCAGAAGCAGAAGGAATGGCAGAGGCCTCTGTGGACAGCATCACATTGATTTGGGTGAGAATTAGGAGTAATAAAAGGCAGAAGAAAAGCACTTGGACCTGGCCAGCAGTCACCAGCTTTAAGCCACCCTTCCCCCTGCTGTTAGTCAGTTCTGCTATTAGTGAGTATATTGCAGCATAACAATGTCCTGCAGCTGAGCTCTGCCCAGCAACACCCTCGAAGAGGAAAGGTGGGTGTGCAGGTAGGGGAAAAGGGCAGGGTGTTGCCGCTGTCCCAGAACAAATGGATGACACCACGCCAGGGTGGGCAAGAGGAAGGCGGCAGTTTGAAAAACCCTGGGCTGTGTGTTCCCTGCATGAACTAGGGAGCTGGGTGTCCGGGGACAGCTCGGTAAGGGTTTGTCCAAAGAAACCGGAGTTCTCAGATGGGAGGAAACAGGGCAGGAAGAAAGGTGAATAGATCACCCACCCCATGGTACAATCAATGCCTTACCAATTCCTAGGATTTTCTCTGGCCGTATACTTTCCCTAAAAATGTGAGATTCCTCTAGGGGGATCCTCACTCTGCTCTGGCTCAACCTTTAGCTTGTAGGGCAAAACCTGCCATTCCCAGGCTCCCGCTTTTCTCAAAATGTTGATTCCTGGATTTTGTGAAGCAGGCCCAAAATCACCAGCTCAAAAAAAAAAAAAANGGATTTGTGGAAGGAGGCCCAAAATCACAACCAAAAAAAAAAAAAAAAAAAAGGAATAAAAGATATGCTAATGGGAGAAGATGGCATCAGAAAGGTGTTACTGGTGGAGCTAGCTAGGCAGCTGGCACCTCTTGCTCCTTGCGTGCCTGATAGTCCTGAAATGGGAGATAATATTGAGAGTGAGCCCAGTCACAAGCTGTCTAATTGAAAAGGACCAAAAAGTAAAAATAGACCCCTTTTCAAACTAT
>VWZW01000500.1:377262-489940 GCA_013397115.1 Edolisoma coerulescens
AAAAAAAAAAAGGAATAAAAGATATGCTAATGGGAGAAGATGGCATCAGAAAGGTGTTACTGGTGGAGCTAGCTAGGCAGCTGGCACCTCTTGCTCCTTGCGTGCCTGATAGTCCTGAAATGGGAGATAATATTGAGAGTGAGCCCAGTCACAAGCTGTCTAATTGAAAAGGACCAAAAAGTAAAAATAGACCCCTTTTCAAACTATATATTTCAAAGGGCAATTCAGCCGCTGCAGCAGCGGGCACTGCACTGCACATCAGCCATCTGGTACGGCGCTCCAAGCAAGGAACCTTTTCCTTGTAAGCATTGTTACTTCCCTACAGGTTAAAACACCAACCAAGAGCCTGGTATGACACAGAGGGGAAAAACAGAGCCCTGCCAAGCCTGGTCCTACTAATCAGAGTGAGCAAGAGCCAAATGTAACAGGGGAGCAGAGTTGGGGCATGGTTTGAGACACTTTTTTGAGGGTGGTCGCTGTGCCTTAGTTCCAGCTGCCCCATTGCTGCAATAGTGGTGTTAGAGAAGGGGGAGGGAAGAGTGAGTCATAGATAGAGCAGCCCAGGTAAGTGGTTTTATCTTTACAGCCCTGGTGATAACATGATTTGCAGCAGGATGGAGGTGATCTGATCCAGCTGGGGCCAGTTGTGCTATGGGGGAGCCCCACGGGGGCCTGGCAGTGAGGATGTCACCAGTGCAGGGCTGCAGGAGCTCTGCAAAGCTCTGAGTTATCACCACTGCCCTCTCAGAGGCACTGGCTGTTTGCACAGGCACAGCATAGTGGCCGCCCACGTGCCTCGGGGGGCCCTTATTTGCTTTTGGCTTCTCTGAGGCTCAAGCCTGGGGAGGGAGATGGCAGCAGCTCCTTTAGGGACCAGAAACAGCCCCCAGCTTGCAAGATGCACTGAGAGGGCCAGGTGCACCCACAAGAAGTCTCCTTCTGCTGCTTTCTGCATTGCAGTTGTCTTCTGGACATATCTCCTCTTCATTGAACTTTGTATGTAAAACTCTTCCTCTGTTCTGCACGGACCTTAGTCCCTTTGGCACGGCCATCGCTGGCTGGCAAGCAGCTGGTATGACTGTGTGTTAAAGCATGGGGCTGAGCGGGGCATATGCCAGCACACCTGTGTTATCTCCGTCTCTCTGGGAGCAGTAGGTGAGAAGACTCCAAGGGAGAGGCTTCGATCCTGTGGGAAAAGCACGAATCTGGCTGTTAACACACTGGTGCTGCTGGTGCTCAGCTGGCACAGGTACTGTGGCCAGCCACAGCCCAGAGCCTGGGAGCTCCATACAGACGGATGAGCCATTCCCTGTCCTGTGACAGGCTGGTTTGGCCCCACAGGAGCCTTCCTCCTGCTCCTTCGCCAGCCTTGGCAGTGGTGTACTGAGTTTCCTGCGGTTCTCACAGCAACTGCAAATTTTCCTTTTGCAAAGCAGAAATCTTCTCCCAGGTTCCTTGACAGCAGCAAATATCCAGTAGGGAAGTGGCAGGAGGTGATGAAGCAGTTGCAAACTGGTCAAGTGCAACTGGAGAACGGCTTCGTTGTCTGANAAAAAAAAAAAAAAAAACAACAACACACCCCAAAAAACAAAAACAAAAAAAACCCCTGCGGCAGCGAAATCATAGAGCTATAGAATCGCTTAGGCTGGAAAATCCCTCTAAGATCACCAAGTCCAGCCATTAACCCAGCACTGCCAAGCTACCACTAACCATGTTCCTCAGTGCCACAACTACACAGCTTTTAAACACTTCCAGGGATGGTGTTTCCACCAGTGACCTAGGCCGCCCGTTCCAGTGCTTAACAGTGCTTTTGGTGAAGAAATTTTCCTTAATAGCCAATCTAAACCTTCCCAGGTCCAACATAATGCTGTTTCCTCCTGTCCTGTTACTTGTTACCTGGGAGAAGAGCCCAACCCCCACCTGGCTACAATCTCCTTTCAGGTGTTGTAAAGCCATAAGGTCCCCCCTGAGCCTCCTTTTCTCCAGGCTAAACACCCCCAGCTACTCCCGAGGAGACTTGTGCTCCAGCCCCTTCCCCAGCTCCACTGCCCTTCTCTGGACACACTCCAGCCCCTCAATGTCTTTTGTGCAGTGAGGGGCCCAAAACTGAACCCAGGATTTGAGCTGTGGCATCACAAGTGCCCAGTACGGGGGGACAGTCACTGCCCTGGTCCTGCTGGCCACACTATTGCTGATACAGCCAGGATGCCACTGGGCTTCTTGGCCACCTGGGCACACGCTGGCTCATGTTCAGCCGCTGTCAACCAACACCCCCAGGTCCTTTTCCAATGGGCAATTTTTCAGCTGCTCTGCCCCAAAATCACCCAAAGCCTGTGCAGCCGATGGGTTCATTCGCGCTCTCCAGGCCTTGAGAACCGCAGTGGTGGGGTGGGAGCAGGGAAGGGGCTGTGCTGCCCCTGCTGCAGCCTGGGAGTATCTCCTCATGCTGCAGGAATGTGGTTATGTCATGGCGAGTCCCCCACACGCCCCGCCGCTGCCTCCCAGCCGGCCGCCGGCCGACAGCTCTGGGAAGCATCGTTACTGCTGAAATGGAGGCATAAATTTCTGCTGGCAGGGCTCCTGGCTGTGAAAACTTGTAAGCCGTAACAACCGCTCACTGCGACAAAGTTACTCCAACATTTCCCATGGTCCCGGTCCCATCCCTCAGAGCTGGGGGCAGGAAGAGGGGGAAAAGGTTTTAAAAACTTTTCATTTTCCTTATGTAGTTGAGCGTTACCTGGGGTGATATTTCTGACTGTGCATGAATCCTTCCTGCTGAACTCATGGGGCATGACGCACCCACAGGAGGGGAGAGCATGCCCGAGACAAGAGTGGCTGAAGTACCCTCCTGCTGAGCTGCTCTTTCTGAGGATTTGTGTTTCTTTTTCCAGCCGAGGAGCTTTATTATTACAGAAAGAACATGAGATTTTTATGAGTGATTTTACAAATTAGTTTCTCAAATTGTTTGCAGCAGCACAAGAAATGTTGCAGTCATTAAAGTTCATAGAAAGTATCAAATGCTCCATCACCGCAAAGCTTTTCCTTGTGCAACAGAAACAAGGCAAAGTCGCCCCTGGCATGTTTAGACTTCTGACTCTGAAATGCTGTTCATCACCTCTCCACCATAGTGTACAGCAACTCATCCTGCCCTTGTGCACATTGCTAGAACGAGCCCGGAGCTGAACCAGCACAAACCCAGCTACAAACATGAGTTTAAAAACAAACAACTAATTATTTCCATTCACCTCATTTAATTTGGGCTCATGCAGAAACGCTGTTCATCCAATAGCCCAAAATATGTCACGTATTAGGAGCTAAAGAGTCCAACCCAATGAATGAGTCATCACCCAGTGGATGAAATCCCATATCTTCATGGCTGCTCATAAATAAGACAAGCTCAACTTTATAGTAAGTCATAAGTAAACAATGAACTATATGAAAATCAGACTCAGCTGTGTTATAACTGCATGGGCACAATGCCCACACAGAAATGAAAAGCGAATGTGATACCATCACCGTTTGGCTTTGGAGGTGAATTTGGGACTGAGACTCTTAAGAGGGGTTTTGATGTGTGTAGCAGGGCAGTCGGACATCCAGGCCTTCGAGGCCACTGCAGATGCCTGTTTGCAATAAACAACACATTATCCCGGCCATTAGCACTTCTGAACCTCAGATTCCAATGGGTAGATTTTCTGAAACTCTCATCTGGTATCTTCTCGCAACAGCCCGAAATCTCCAGGCAGTGCTCCTGTGTTCTTGCAGCTTGCTCCTGCATCAGTGTTCTCTCCCAGAGGGAAATGAAGGGCAGCAAAAAGCTGTTCCTTCACCCTGAGATGAGCATTGATATATCCTGTGCATCCCTCATAACCACACCCTGAGTGCTGGGCTGGATTCACAGAGCTGGCTGGAGTTTTTGATTTGTTAATAACTATTTCAACCAGTGTTGTGAGAGAAGGCAGGAAATAGAAGAAAGTATTGATCAACCTCTATCTTGTTATAAAATTAACAGCATATAAAACACAATATTGAAATAACTGGAAGCCTGACTACACTGCAGACAGCCCAGCAGAAGGGCCAGGCAAGAGAAGGTGTGTTGATGGCACTGAGACTCTGGCATATGGTCATGAAGGGATCCTTCTGCAGCTGGGGCAGCTGAAGCCACCTTCAAGTCTGAGCTTCATTGCCCCCCCCAGGGAGGGTCCCCAGCCACAAGCAGCTCATGGGGCTGCAGCCAGTTTTGCAGGGGCATTTACTCCAATAATAACATCTTTCTGCTCCTGAGAAAGTGTTTTGCTATCTTGTCAAAGACTCTGGGAAATGTCTTGTAATTTCCTATTTGTATTTGGGTTAATGGTGCCAGTGGGATACAAAGAAGATCACAGGAAGCAAATCCTTGAATTTTAGGGAAACCCAGGATGAAGTTGGATGTGATAGAGGGTAGACAAGGTTAACAATCTCAAAGGATATTCTCTTTTCATTAGACTGACATTGTGCAGGTAACCATTAATGGCAGAGCTGCTATTGCCCAAAGAAAGTGCTCCAGGGACAGGTGCCTGACAGAGGAGCCACCTCTAAAGACTTCCAGGTCTGCATGGGCTTGGTGGTACACTCTGAAGTGAAGATGTCCTGCTGCTCCCTCACCGTAGCCTTCTCCTCTCAAGTACAGCAGAGCAGCTCAGGCTGCCTTTTGGATAGCAGCGAGGCCAAGACAGTAGCTGTCTGGCTATAGGAAGGGAAGAGACGAAAGCAGCTTTTCCCTGAGAGAGCAAAGCTCCAGCATCTGCCAAAGTACACAAGGACACAGACCGCCTTGTGGCTGTCCCTGCAGAGCAGGGGCTGGGGCAGATGGGGATATCCGTTCTACAGTGATGTGTCCAGACACGGGGGAGGGCTTCGAGATGTGTCACAAGAATGAAAGCCCAGAAGAGGCCCAAGCCTGGTCACAGGCACTTGGTCCATCCCAAGGGATGCAGGGTCTCATGCTGGGGAATGGGGCCTGGCTCCCTTCCTCCTTCCTGCCCCGACATGACTGCATTTCTCTAAAAGGCTGAGAATATTTGTGCCCTCTCAGGATTCCACAGATGATTTACAAGTCCTCTCAGGAGACCTCCAAAGAGCTCCTCTGGCTCCCTGCCTTCCTGATGGTCCTTGACCCAAGTGGCTCTGGCAGTCAGAACAGGCTGGGCAGTACCACAACCCCAGCTCAAGCTTTTCCCGAAAAGGATGCTCTGATCAGGGAAGCTGTTTTATTTTCTCAGCCCTGGTACAGTTGTAACAGGGCAAAGCATGGATGATAGCCACCCAGAGTTGTGACTGCACAAGCCCAGGTCACTACTTGCTGTCCAAGCAGAGATCCTCTCTATACATTCTCTTTTTAACATTGGAAAATTATTGTACTTTAATAAAGCCCTGTAAATGGATGAATAATTTCCACGAAGGAAAGAATGTTAAACTTGCATTGGCACAACATTACTTCTAATCAAGTGATCGTCATAATTCTCCAGAACAAGCAAAACTTCATATTTTCCATATGTAACCATCTTTGTCACCCAAAGCACTTTGTATTCAATAAAAATACCAGCTTTCATTAAAGAAAAAAACCCTTTTGGTGCACAGTTTTTCTGGCATTGCACATCTCTGGTTCACTCACTCAACATGTTTAGAATTAAATCACAAAACCTTAACTCACCCTCTAATGATCTGTTTGTTTCCAGATTCATATTCCCACAATATGTTTGCTGACAGCAGTTGGGCTCTTTGACAAAAGTCAAGAAATTTTTCCCAACAATGTATATTTGCTTCATTCTGGTGAATTACAGGGGAAGGGTGCAGGCTGTACAAGCTGTCACCAGTAACGTGACTGTAAGACCAAGTGTAATTTATTTAGTACAAGCTAAATGTTTATACTAAGTGTTCTTTGTTCCAAACATTATCACTTCAACATTGAGCTTTTTATGAAGAGAGTTGTGAGAAAGGTTGAGCCCTGTTTTGAAAGGATTTTTAAATTTAGCATCACTGTGACTTGGAGCCAAGACCCCGATGCATACTGTTCTCAGGAGAATGATGGCAAAAAGCTGCTCCCCTCAGTTTGAGGCACTTCTAAACTCTTCTTTTTGACTTTGTATTATGTGTTAGAACTGAATAAGAGCAAACTAATTCTTGAAAGGATATGTTTTTTCAAAATAAATCCAAAATCTTACACTCCAAGTAATGTTGAATGTGGTACTTTGATATTATTGCACCTTATCCCTTTCTCCCACTCTTAAAATAATCCTTTCAAATTCACATCAATTTCACAAAGCACTTTGATCTCAGCAGAAAAAAAACACACTGGGTTGAAAACTGGTCCTACCAATATCTCCTCGGCCTTTCTCACCTGCCCACTGATGGACGGGGTCTGGAAGGTGTCCCCACCCTGGTGTCCACACACAGCTGCACTTCCAGCAACAACAACAAGCAGCCCTTCTTTAATAAACCATTGACACCAGTTTATTAAATTGGTGATAAAGTGAAACTAAGTCTGTGATACCTGGAGAGCCCTGGATATGGTGTCTTCTAAAAGTAAAGTGCAGGTTACTCTGTCTGAAGAGTATTGGACTTTGTCAGTAGCACAAATAATCTCATTCCATATGAACACACTTGAAAACTGCATCCCAGTATGGTATTTGCCACTCAGGAAAGACAACAAGGAAAAGGAGAGCAGCAAGGAGGATGATGACTATGCACAGGAAACCCACCTAGTAGTGAAGGGCTTCAGGGTCCTGATCTGTTGCTGAGAAGGTCAGGGCCAGATGTGGTCACGAGCTGCAGTACCTGCATGGAGAGAGCAATGTCAGAGGCGAGTGGTTTCCACTTCCCAGGGGAAAAGTGACTCATGGCAGAAAGCTGCAGCTAAGCAGCCACACACTAGGGAAATATATGTTCAAACAGGAGTAACTTGGCCTTGTGAACAGCTAACTGTACCCCTAACTATCTCTTACAGTAGATCCTCCACCTCTCCTATGGAAGAATCAATGTCAGATGTTTCTCTGAAACACATGTAATTTAAATAGGAACAGTTGAAGGCAGTTATCCCACCTTACATACTGTATTTCATCCTAGTCCCTGCTTTCTTGGGAGAAATTCATCCTATGAACAGTGATTTCGAGTTTTACTCGTAGAAAGTATTAGCATCTTAGTATTACTTTCATTTTTACAGCCGGTAGAATTATCCTTTGCTCATTGAAAAATATTTTAGACATAACAAATACAATACCCCTGGGTTTATCTGAAGAAAGGAAATCCTTTCTGCGGACTCCCCTTTGGTCCCTGCTGAGTTGCCAGCTCCAAAGTCTGCAGAGTGCCCAGCAGCGTGCAAGGGTGTTTCTCTGGGGTGTGAAGCTGACCCTCCTCTATTACAGATAACAGCTTTATGGCACAAGCATTGTTCTTTACCAGTGCCCTGTTTTCACAAGGTATTTAATGAATAGGCTTTCAACTGCAAAAACACAGGCTGAGATCCAGAAGGCAAATGACCTTAGTGCTTGTGATTGTATGTTCACATAGTTACACTTATTTTCCTCATTAACATATAGGAATCCCTTTTTTGTGAACGCACTTTATTTAGTTCTAATAGGCTTTTTGTTGTATTTAAAAATCTAAAGGAAAACAGAAAAAAAGCCCCATTGTTCTCCCACATGTTTGTTTTCACTACAACTACTAAGAGGAAAAGCCCTTTACAAAAACAGGATACAGCAGAGTTCTCTGCGCTGTGCACCCCCCGCACACTCGCGCACTCTGGGCATGGCTGCAGTGGTAATCGAGAGTCCATAGAAAGTCATCAGTGATTGAAAAACATCAATGGGAGTTTTATTATCCACTTGAATGAGAGTAGTATCAAGTCGCTGCTGAATAAACCCCACCAGCCTGGGCAGGTTCTGCTCCCCTCAGACAAATTACCACCTGCCTAAGGACATTTCCTCTGTGACATCCATTATAGAGAGAGGGACAGACTGGGATGTCTGCAGGGCAAACCCCACCATTGCAGAAAGGCAATAAGTCAATGACAAAAGCCATAGATCCAGCACCCCTTCCCAGCAGTCCTAAGAGACAAAACACCAGGGAACCACGTGATGTCACCTACATCAGGTGCTGCCTGGCCCCAGATCCCCCATGAGATCTCACTGAGCAGCCACAGGCTGTCTTCGGGGTGCCCTCAGGAGCGGGGCTCCCCACTGCATTTCTACTAATGTCTTTTTAGAGCTCCTTTCTTAACATATCCCATGGTGTCCTTTCCCCCCTCTTGGATTATTGCTTCCCCTGATGGATTTTTGGCCAGTTGGCAGAGGGGTCCCCAGCTGTGCTGGCAGCCCCCAAGAAAGGCCAGAGCTGAGGCAGGAGGACTCCTAAGCTGCACTCACTGCAAAGCACATTCCTGTGGGCTGTTGTTAAGAAGATAATAAAAATTGCTGTTTTCTTTCTCCCCACACGTTAGCATTTGGAAGAGTTCATACTTCCAAAGAATAACACTGACTTGGTCTCCGTGGTACGGAAGAATAAATCAAATGCAATTACCAGGAGACCTGCATTTCTGTAATCAAGAGTCTCATCTCTGGCCAGAAAGTACCTTGGGGGAATCGAGTTCTAGTGACTGGGAGGCCAGTAAAGAGCAATTTGAGCTTTTCTGACTCTGAAATGTGGTGATTGCAGTTCCATTCGCCTGGGCAGAAACTACCGCTTAGCAGCCTGGCAACCTCCTTCAAACACCATCCCAAGAGCATTTCAGTTAAAAAAAGAAGTCTCGAATTTTAGGGAAATATGTCTTCTGGTTTCTTTCTAAGGAAAACATAAAATGCCATAAGGGTTGAGGATATTCTTGCAGTGAAGGGAACAATATAGTACTTTGGTTTTAATTTTAGAGGGTTGTGGTTCTACTTGTTTTTCTTTTAACTATGTTAAGTAAGCCTTGTTTCTTCACCAGAAATTATCATGACTTTTGATTTAGCCATGATTTCTGAACAAGAGACTTCTATAATGCAAAAGTATTACATTACAATGTAAATTATATTATAAATGTTTATGCAAATCCTTAGGTAAAACAATACCATTTTGTTACTGCAAAATAAACTTTCAGATTACTGACACTTCATCTTCAAACCAGAGACTCTTTGCTATCGCTCAATAAACTGAAGAGCCAGGGAGACAACTTAGCACAACGGGCTATGCCTGATACTACTTAGAATCAGACCACAATGTTTTCAGTTCAAGGGAAAAAAAAACCAATTTCCACTTATATCAAAATCTTTCATTGTTTAGAAACTGTAAACTGACATCTGCTGCTTTTTGCATTTATTGGTAAATTGCTGGCCATCATCAGAGGACAGGACTAAATAATGTGGCTGTCATTCCTTCCTCATCGGGGAGAAATAAACCCACAGTGTCCTCCCTTGCTGCATGCAAGGAGTTCAATTAAAAAACTATGCTTTTCCCAAACTTTCGGTATCTGCCAACTGGGTGTCCCAAAAGGCAAGAAATCACAATTCCCCAGGCAGTGTCAGGACAAACTCACTTTGAGCAACTCCTTTTCTGAAAGCAGAACAGGGATAGCCCTCCGGGCGCTCCCTCCATCCCACGGACCCTCACCCGCTGCCATCGCCCTCTGGCCCCAGCCCCGGAGTCCCGCCGGAGCCGAGGGCAGGTCCCACATGGTGCCCAGCCACGCCACCCCTCGCACCTACCGTGCGCTGCTCCTCGCGGCCCCACCACGCCGATGGATGGATGGAACTGCCGGGCTTGGCTGGGAGCTGCTGCTGTCCCAGCAGCGGGAGGTCACCAGGCTGCTGGTCTGATCTTCAGTTTGCTTTCCATCTGAAAAGTTTAACTCCTTCACTCCCTGAAAGGCAAAATATCAGCAAATACTGCAGCGCTGCACTCATCCCTTGCCAGGGATGCTGAGCACACTCTTGTCCCAGGCTGCTGAGTACAAGGACACGCACCTGGGAGAAACCAGGATATGGGGGGTCGGCATGGGCAGTTTTGCTCTGAGACTTGGGGGTGAGTATGACGCAGAGAAGTCGTCGATGAGATATTCCTATTAACAACGTACACCCCTCAGCCCTGTCCTGAAGTCTCCTGTATTCCCACGCATTCCTGTGGCTGCCAAATCCCTGCTGGGGACCCCAGGGGCTTACACTTTAGAAGGGAAGGGGAAAACCTTTGACAGCACATTTTTCCCTTTCTCACCAAGCCCCTGGGAAATTGAAGGGGGTGGAAATTGCTTCTGGCAGAGGAGGAACCCAGATCTGAAAGGGCACACTGGGAAGGGGCCCCAAAAAATCCCAGCCCCAACCCTGCTGCCAGGAAACCCCAGCCAGTGCTAGTCTGGCCGTGCCCATCCCCAGGCACCCACTTCCCTCCTTGCTTTGATCAGAGAGGGGTTCCTTGTGGTGGGGTTTTGTGGTCCAGCTCAAGATGCCTGGGCAAGAGCAGAGGGAAGAAGTTGCCTCTGCTTTGCCGTCGCAGCCCACTGGGTTTTCAGCTGTCTGCACACCAGCCCCAGGCCCTGCATGTGGTACTACCAAAATGCATAGGACAGAGCAGTGGCAGCCACCAGTACTCCAAGTGCTGCTATTTCCAGCAAGATGTTTAAAATGGTTACGTGATGATGTCAGCCCTGACCTCCATGTTCCTCTTGCACTCCTCTGCTGTGTGACTGTTGAGCAATGGAAACACTTTCTGGGTTTCAAGGCACTGTGTCCTGTCCCCCATCCCTGACTGCAGGCTCCCTCTCACCCTCAGCCACCACACTGTCTTCTGCAGCCTGTTCAGAGCTGGCAGATGGGAAGTTTTAGGCTCCTGCCCCCCCAGAAAACTAAGCTAAATCTGGCCCCATGCAAGACTTCTTCAAACACGACTTGTTAGGCATGAAATCATGGCTCAGTAGAAAAGCCCACTCTCGCTGCCACACACAGACTGCCTCTTGCCCAGCTTCGGTGGCAGTCACAGGAAAGGGACAGGCGTGAACTTACCATCATCCTCCAAAGGAGGATGTGCCAGGTGGGCAGGCTGCAGGACGTCACAGGGAAGGCCACACACAGCAGGGACAGGAGCATTTCATGGGGCCAGCAGGAAGGCAGCAGGTCCAAGCTGTGTTGAAGGTTTTCTACCCAGGGTGTTGCAGTGCCCTGCGGGCACAGCGCTCGCTGGCCCAGGCACACTGGCGCTCGCCATGCTGAGCCCAGCTGCTGCCTACCCCTGCTCAGCCTCTGTGTCCTTTTCAGTGCACCAGCCCATGCATCCGCAGGAATCCAGACAGGTCCTCATTGCTGGCAACAAAGTGCTCACAGCAAACAACCCACACAAGGGTCCTGTAACCCACAGCTCCGACACCAGCACGTCGCACCCTGCACTCTGTGGCTGGGCTTCACTTGTGAGCTGTCCAGGCACAGGCTTTGCTGAGACCCTTGAGTCAATCCAGTGCATTTTAGCCCAACATAAATAACATGACCCTCACCCAGCCCCTCCAGAGGGGGTGCACCTGGCAGAGTCTCTTCCTGTCCCAAAGGTGATTCCCAAAGGACCATCGACGCATGCCACAGCCAGGCTTCTTCAGGTCCCAGGCACTGTGAGTTGTGCAAAAGGTTACTTTTGTCCCCAGTAATAGGAGCCTGCGTGAGGGAGAGGGAGGGGAGAGGTGCCCCCTGCCCTTTTTCCCCAGAGCAGGAGGCTGTGACTGCAGTGCTGTAATTCCAGGTGACACATGGCATCTCTGAGGCTGCACCATTGATGGGACATGAGATGGTGGCTGACATATAATCCCCATGCAGACACCCTTATCAAGAGACTGCAGCAGCTTTTCATTCCTCCCTGAGATCAGCAAAAACCAACATTTAAGATAATTTCCTAAACCTTGCTCTGGAGGGAGAACAGCTTTGGGGCTTTTGATTTCAGGTATGAAAAATGTAATTATGGATAATGATGCCTCTTGCTAACCCAAGCAAGAAACCTTTCTGTGTTTCATGGCTGGTCCCTGTGCCCTAAAGTAAAAGAGGGTTTCTGCTTTCATTACAAAACATATTTGTATTTCAACCTGAAAGGCCTTCTCATCTGGGAGCTCTCTAGTGGCCAGCAGTCTCTCCTGCATCTGGTGTTACTTAGCCTGCAATTTTTCTTCTGTGTTGCCTGGGGGCCAAAAATACTCCCCAAAAGGCGAAACATGGGTTAAAATTGTTTAGAGAACAAAACTCTGTTAGAACGTTTTATTGGAGTCCGGGGAAATTACTTCTAAAATACATACACATAATATTAGCAGCAATAATAGAGTTTTTAAAAGTTCACTGTAAAAGTAATGATGTTTCAGATGGGAGCCAGCATTTCAAACCCATCTGTATGGAGATGACATCAGACACACAGCTTATGTTTCCACTTTTGGTGGTGTGAAAGAAAATACGCTGCTACACGTACTTACCTTTAGCTGGTGTGTTTGCTAAACTTGGACAGTGTGGTTGGGTATCTGCTTGACCTCAGAAAGCTTCACTTTCACAGAAAGCAGAAACTGGGGTTTTTTTTCACTTACAGGCTTCTCAGCTTGTATCAAAACCACCCCTCTCAATCCTCACTGAGTTCTGCCACTACAACGCTTAAATCCACTATTCTATTTAAATTACTATAAGGCGACAAAATAATTTAGGATATGGTGAATGTGACACCAGTTGCAGCAGACATCTCACAGTGTTACATCTCAAATGTTTAGGCTCACCTGGTTGACACCAACCCTCCATCTTCCCCGACAGTTCAGTGAGGGGTGGCAGTGCCAGCGTGGGCAGTGTGGAGCTGCGCTGCCGACCCTGCCCTCCCCCTGGCACAAGGCTCCAGCGCTCTGGCCGCAGCCTTTCCTGGTGTCGGGTGAGCAGCTGCATTAAATGCTGGCGAGTTCCCAGCTGAAAATAGAGAGGGTGGGTTATCCCACCCTCCTGCGAGCAGGAGCCAGGTCTCATTTGTCACCTGCCCATGGGCAGGAGCCCAGTGCGCTGTGGGCAGTTGTGGGGACAGTTCAAGGAGGTGCAGTCCCCACTGATTTGGACCCTGCCCAGGATGCACTGGGTCCAAGCACATTATACATTGCTTTTACTTAAGGATACTTGCCACTGATGGCATTTTCTGCCGGGAATGGGAACTACTGAGGACTGCTCCCATCTGCAGAAAGATGCCATCACCTGCACTAGAGAGACAGGCATGGAGGAGGGGATCTGCTGGCATGCACACTCTAAAGCCAGTCTGACATTTCCACAACGTCTTAAAAAAAGGGTAAAAAAATCTAAGTGATAAGAACAGAACAATGAAATCTGAGCAAACAGCACTAATGGATGTTTCCTAATTCCTTAAGCTCCCTCCTATGTTTATAAATGAAAGAGAAACATCCAGAGGTTTCCAGTATGAGATCTCATTTCTTTTTTAATCAGAAATGCCCTGAATACTTCTCAGTTTCTGTTTTCAGATGTTGCCTTCTCACAGAAATCACCACCTAAATCATCTTTTTATTAAAAATACATATTTTCATTAAAAAATTTCTTTGGGATTTTATTCTTATTCCAGTTTTATGTTTTTCCTTTTTTTGACATGGGTACAAGCTTTTTTCTACACTTACAGAAACCTTTCTCAGAGGGGGGTGGAGATATGAAATATTTTTAAGATGTAGTTTTCTTTGATTTCCAAAGAATTTGATTCCAGTGCTAGAAAGCTGCAGAAAATAATCCCAGTGAGAGGAATAACCAAGAGCCAGGTTATTCCTAAGGCTTTGAGACCCTTTCAAGTTGGTCTGAAAACCTCATTGTTAATCAAAATAATTGCATGAGAACCAATCAGGAAATCCTGAAACATTCAGAATGAAACCTTGTCATTACAAATTCACCATCATGGCTAAAAACCAGATTATCTCTGTCAAAAGCTGTGGGAAAGTTTGCTTTGTAGCAGTAGGGGCAGAAGTAAATATTTGCCCAATCTGTTTTGTTTATCCTAAAAACATATATACATGTGCAGAGCTTCAATTAAACACTATTTTCTTTTCCCCCATGTGTACATCATTTGAACTGCCCGTGTGAGGAGCTTTTAAAGCATCTCTCCCAGGAGTCAGGGAGATGGCTCTGTGCCAGCGCCTTACTCAGACCATTACGCCATGGCAGGGCAGGTCGGATTGCTTTGAATTTTAAGCCTCATTTCTTTGGTCTCACCTCTGAGTCCATTTAAACAGAGCTGGCCCCTTGCTGTAATTTAAAGCAATCTAAAGCAGATGCACAAAGTGCCACTGAAAACATACCCACAGACGTCTTGGTTTTGCTGGTAAATGCCACAACTTCCCAAGGCTGGTGCTTGCGGGGAGCAGGTGCAGGGGGAAGGAGTTCAGGTGTGGACGGGGTCTGTTTCTCCAACATGCAGATTCCCCAAGTTACTGTATTTAAACCACTTAAGAAATTGCATATTTTCTCAAGGAAGAGTAGTGCTAGGGATGTCTGAGCTGGTGGAAGAGCTTGAGGGGACACCGGGACAGACCAAGAGTTCAAAAGAGCTGTTTTACTGCCCTGTGGGGGTCACGAGCCCCTCCTGTACCTACCCCAGAACCCTCCATGCTGACACCACTTTTGCAGGGACACAGTCAGAGATACAGATGCGAGAGGTTTCCGGCCTGGGCTCTCCTTTGCAACAGCTGTTTGCAAAATTAGTGGTACACTTTGTTTTGAAAATGAGGTCCACACTTATAAACATGCCATTTAAAAATGCGGTCATACAAAAAAAAAAAAAAAGAAAAGGCGAAGAATAAAAGGAAAAAAATTCCAGCCAGTGGTTGAACCCTCTGAATCCTTTTCCCTGTGGCAACAGTGTTCAAACAGGTGAAAAGGGAAGAAAAACAAAGGCTGGAGAAAGAATAAATGGTGACCACATTTAAAAACACCTGCTGGAAGTGACTGCAGCAAAAAATTGTTCGGAACATTTTGGAAAATACCTGAATGATGCCCTTAATCCACCGCTGCTGCTGAGGCGGCCGGAGATCTCTAGGCACTGCACCCTGGGACCCCACTGGAGCATCCACTGATCCCACTGGCATCACATGAAAGCGCAACAATCCTCTGTGAGGTATTAAGATCATTTCAAAGTCTCTTCTTGCATGAAACAACTCACAGCAAAACAAAAGTGCAGCTTATTTTGTCCAGATTTAGCAAGTCTTAGATCTTTATCATCTCAGGGGATCAGGGTCTTGGTACTTCTCCCACTTGAGTCATTGGGAATAATGCCACAGGCTCCAGACGGCAACCAGACCTTATCCTACAGGCTGCCCTGTCGAGCTGACACCTTTCATTTCCCAGCGCCTATGGTAGCAGTAGATTTCCCAGAGCTGGGCAGTCTCCAGGCAGAGCAGAGGAACAGACACCAGCCTCCTGTGGCTGCACAAGCAGGTGATGACGCTCAGTCACGACGGCTGCAAGTCCCTCCGAGCTCAACCCCCAGACCTGCTGCTAAACAAACCTGTGCCAGGATCCCCGTGGTGGAGGATGAGCTGGAGGGGCCACCTGGATGCCCTCAGCCCTCCACGCCTGGACCCGCGGTTGGGGCTTCTCTTCCCCGGCCACGGGTCAGCAGTGCAGGTGAGAGATGCATTCTAGGAATGAAAAATCTGGCAATCCTGCTCTCCCTCCAGGTCCTTGCAGGGCAGTGAGGGGCTGTCTCACCCCCAAGTGCTGCAGCCAGGACTACACACAAGTTTGCACATAAGCACCACCACTTCCATGTGAGGAAGACAACTGGTTTGACACAATGCCCTATTTCAGAGTAAGAACTGGTTGCAGCTACAGGCCGGTCCCCTGCATGGCTGGATTTAATTTCCAACCCATTTCTGTCAGATGTAGCAACAAACCTTTTTAACATCATTGAAACAGACACATCCTGTGTGCATCCCCTAGCAGGACCATCACTTCTGGTGTCTTGAGGTTGTCCTGTGCCGGGCCAGGACATGAGTCCCTTCCAAGTTGTGATACTCTATGATCCTCTGACCAGGAGCATTTCCAGCCACCCACCCTCCTGTGCTGCAGCACTTCACTGCCATCACAAGTCACTGCTGGTGACCCATCAAAGCTGAATGACAGCTCTGACTGGCTGTTTGTGCCTTCACATACACAGACATGGGTCTGCCCCAGGCGAACGGGCAGAGCAGGCACTGCTGCCAGCCAGGGACCTTTGTCATCCCAGCCCTTGGAAAAAACGGAGAAACCCAGAGGAAGTCAAGGACACCTTAAGAGAGGAACAGAAAACAATGGGGAGCTATACTGGGAGGGAAAGAGGCCAAGGAGCAGGATTATAGATGAATAACATGTGCAGTGTAATTAATCTAGATTTGTTTTTATTTTATAGCATTAACAGTCCGCAGTCGCAGCATGCGGTGATCTGGTCCCGCGAGTTCCCAGCCTTCGCAGGGCTGGGCCGGATGGCTGGGAGAGCTCCAGGCGGAGCATCAGCGTGCAGGAAGCGGTGCCGGTGACTCACCGCTGCGTGCTCGCTTGGAGACTAACGAACTAAGAGCGGCACTCCGGCCCTTTCCACGGCCCCCTTCCATTAATCTTCGGGTTAAAAAGTGCAGCAGTCGCTCAAGAGGGAAATTCCCACAGAGCAGAAGGATTCGTGCCGGGAGCCCCCTGTGCTGACCTCCTCGGCAGCCCTTGCAGAGCCAAGAGTCCGACTCCTCCGCCCCAGCAGCCGCTGGGATTTACGGCTCTTCCTCCCCGGGAGGCTGCGTGTCCCACAGCGCCTGCCGTGCCGCGGGCTCGGGATGCGGCTCTGCCTCGGGCACGAAATGCAGAAGCAGGGTCTCGCCCTGCTGCCGGGCAGCTCACAAACACATCTTTATTCCCATAAAAGATTCCCCTTGGCATATTTTGGCAGATTCCACCTTCTGCAATAGCAAGTTGCCCACCTGAAGTGCTCACAGCCATCCTCATCTCCTCCCAGCCTCCCCCGCACTTCAACTCTGGAGAGCAGGGATTTTGTCTCCCCTGCATTACAAATTGCCACACGCTGTCCTTTTACCAACAGGCACTACCCCTAAAGGGCCCACGTGTCAGTTGTGGCTGGAGATGTATTAGAGCTTTCCCAGCTTCAGAAAAGTGAGGCACAGCTAAAAATTGTTTCTTAAAACTCCTGAGACAGAAGAGCTGCACAATGCCACAAACAGCAGGAGAGCAGGGGATGGTGGAGACAGGCTCTCCTGGAGAGGGATGTGCGACAGAATTTGATCTGAGCTTCCCTTTTCATCCAGGACAGTCTGTATTTAACATTGTATCATCATGTGGAAAACACCTAAATCATTCCAGGGATGGCAGAGACCTGCAACCAGAGTCTTGGGGAATGGGACAACCAGTGCAGTTGGGGACTGGGGGTCCAGTTACCACACAGCTACTTTACTCCATCCTTCGTCTTTATTTTATATTTGTATTTCTTCAATAGAATAGAATACAACTTATTTTACATAATGTATACAAACTATATCACAGTGCTTTACAGAGCAAAGCATGAATTACATGGTGAAAACTGGGAGAAAAATGACAAGGTCCTCTGCACACTGCCAAGCCCCCTCTTTTCTCCTGATTCCAGGAGACCTCCCAGGACACCATCAATCTAGTGGGAAACTCCCACCTGACTAATTACTGGCCCCAAGGTGAATTTGGCTCATCACCACTGCGCTCTCCCCTCTCCAGAGCACTGGCAGGGCTGGTATCCCAAAGAATTGTCACATTTAACCCCCTTGTTCTTATCTCCTTTTTCTCACGAGAGGAGCAGCAGCTCTTTTGAGCAACATAATTACTCTCAAAGTAATTACTGGAAACTCAGGGAAACCCCCCATCATTCTTTTCTCCCAGGATGAGCTATTTTTTCCAGAGCACATGGGTGGCCCCAGATAAACCACTGGGTTTGGCAATGCTGTTTGCTCCATTTATGAAAGCAGTAAATCCATCACAACTCCACAGTACCAGCGCCAGGGTGGGATGCAGACCTGGCTCCTCTGATAGTCTCTTTGTAGCTGCTTTATGAACACAGCAAGCAAAAAGTACTCACAACCATCATTCATGGTGTTAGAGGATACTGTAAGTGACATTGGATTGATGACTGCCAGGTCTCTGAGACCTAGGAATGAGAGTGCTGACAACGGGAAATGGGAAGTTTTTGGAGGCTGGGAGAGAGTGGGATTGTGGGCAACAGAAGCTGAGGGTCACGCACGCAACAGAGACGTGGCAAGGACAGAGGGAGACTGACCTTAATGCCAGATGAAAAGTTTTCAGGTGGATCTCCAAAGCGATCCCTGTAGGAATCCTGAACACAGCACACACATCTGTGAATACATACACACATAGCAACAAAAGGAAGGTACTGGCCATGGCTTCCCTCAGGCCCTGAGCTACTGCAGAACATCACATTGTGAAACAGGGCACTGTTTTAACACATACTTTTAATGAGTAATAAGAATAATAAACCACCCATTTTCCATTCTCTAACCTAATGGAATAAATGTAGAAATTCCCAGCATTTGTACAACAATGTCACATCCAGAACGATCAGGACCCCTTTCTGCAGCAGTAAAATGGAACACACCCATGGCAGAGCTGATGACAACGGGCAGAAAAAGAGCAAAGGCAGACGCGTAGGAGGAAGTTTCCCTACAACACTTAAAATAGAAACATAGGTCAAATATACATTTGATGAGTAGGAAAAAGTGAACAAGAAACCAAAGTTTTGCTAACTTCAGAATCCACTTCCTCTCCTAATCCCTTTCATTCCAGATCCACATCAATGAATCAGAATTTGACGAAAAAGCTTTGCAGCAGGAGAATTAGCCAAATGCTTGAATTAAATATTGCTTATAAAAATCTATTTCCTTTTCTTAACAGAAAATTTTCCAACTGGGAAAAGAGTTTGAGGCCCACATGCTTTCCAAGTTTGGAGAACTAGACACTTCTCTCTTATATCCCATCCCTCATAATCTGGAAAAGATACAGCTTTACACATCGAATTATTTTCCAGAAGAAACTCGGCAGGATATTTTCTTAAGCAGGAGGAATTCACTACATTTAAACGATTCTTGAGCAATCTCTTAATTTCTGACCACACATCCTGTAGCCATTGAAACCACTTTGAGTATGAAGGGACTCTGCTGGCCCTGGTGGCTGTTGTTTGGCGTTCCAGGACTTCCTCCTGACCACGACCTGGTGCATCTGCTGGGGCTCTCCTGGGCCCAGTGGCCAAGGGATAAACCTACCTTGGCTTGACTGCAAGGTCAAGTGCTATCGTGAGGTCACTCCAGCAGAAAAAATTAAATACCTCAGATCCTGCCCACAAAACTGCACTTTCCAAAGTAACCTGACCAAAAAGACCCCATGTCCCTCTCAACTTTACAATGTCCTGACATTATGTAGTTACAGTCTCTGGAGCAGAGCAGCCGTGGCTTGTTGAGCGCACACGAATGAATCCTGTGCAATGGCCTCGCTCACAAAATAAACACATGGCCAGATCACACAGGGCCATGCTGGCACAGGCAGGTGGACCACAGCTTACAACGCCTTCAAGAAGTGATTAAGACTTAGGGGATAGGACCAGGTCCTACCTGACTAATTTTGCTTTTCATCAGTGGAGGTACACAAGCTTTTATCTCTACTGATAAAGTTTGGGCACAATGCACAACTGTAATCTCAAACACTAAAATAACAAAGGGTTTATTAAATGAGTACTGGCTGGTCCATGTGAAGCTTCTTTTCCAGAGAAGGATATGACTATGATTAAAAAACATTTAAAGTCTAAATAGGACTTTGGTTACTATGTTAAGGTCCTATATTCTTCGTCCATCCGTCATCACTCTTGCCTCAGCTTTGAGCTATAACCATTTTTCAGACCATGGAAAGGAGGTTGTATCTTCCCTACAGGCAAGCAGAAGACCATCAAGCTTAACTAACGATGGAAGCTTTGCCTGTGGGAAATACAATAATTTAAGTTTCCATATTGGTGGCATAACTGGAATATCTAAGTAATGGCGTGACTGTTTTCTTGGACTAGTTTTAAGATTACTGCATAAAAGGAAACACTTTGAAGTTCTGGCAAAAATCAGAACTGGTGGTTTTATATCCTGCTGGGCCTTTCAGAAGCCATGGGCATACATTTAGAACAGCAATTAGGTCAAGATTTTTTGTTGTTCCCAAGAAATGTAAAAACAATTTTTGAGAATTCTTCCTTACCAAGAGAGAAAAAGGAGGCAGCTCTCCCTGCATGGCTCCTGACTTGCAGAGGGTGGCTTTAAACGATGCTCCCCAAGTGCACAAGGAGTCTGTGTGCTCCAGGGCCCACTCCTACACACACACCCCGAAGCTGGGGGCTTGCAGTGAGCCCCTCTCTGGGTCTGTGCACACACACAGACCCTTCCTGCCTCTCCATCACACTGCCATGCTCCAGCCATGGGAAATGCGTCCTGCAGGCTCTTCCAGGGAGCTTCTCTGAACCTCTGCCTGGGGCCTTATGTTCTTGCAGGAACACAAGGACAGGGTTCCAGGCAAGATGACAGCACAGACCTTCCCAAACTCCCCCAATGCTGATGGCACTCTGTCAAACAGCTTTTCCTGCACACAGGATTCCTGCTTGCTGCATCCCGCTCCCCCCACAGAGCGGTCAAAACACATACAGCAAACTTCATCCACAAGTTATTTGGTGGGTGAACAAGAGCCAGAGGGCAAGACACAATAAAAAAGGGCAAAACACGAAGAATCTAGCATGGCACCAGTCAGCTTAGTTTAGTCTTTTTGCTTTACCCCCTTTAATTGGATCAATATTTTTTAATGCAATATTTATCACGTCTTACTAATGAAAACATTACTCAATTTTATTGCAGCAAAATAGGTGGCACTGCAAAGCATAAGTTCCTAGGATCCCATGCTCATGGCATGCTAAGTCACTCTGATTCCTGTTCTAGGTGTGCAAATAGAGATGTGTCAAGTTTTGAAGGACACAGAAGATCCTAATAAATACCCACGAAATAGCCCTTCCTCAGAAAGTGCTATAAGTAGATATAAGGAGCACTGAAATAGTCCGGAAAAAATAGATTGTATCCTAAGGCAGTGATGCTTCAAACATGTGCTGAAGCCCATAAAAATAAGTTAAAGGCTGTGTTGACAGACAGGATGAAGGAAAAATCTGTTTCTGGGATTAGTAGTTACAAAAGGTCTTCCAGATTCTGGAGTAATCATAGGATGAAATTTCCAGATGGCTCACCAGGATCTTAGTAAGACCAGGGAAGAAACACACATCCCTAAAGTTACCAGGCACAGCAAGTCTTCTGGATAAATGGTATCTCAAGGATACTCCTGAGAATCGTCACATGGTGGCGGCACCCAAAATCTTCTCCAAACAATGACCAGCTTCTCCAAAACTGGTCCGAATCTCCTCACCTTCGTGGAAGTAGGAGGAGTGAAAACTGCTTCTTGCCCTACATGTCAGCCAGGACACGAGCCCTCAGCCCTGGGCAGACCCACACCAAGGAGGGGCACACTGAGGATCTGTTTGGGGCACTGCTGTAATTGGGACCCAGTGAGGAGCTGGTGTGATGTCTGTGAGATGCCCCAAACCATCCCACTTCTGCCCTCACGCCAGCTGGGTTCATCTGCTTTTACAAAGCTGCTGTTTTGAGATGAGGGTGAAGACACTTGGTAAGCTCAAAACAAAGCACAAAGTGCCATCAGGGAGTTACCCCTCCCACAGGGAGCTGCAAAGACAGAACACCTCCAGATGTGATCTTCCTCAGGTTTAAGTGTGAAACTCAGGCATTAGAGCAAGTGAAACCTGGCAGGAGCCATGAAAAGCAAGTTGGTGACCTCCCCCAAGCCAGCTCGGCAGCACCGGAGCCCTTCCCAGGGCCAGCCCAGGCCGATGGGCGGGTCCATGAGCGCTTCCCCCGCTCCAGCTGACAGCCTGGCAGCGGCGGCAGGGAAAGGAACTACCAGAGGAGGGAAATCAGCAATCTGACCCAAAGGTTTGCTGAGCCAGCCCTGGCTTAAAGCCAAGGAAAAGTGGCAACAGCTACCACACAAGGAAGATTGGGCAAATGCTGTTCTGCCCCTGGTATAATGCAACATTTGCCTTCATTAACAGGGGAAACAATTCTGAGAGGACAGAAGGTTCTCAGGTTTAGGACATGGCTGGAGGACACTGGGCCATGGCACCCCCCAATGTCCAACAGCAGTTAACCCCAGGCATTCCCATGGCACGAGGCCAGGTTTGAAAGCAAACTCACTGAAAACAATCACCAATGCTTGCTAAACACTTGTTAATTTTTTAAAACAAACAATCAAACAAGCCAACCCAAACAACTTTCAGCCTTCTGTCCCTGCCTGAAGAGCACAGATGAAGTCACTTCCTGACAGCAAGAAGAGGCACAGAGACATGTCCCTGCAGCAAGGCAGGTGCTAGGAAATGGGGAGCTTTCGTCTACTTTCCTCATGGTAATTCACTACAGGAGCAATTCTTTCAGTAAATATGGCACAGAAAATCCAAGAGAGGAGAAAACAAGGTTTCTCTCTCCAGCAGGCAAGTCCGTGTGTTGCTGCCAATGTGCAGCTGGCACAGAGGTGGAGCCTGCCAGTCTGCAGCTATCCCCTTCGGAGAGAGAGACTTCTCATTCAGGTACAAAACGGATGCAAGAACCCAGCCAGGCCAGTGCTCTTGGCTGCTCACAGGACGTCTTTAAAGGCTGAATGACAAGCTGCAGAGCAGATGTTCACCCTTGGCAGCAACTCAGCCATACTGCGGTGCACGGTTTTGCTTTTTCAGCTCTGGCCAAAAAGGAGGCACATTTCCTCCATGCCGTGTGATGGAGAAGAGACTGAACCTGACTGTGGTGAAATTTCTAATGGATATCAGCAAACTCCTGCAGTGGGAAACGGAGTGCTTTACTGGCAGTTCAGCAGTGCCCTGAACACCATCCCCTGCATGACTGAGTCCCGGGAACAAGGCAGCCGTTACCGTCCCTGGATGGGTCAGGCATCACTGACAAAAGGCTTTTGGAGGAGTGCAAAAGCAGATTTCTGGAGAAAGCTGAAAGGGGACAAAAGGGTTGGCTCTTCTGCTCTTCACACTCCCCACCAGGCTGCAAGCACCAATTTTCACATAGTTTAAAAGAAAAAAAAAAAAGATTAATTTTTGCTAATACATTACAGTTTGAAATGGAGTAAAGTCAGATTCACAGAACTGATCTGACTCAGGATACAGCATCTTTTTTTAAATATAGACACTTAAAGATGAATCACACTTGTCTCATAAGGACATTTCCTAAAATTTGCTGTCCCGTTACTGTTTAGGGTTCCCGTTCTGCAGTGGAAGATGATGTCACTGTTTACATAAATAAAGGCAATGGTGCTCAGATCAGATCTAGGAAACCAGTCTCTTCCTTCTTAAAGTTTAGTAACCATGTTTACTTTTTTACAAGGTTGGGGAGTGTAAAAACTGGCCAGGGCATAAATAGAAGCACAGACCAAAAAAAAGGTGCAAAAGTGACCCAAATCACATACTTGACACAGATTTCTTTTGTTCTTAGAAAACTGGCCGTGCTAAAAGTGATGTAGCTCTCATTGCTCTCACTCTGTCCATATTAGGGAGATTAAACTTCTGCACAGGAGAGTTGCAACTGAAAAATATTGCCATTACACTGAGCACAAATAGCTTTTTCTTGAACACCGAGCATGCACGTGGCCTCCCCTCTCCCCCCAGCTTACATTTTATGAGATTTTGGACAGTCAGAGAAAACTCTCCTTCCATATGTTCAGGATGTTAAGATTTCAACCTCCTTGCAGCAGGAAAATAAAGTCATCTTCTTTGCAATGCCACAGCACTGAGCACACACAGAGCACTGAAACAGTAACGCATGAACTGATCTCTGCCATTGCGGAAAACTGCAGGGATCCCGGAGCAGGTCTTGTTCCTGTCATGTCTGCAGATGCTCTGTTAAGGACTCCAGGGACATAGAGCAATTACTAGGGTTTGTTTCTGCTTTCCAGGAGCAGTTCTGTTTAGGAGAGAATAGAAAGGGATTATTTTTACCTTATAGTTTGGACTTACAGGGTGTGAACTGAATTTTTCTTCCCACAGAGAGACATCGTGTAACAACTCCTGCAATGCTCTGTAATGGGGCTGCTCCTTCTCAGCAGTGCCCGAAAGCCCAAGGGCTAACGAGGGTGACAGGCAGGGCCCCATTAGCAGCACAGGCACAGGGACGGCTGCATTTAGGCCACACACTGAGTCTAAAGGGGTTTTTTCCTTTTGTTTTGGGGGCTTTGTTGGTTCGTGGTTTTTTTGCTTTGAGTCTAGAAAGTTGACATCTGCTTCTGGTAAAATTAACAAACTATTTTATTTGTCAGTAAATAGATTGAAACAGTATTGAGAACTGCAATGTCTGGGTCTGCGGGATCGTAGGGAATATCGATGAAGCATTTTCCCCTGGCATGTGTATAGAGAACAAAACATTTCAGTGAAGATAATTTTTCCCATATATATTATGTACATTATTAGATACAAGTGAGAATTAGACAAAACAAAACTATAACAAAGATTCTTTTAAGTTTTAAAAGGATCTTTGTCTCTCAGCCATGGGGATGGCTCAAGCCAAGCTCCATGGATGAGGCAATGGATGAGGCAACAGATGCATCAAAGGCATCTCACTCCACAGTTTAGCCAAGGCAAGACTCAGACCACGCAGGGACGTGCTGGCACCAACGTCGTTCTTGCTGCAGCAGAAAAGATGCTCCCCACATCTTACCTTCTCCTGATGCAGCCAGGCACAGGTGCACCCTCCACTGTGCCCTGCACAAGTCCTGGCACTTGGGCCAGCAGAGCTGCTCTCCCCAGGGGCTGTGCCCACCCTGCAGTGGCACTATGCCCCCATGGCAGCGTACCCAGCTGCGTTCTGCAGCGTGATCTCCACCAAATCCCATCCCACCACATATCCTGCAGCTGTGACTGCCCAGACCAAAGACTTTGCTTCCTGGACACCTTAGTGACTAGAAGGGTGTCTCCAGTTAAAATCCCCTGGCAGCTATTTTATTGTTCACCTGCTTAATGCTGCAAACACAGCTCCAGGTCACCTCCCTGTTGTAAAAAGCAGGAGAAATCTTCTGTATTCAGGGAAAGGGAAGCCCATGGACCTGGCTCTCATGTGGTGTTGGAAGCTGCTGGCCCTGCACGGGTGAGAGGAAGCCTCAGGTCACAGCGGACCCAGGGGTCAATGCCAGGAAGGGGATAAGAATGGAGCAGGCTTCCCACGAGGTTCAGGCATAGGGCAGGAAGGCAGATATTGTCTGTGAGGCCCCTCTCTTGCACAGTGCATTAAACATTGAACAGCCCCTTCCCTCTCGCTGCTCCCAAGGTCACACAGGGCAGCTCCCCCTGCCCCAGGCTGCAGCTGGGCTCTCCACCACCACACTGGCCCAGGGAGGCAGGCAGCAGACACCAGCAGAGGATGGGGATGCTCTCTCAATGCTGGAAGAGTACTTTTTCCCTCTTTGGTAAAACCCAGGAACATCCTTCCCAGACCCATTTGACCCTTCCCTTCCTGATGTGCCCCCTACACCATGCCTCTCCCTTGCACTGTGTGGGAACATTCCCCAAAACACAGTTTTCCCCTCATTTCCTTCCTCTCAAGACACCTGGAACTTCTTCCTGCAGGCTCCTGCTACCCCTCATGCAGGCCAGGCCAGGCTTCCCAGGCCACCAGCTTATTGTCCAGGAAACCAAAACAACCAAACACCCAGCACGGGGCTGCTGGGGCGACCTGCTCAGAGACAACACAGCTACCAGGGCTTTTATGTACTGAGGATGACAAATAATTTACTTCAGCAAAAACAGCCTGACATATTTGAGAAAAAACAGAAGCAGCAACTACCAGCAAGGACTCCTCCAAGAAGGCTGTAGGGGAAGTATTTTCCATCACAAAACATGTTTTGAAATGTATTTGAAGTTCGTGATTTGATGTCTCAAGCTGTTAGTAGAAGTTCCTTGCTTAAGCAAGTCAGTTTTGCATGCATTAAGGAATGCAGCACAGGAACAAAAGAAAAAAATCCTCTCCAGCTTCAATGCCAGTTTAAAAGTTACTGGGAGGCAGCCAATATGTTCAGGGAAGGTTTTAAAAAACCTTCTTTCAAACTAAGATGCCTTAGCAGAGATCAGTGCACACAGCACACACCACAACTCCAACTTCACCCTTCTAATGCACAGAATTTTAAAAGCTTAAAATACCTTTATCTAAACCTTTGTATCATTAAAACTGCATTGAGAAGCACAAAGCTTCATCCCACTAAAACAGAATGTATAGGTAAGTGGAGTTTCATGCTCTGCTACACCAGCTTGTTTCTTCTACACGTTCATTTGATTCAGGAAGCCATGCAAACACAGCTTTGCTGGCCCACTGAATGTGCACTGTAGAACAGAAACTGGATAAATACCCTTAATCACTGAATATTCTGAGTTGGAAGGAACCCACAAGGATCATCGAGCCCAGCTCCTGAATGGCCCATACGGGGATCAAACCCACAGCCTTGGTGAAACTAGCACCTGCTCTGACCACCTGAGCTGATCTGTCACAGAATCACTGAGCAGTTTGGACTGAAGGGGACCTTAAAGATCACCTCATTTCAACCCCCTGCCATGGGCAGGGACACCTGCCATTAGACCAGGTCGCTCAAAGCCCCATCTAGCCTGGCTTCGAATACTTCCAGGGATGGGACATCCACAACTTCTCTGGACAACCTGTGCCAGGGCCTCACCGCCCTCACAAGGAAGGATTTATTCCCCATATCCAATCTAAATCCATCTGTTAACATACATGCTGGACTCCAGCTGAAAGCCAACCCCACAAGGCAGACCACAGCACAGTGAGATGCAAGAGCCAGACACTGCTTTTCACTGATGGGCATCCGCAGCCTCCTCGCAGGGGCACTGCCAGCTGCTGGGGTTCAGCCCTCTCCCCCTCTGGACGCTGGCAGACACTGGAGCAGGTGTAATCACAGGTAATGCAGAACCCACATCACAGCCTGGCACTGCAGAGAAAAGCACGGGGTTCTCAGCTGGGTGGAAGCAAGGCCATTACGTGTGCCTGGGTCTGCAGCCACCACTGTGGGGAGAGGCCCTCTTGACCCTGAGACCCCCATAACCACAGTGCTGAGCCTGAGCTGCTTTTGAACAGGTAAGATACCTGCATGCAAGATTTGGGCAGCTACAGATTGCTGAAGGACTGGCCTTTCTCACACTTCAAGGGGCTTCTTTTTACCACTTTTCAGCTTTCATTAGTGAGAAGCAGGAAGAGTGAAGTGGTGGTGTCCCCAGCCAGTGTTAACAGGATGTGACTGCCCTGAGTCATCCTCCTCTTTCTCCTCAAGTGGAGATGGCTGCTCACACCTGGGTCATGGACACCTCTGGCCATTCTTGTCAGGACAAACCCACTGCTTCCCAAGCCTGCACTTCAGAGGCTGCAGCAAGCAACCTTCACATCACACAGTTAGAACTTTATATTTTCAGAGTATCTTCACAACCAAAAGGACTGAAGAACTCCAAAATGTGCTCAAAATCTAAAGAATAGTACAGCAGTTTTCTGATTAAGTTCCTGAGCCAGCAGGATCTCACTGAGGTCTTACTGAAGTCCAAGAAATTAAAACATTAGGCCGCACAGCTGCAGAGTATGATATATATGCAATTATTGTTCTCTATTTTACATTTGAAAACTTACCATGTTTGAATAATCTCCAGTGAAATGTATTTCATGGGAACTGGAAACGATTTACATTAAATGAACCAAATGAACACCACTGTTAGTGAGTCCATGTGCACACGAGAAGAACTGAGGTGCCTCAGCTGAGAATCTCTGCCAGTACTGTGGCTCATCCTCCATCCTGACAAACTTTACAACAAAGGTTTCCCTGATACATTTCCCTGCCCATCTAAGGCAGTCATTCAGTAGCAGGGACGTCTCACAGACTCACATTCCAAGCAGATGCAACATCCTACACATCTGACAAAGCAATTCAGTTCTCACCAAAGAAACATCCCAGAAGTGCTCATTTGGATGGAATTATTCCAGTATTTGTTTTTCAATTACTGGAAGAAACATCAGTGTGGGGCAAATAATTTTTTGCCACTCTCTCTAGATTTCAAATGAGACACACCATATAAGACACCCAGTTTTTTTTTGGTATTTGCCTACTAAACATCCTCCTGAACAGGGACATGGATGTGCTAAGGTACACCCTCGCTTGCTGCAAAGGCAATCATGTAAAGTAATAATAAGGGAGACTGTTAATAATTTATTATTGGCTGGGACATAATTCTTCTAAAGAAGAATTACAGCTCAGAGAAGTCTGCAGGGGAAGGATTGCTGCAACTTGTAGCACAGGCACACCAACACCTGGCCAACCCAAGGCTGGAAGTGCAATTAATAAATTACTGTGAAGTTGCTGCAGGCTATGTCTTTGCTTACATGCCACTGCAATAATTACAAAGTGGGAAAAAAAAGAGCAGTAAATGTCTCTTACAATGGCCAGCTACAGCTGGATTCCAGTCACGTTCTGCAACAGAAGAACTGCCAGTCAGCTGTGGCTGCTACACTTACAACAGAAAGACCAAACGCCCGGAATATCACACCTGAGGCTGGAATATTGACACTGAACCTTTAAAAATGAGCAAACTATCACCACCTTTTACCTGTAGCATTACTCGGAAATAAACTAATTCAGGGTCTTAGGAAGAGCGCTCAGTGCTGGTGTTGGCAGACAGGAATTCAAGACAAATTCGTAACACATTAAGTGCTACCAACAGTGTCCCATGAAGAACAGCAGATACATTTATCACCTCTTCAGGCTCCNGCATCTGGAAGAACGTTTTAATGCTAACTCTGACTTTAACTTTTTAAACAGAGAAATAGAAAAGTTACGTGGGTCTTACACCAGGACTTGCTGGTTGCCTGGAGTGCAAGCATGTGTACTTAAACTGCACCCTGGGGTGGATCCAAACCACACAGTCTCCAAACAGGGAGGAGACTTTCCTTCCTCAAACTTGCTGAAAACTTTGTGAGTGACTCAGTGAATGTCCTTCTCTTGAGTCAGCACTGAAACACAGCTCCAGAATTCCCTCTGATTTACAGTGCAGATAAAAGACTGTAGGACTGTTGGTCTTCTTAAAGGATGATCTGTGACTGATCCCCTGAGGATGTCTCACCACTAAACCCATGTAACTCTTGCACAAACCAAGGCTGCATTCCTACCCCGTGTTCCAGCCCTTCTCTCCCTGGGCTGAGACCTGTTGGAGCTCGGCTTTACCACGTCACACAGAGGAGGGGAGGTCGTGTGGCTGCAAATCCCATTTGCACAAAGTAAACGGGTAAATAGATTCCAATTTTAAAGTAAGTTTTAATTGATTCATTAATTAGTAACTTGTCTTCTATTGCAGTAAAGCAGAGTGCAGCAGCTTCAGAAGTTGTGGAGTGCTGAAATTTGGAGTTAGGCTGAATGAAAGACTATGTACAATACAAATCAGCTTTCGGTTGTGATGTAAATTTATTCTCATAATTTTTACCATTTATTCATCCCAGAAGACATATTGCATATTTGGAACATTTTTAAAGTAAAAGCCACTGTATTCAAGACAAGAAGTAGTTTTGTCACATCAAAACTGATGACATACTCAGTAAAATTATCTCCAGAGCAAGAACTCCTTACAAGAAATATAAATAGAATAAAAACTTCATAAATGGTCTAGCATGAAAAGATTAAAATAGTAAATCCATTCCATACTGAAGGCAGTACTTTACCAATCATAGTGTGTGTGCAGAGTTTCTAAAACAAAATCCATGTCCTAACACTGGGTACTGAAACAAATATGGGTAAGCTTTTGGTTAAATTTTATTCCAATAGAACAGAATGAATTGATGACTTCACCCTTTTGTCTCAAGTCACTGACTAATATGATCAGGTAATAAAACATTGCTTTTAGTTTAACCCGGGCTTTGGATTTGTTCATCGGACGCGATGAAGGGATGACACGCTTTGGCAGCACATTGGCATTTTCAAAGTCTCACCTGACGTAACACAAGAATTACCTCCCCCTGCCAACATCTCCATTCCCACAGCTGAGAACCATTTACCCAAGAATCTCAACTACATCCCCACTCTCTCTCACGGCTGCTAAACATCAGTGACCATGTCCTGTTCCAGCACTCGCATGCGCAACCCCAGAGCAGCACGGACACACATCCGCATCCCTCGGAGCTGAGACACATCCAGCTCTGGGAATGATGCTCACTGAGCACACTGAGAAACTCAGTCATGTGAACAGCCTCGAATTTGAAATGCTTAGAGAGGGAAGTGTCAGTAATGTGCAAACAACACAACAGGGCTGAGGGAAGAGAGGAAAATGTCTGATCCTGGGAAAAGGACTGGCTTTGCTTCACTAAGATGTAAGCAAATCATGGAACAACCTATGGGAAGCAATCAGCAGAAAATTCAAGAATGTAAAATAATTCATACCTGTCAAAGCATTTAGCAAATAAAATTCCCCTTTTCAAAGTTTTTCAAAAAATGAGTTTATTAGTGTTATTAAACCAAGACTTCTGTAAATCATGACATTCCAATAAAAGTCATCACTACACTACTATCACTGTAACTAATAATGCAGGTTACAGAACAGCTCTCAGTTTGTAAAAACTAAGTGAAGGAATTATTCCATGAATATTTTCCCTATTGTGCTTCAGGGATTAGATTTTGTCTCACTGCTGTTGAACAGTGTATGATCAATAGTCCAGAATAAAGCTTCAGGAGTCTAAAAAACCTGAAGGGGAAAAAACCCCTTCAGTGCTGTGCTGAACAGTCATGGGAACAGGTTGCTGCCCGGGCCTGCTGCCTACAGTGGTTTTTACCAAACAATATTGCAAAGCCAGATACCACAGGGTGCACCTCATACTGGGGTGGTGCGAGGAATACACTGATTTCATTCACAAAGTTAAAATCTAGAAGCTAGAAGTCAGTGAATCCCAAAAAAAAAAGTTCTGGTAGACAGTCAAACAGGAATACCAGAGCAGGATATAAAGCTTATTGTCTATTTATTTATATGATGTTAGTAAGGTAATTACTGTAAGGACATGTTCTATTCTGGCATCTACTCTTCAAAAAAGAACATTCAGAAAATTAAAAATTGTTTAAAAAGCTGACAATAAAAACTAGAGGGATGAAGAAAAAAATGAAAAAATTCAATTTATTCATATAAAGTAAGATAAGGAAGGTATGATCGTGGTATGTCAAATCCCTGGATCAGGACAACATTTGCAGCAGAAGAACGTCCTCCAAGAGAGATGTACTGGAGTCCAGTTTTTGGAAGCCAAAGCAAGATGAACTCAAACACAGGGTTGGGGTTTGGTTTGGGGTTTTTTTTTTGAGAGGACAGTAGTTGCTCACGTACCTTATCTACAGAGGTGACTGATCCTTTTTCTGAAGTTCTTAAAGCAAGAATTCTTTGTTTTCTAACAGATGCTGAACTTCTTGACATTCTGCTGCTGCTGCTGAAATCAGTCTGAAGTTTTATGACTGTGATATCCAGATTAGTGATCAGATGAGTTCCCCTTACCTTTACAAATGGGAACTTGAGCCCTGTAATGTCCCTTCCCACCAAAACCTGTGCTTCAATTGCTGATTCACCTTCTACTGCTGGGAGCCTTTAGTCAGACATTGGTAGCACCCAGCTTTAAAAGCAGTAATGAGTGCAGCCCCTCTCTTCCAAGCAGAAGAACTTGGCTCTGTGGACAAACCTCTGCTCACTTTCAACAAGCTGGTATGAAGTAAAAACCCAGGCAGGCAAACCTCCCCCCCCTATACTGCAGCCCAGTTCCCCACCAAAGAAAGAGGAATTCTGTGTTCATAAGCACGTGCAAAGAGGGACTGGGATGAACAAATGAGCTGGATCTGGGGAATTCAATGCAGCTGTTTGCAGGAAGCAATCACCCTTCAAACAGACCCAGAGGTATAGGCAAGAGAGAAGGAAAGAATATGGCTTCTAATTCTTTTAAATGATCAATTGCTATTATTAATGGAGACTCAAAATTTTGAGACAGTTGCTAATGAAACACTAGTGGTGGATGAACAGCCAGAGGGGAGGAAGCGCCCCTGGTGAAACCTGGCCAGCCCCACTTGCAGAACCAGTGCAAAGGACAGTGGCTTCCCAAAAGCCATAGTGGTGACCTGGTGTTTTAAAGCACTCAGATGCTGCTGGTGGAATGAATTTGGCAGTGGATTTGTCATGGAGAAGATTCAAGCCAAAGAAATGATTCTTGCAAGTGGCAGAACCCTATGGATTAAGGCAGGAGACATTCAAAATCTTACATAAAGCACATGGAAATCTGGAACAGGTAACATACTTCAGAAGACTTGATTAGAAAAATAACTTAGGGATATACCCCAAAAATACATGCACAGGTGATTGATTACCTTTGCTTCAGCCATCAGTCATTTGATACTAATTCTCACTGTTTTATGAGAACTCTTGCAATATATTGTGCAGGCTCACAATTCTCCGTTTAGCACCAAAAAAATCCAGACATTCTGCAAAAAGGATGAGGCTAAGACTCTGGAAGAACGCATTTAATTCAGCGACAAGGAACAAGAAAATCACACTATATTTTTCACATATTTATATTTTTAAATAAAAGGCCTGCTATTGTAGTCCCCATATGGGTAGAATTCTTTTAGAATTTCAAAAAGTTGCCTCAGTCAAGACACCAAGACAAATCTGAAGAAGTATTCAGATATTCTAAGATTTATACTAAATCTTCCAAATTGAACTAGCAACTGGTAAAACAACTCTCTGACTAGCTTTGCTACTACGAGGAACCTTTTTAAAACCTCAAACTTCAGTGCAAGCTCACAGCACTTGTTTTACAAGTGGAGCATCTCACACGTATGAAAAGCTGCTTGTTACAGTAACTCCAAGGCTTAGCTAATCAAGCCTCACAAAAGAAAGAACCTAAACATGAATGTAAAAGAGCACACACATTTACCATTAAAAAAGCAATAAAAAACCAGAAAGGCTTGTGCAAGGAGTCCTTGCAAAATAACTCCACTTGCTGTTTTAGTATCGAAGCACTGAAGAACAGCAGCTTCCCAGTTACCCAACCCTTCTCCAGGGATTCTCACAACGAAAGAGTGAACTGTGCATTTTAGCTCATTCCTCATCATTTTGAACATGCAAATGTCAAGAACTCCTGGAAAAGGCACTGCATTAGGTATACTTGTAAGCACAAACCCCCATGCAATGTGTATTATGCACCTGTGTATATATAATATAAATATGCATACATGCACATAATGAAATTAGAAATATTTCTCCTTTAATACAACCATGTTGGGCCTCAAACTGCAGCTCTCTGATGCTCCAAAGATTTCTGAAAACACAACATTTGTCTTTAATACAAGGACAAACTCAAGCCCCAGGCAGCACTGCTGCAGTGCAGGGCCCCCCAGCTGCTCCCAGGGAACCTGGCACTTCCCTGCGGCCAGCGGGGAGGGACCCGCGGCTCCACCAGCTCCACCTCCTCAAGCCACCTCGACATGCTGCCAGCAGGGAGGAGGGAAGAGAATCCACTGCACAAGAAACAGCAGCTGAAAGAGGGACAAATGGGGAGCTTGAGATGCTGAAGAGTGAGGAGGCAGCATCAGGCTCCCTTCCCCCAGCAGGGCTTTCCTCTATCGCCCAGGACCTGCACCCACTGCTGCTCCCCTCTCAGCACCCCTGCCACGGGCACATCCACCCTGCAGCTCCAACATCTTTTCCTCCTCCATGGCAATAAGCTCCCGAGCCTTCCACGGCTCTCTCCTACCCCACTTCCTTCCGAAAACCACAGACAGAGGGATCAGCTAGACCAAAACTTAAACCAGTGCAAATGTGAAATAAAAAGTAAAAAAAAGTCTTTTGCTCTTACTGGACATGCTGCAGACATTGTGCCTAGTAACTGTGGCAATATCTAGTGCAAAAGGAACTTAGCACGAATCTCTTGTTTTCAAATGACATTCAACTCAAACATGCATAGGGAGAGTAAAGTTATTTTATTAAATCATGCACATCACGTGTGTTAGTGCAAATAGTTTAATCTGTACTCCAGAAATTCTATTGTATTTTTATATCTTTACAAAATAGATTTAAAACAATTATTTACTTTAAAAAATGTAATTCTGAAGTTAAGCATTTCAGAACAATATTTGCAATAACCTATATACAAGAGGTACTAAGTACCACTGGCATACGAGTGTTCTGTGGTTGGGTAGCTTCCTGCAACTGAAAAGGATGAAATGAATGAACTAAATGACAATAGTTATTTTCTACAAGTCACTTGTGGACTATTTTCTCCAACTAATAATCCTCCCATTAGCAAATCCCATGTAACTTAAGATAGAACCTTTAATTAAAGGACAATGACCCTTAAGACCTCACAAAGTAAATTATATGCTAAATTTCTATTTAAATATTTAAACTATCTGTCGATTGCCATAACATTCTTTAAAGCCAATTGAATTGCTGAGATTACCTCCCTATTTTGAAGTTTCCTTTAGCAGAGCCATTTTACTTTACCATTCTTTAACATATTATTTAAGTCTTTAATAAACCTTTTTTGACAGAACTGTTGAGCTGAACAAGACAACTACTGTCTACATTTAATTCAGCACTAACTACAGTGATTCCCACCAAAAGTCAGCAAATAGCAATAGTTATAGTACTTAGGTAAGGAAAATAAACTTTGTAATGGGGACCACTGCATCATACTTACAGCCATGTGATAAGGATCCACAAAATTTTACTACCAAATTACAATCACCTTCACCTGACAATACTTCATCAGGCATATGATTCCAATTTCGTAGTATTTTATGTCTCTAGATTTTCTCAGCTGATCACAGACGTACTGCAGCAGTTCTCTTAATAAAGTTACGTCCACGAAAGCTTATTCTAAAGAGCTTCTCCAGCTCAAGTCAGAAAGTATCAAATGACTGAAAAAATAAACTGATACATGTGATATGTGAGAAAGGTATTCATACTTTTAAAGAACGTATCTCTTTAAATATATGAAATTTAATAAATTACATTCAAACTAAAGTTAACGTAAGTTGAATCACTGCACTATGTCCATCAAATGACCAAGTACTTGCTCCCAGAAACACCTTAGTTCACTCAAGAACACACACATGCTTACACTCGCACACGCGCACACTAAATACTTTAGGCTGGTCTTCACCATCAGTATCTCTATCTCTTTAAGGCTGGACATGAATTGTGTTTATTCCCAAAACCCATTAATAAAGCAATCCTTAGGAAAGAAAAATACGCTTCTTTCGAAAGGCGTGGTAAGAGAAGTTTTCTTAAGTCTTGTTCCCAACAGCTCAGTGACTAACAGCAAGTAAAATGATATACTACTTAAAAAAAAAATAGATCATACTGAAAGGCACTGAGCACACTGCATCTGTTTCCCAAGTATCTGCAAGGTTACTTGGCTTGGATGTCCAAATCAGTATTTTCCTCTTAAATCTAGCAATCAGATTCTAAAGTCAGTGTCCACAACCCTAGCCATTATAAATAATTTGGTACCAAGAAGCCTACTTTAGGCCACCATTATAGTATTCAGAACCCCAACATACTAATTTAAAACTTGCATGAAGTTGTAAGCAAAAATATTGCTCACAGGAGGATGAATCACAATTTTATTCCCTCTTTATAGACAGATACATTTTATACAGTTTAAAGCAAATGACCCTACTGCTGTTCTCACGCAGAGCTGTGCTGTATTAAGAGGTAAAAAGGAAGAGAATTAATCTGTTTTCCCTCAGTATATGAATGTTGCCAGCTTCTAAAGGGAGGACGGTGTATGGATTCAACAACAGTTCTCATGGAGAAGCTCTGGTTAGGCCTGGGTACAGCACCACGGCTGTTACAGCAACCAAAGCTGCCATCACAGGCATCCAAGGCCATTGTCTCTGTGTGGAGAGAAAAAAGAAATCAATATCATATTTGTTCTAATTCATACTAATCAGTTTACCTCGTGGCTCCTGCAAGTCCTGAGTACCTGTTGATAGGCATCACTACAGTGTTACCCACGAGCCCTGCTGCAGGCTAGTCCTGACTTGGAGCACCACAGCCAACCATGTTCCTCTAGCACAGGGAACTCCACACCTCTTCATGACTGAGGATCGTCTGGAGGACTTTTGGCAGCTCCGTATTTCCAGGTTTGTTACTGTACACACCTCAGAGAAGTCTGCCACTGAACATGCGAGGGCTTGAGATGTTTAAAACATCGCTTGTGCCAAGTCAAGGCTAGACACAGGTTTATGCACATCTTTAACTTTGGACCGTTTAAATCCAGGTCTGTGGCGTTAGTTTGTAGCAGATCCTAACATCATCATTTTTAACAGACTGTCACAACATTGCATGACAACAATGGCATTTTAAGAGGAGGACACACTGAGAGACAAGAGAAAATGCAAGCTGAGAGTTCAGAATACAAACCAACCACCTACTTCTTGTCTTTTTTTCCATCTTTCCATCAGCAATAGTGAGAAAAATTAAAGTGTTTAGAGCCAGAGAGGAATTTCTTAGTCCATAGATAGGAACCAAAGCTTGTTGAATTTTATTATTAGAGGCAAACTCTTCATTTTTCATAGTTAATTAAGCAATTAAGTTTTCTTACAAGCCCTAGCATCACAGCATTGTGCAAAAGGCAGCCCATTTGCTAAGGACAAACTGAGACCGAGTTAGGAGAGGCACGTTCAAGCACCAGTTAGAACAAAATTAATTGTTAGAATTAAAGAAATCACAGAGATGTTAAATGATTAGTGGATTGCTCAGCTCGTCAGTGTCAACAGAATGGCATATTAAATGAAGGGTTTGCTTCAGGTAAAGAAATACCTGTGAGCATTTCACCATGCACTATTTGATACAGAAATGGCACAAACAGGTGAGAGGGACAAACATACATTGACTGAACAGTAGTGCTTGTACCTTTCGCTACCACAATGGGCCGTAACACCAATACAGGAAAGCCAGGATTAGGCCGATGAATACGGCTGGGACGGGTTGTAATATGGAAGGCTAAAGAAGGGAAGGGATATTAAAAATCACTTTGTGCTATAAATCAATCAGGTAAAGATGATTTAGAGAGGGGAAAATAAGTCAGTAAGTTTTGTTTTAATTGAAATGTATTAAAGACATCTAACACATTACAGCATTATATAATCTGGTATACAAAGTTAGTACACCATTCTACTCAAATGAACAGGGATGTTTAAAAATAAAGGGAAGTAAGCAGAAAATGTTCCAAGAAACCTCTTGTCACAACTTGGAATTTAGCATTTGAAAACAACACAAATCTAAAACGATTTGCCTGTATCTTATTTGTAGTTGGTTTTAGTTTTTCTAAGTGAGAGGAAATCCTATTTGGATTTCTTGAGAGACAGACTCACTAAATATTGGATTTTTCAGCTACTTCTTCATTCCTTGCTAGTTAGCCTTTTCCATTTTCCATCACCAGCCTTAGGAAAAACAATCTTTTTCCTCCATTAGTGAATCAATTGCAGCTATGTCCACAGGCAAACCCAGTAGTTCAGACATTTCCGTGAGATTGTAACGTGACTGTACAATCCACACTCAGTCACTAAAAAGCAGAGAAGCACATTTCCATCAGAGATACCACAGAGCTCAGCATCTCTGCCAGGTCAGCAGCCTCGTGATCAAATGGAATTCTGAAAATTGATCAAATGCTGCAGCTGTGCCAAACCAGCAGCTGGCCAGACTGCAGGGTTCATCAAGCTTATGGCCTCCTCAGAACCATCCACACGTTTTCTCGGCTATGTTCAATTCATGTAAACTACTGCACATTCTGGATGAACGGCCTCTCTCTGTGATATGATAAATTAAAAGCAAAAATGGACCTAAATGCTTTTTAAGCTGTCCTTGGAAGACATCTGCTTTCGCTGTATCCTACTCTATATATTTGTGCACACACAAAGACACACAGAGGTTAAGGTCAAACCATGCCAAATATTTTTAAAACTGTTTGTGCTGAAGCTACCTTGATTTTGTTCAGTCAAATAAATAAACAAATTATAAATTCATGCTTAACTTTTCTAAAACACTGTGATTAATAAGTAAAATCTCATCCTGTTATGGATTTGTAGGAATCACTTATTCAGAGAACCTCCAATATGGTTCAAAACACAGGATATCAGAAGGTATTCTAGTCTTGTTCAATTAATTTTTTTTCAATCAAGGCAAATACTTAACAGAAAAACTATGTGTAACTATTGAAGTCTTTTTCATGCAGGATTATTTTTGTGTCATGGGTGCCACGAATCACAGTGCCACCTTCCCACAGAAAGCATGTTGGCAGAAATAATCACAGCAGTGTTCAAAAAAGTGCCAGAGGTTTAAATCAACCAGAGCAGCTGATGTTCTCAAATCATTCACATCATTAAATCTGTCATGGAAAGCGCATCAGGAAGTAACCAGTGACTACAAGCATGCAAGCACACGTAGTACACCACACTGCTAAGCATTTCAAAACCACAACAATGCAATTTCTTTTTAAAAGTAAAACTTAAATATTAAAACTTAATATTTAAATGATATCCCAAATGGAGTACAGAAGCCTTGTCTTTTCTAACATTTGTTGGTTCACTGAACAATTTGAGAGATTTTTGTTTGTAAGTTATACACATTCTTGGCAAATGAAACCGATGATAAATATCCATCACATTCAATGAGATCACTTCCAAATGATTAGATTTTCCCCTCACAAACTTATCAATACATAACAAATCTCCCTATTGTCAAGAAGCATTTAACTAGGTGCTTCAATAAAATTGTGCATATTTCATTAGAATATGAAGATATGCAAACTCAGACACAGATGGGCTGCGAAAAGGAACAAATCCCACAGTGGGAAGTTACTTTCTGTCCTCGGAAATGAAGTAGCAGATAATGATTCCAGCATAAGGGGGCAATGGTACTTGAAAAATTTGACCTTGGAACTCTGCCCAGTATCCATGATGTTTGAAACAATCCCCAAGATGGATATGTTTTACATTACTGACTGTGAGTAATGTTTGGTGAGCAGCGAGTTTGCCCTTATATGGAGGATGCTCTTCATCACACCCTGACCTCCAGGTTCCAGCTGTCACAATTAACTCCTCTTCTGCAAGCAGATTTTGGCAACTGCCATGGTTCCTGCTTCCATTTTAATACTCACCTCTAATTCCTCCTAAAATTTCCTTTTAGCTTTTCCACTTTCATCAGGTGTTCCAGTCTCCTTCACAGTATTTCAACCCTTTACTATCCCCCTTTTTCCACTGATCATTTTGATTCCGAGGTTAATGTTTTTAACAGAGCAGAAAATCTCACATTCACAATTATTTATTCAGTGTGATCTCTTCTATTAAAATGGGATGGGGTTTTTGTCTGGTTGTTTTTGACTTCTGCTTTAAGTAAGTCAAGTAACTCAGCATTATCTGAGCACTGCAGAAAAATTCTAATCAAGAATCAGGTTCCAAGAGAACTATGAAATCATATTCCTGAAAATATGGCTGAAAAAGTGAGAAAGGCTTTGAATTCTTTACATCTTTGACAGCTCTATGATGTTCGAGGTTTGTATTCAAGAATTGATTATGGCAAGGATATTCATGCAAACTTTGGGCATCCAGCATCCAGCTGATTTTAGAGGATGGGACCTGTAAAACTTCCTTTGTAGTCAGAGAAACAGTTTGCTAAAGTCTCCTCCTGTTTTGTACTGTGCATTACAGGAGCTGTTCACCCTGCACTGACCAGAGGTAGTACAGGAAGACAAAACCAGCCCTCCCAGGGTAGTAAGGGACCTAAAAGAAGGCTGTGACCACCTTATAATGTGTCTACCATGCCCTTAATGTTCGGAAGATTTCAGAATCTCAGTAAAATAAAAAGTTGTCTCTAGCTGGGAACTCAGTTCTAATGATGCAACCTCTCAAATAAATTGCAACAGAAACCAGTATTTTCATTAGTGAATAGAAAGGACAGTTCAACTGTATTGTTTAAAGCATGAGCCCATCAGAAATAACCATGGTTAAGAAGCATAAGCAAGAGTAAGGAGGGAACATCCATTGTAATAAATACTAATAAAATAAGAGCAGCTTGAACAAGTTTGCTCAATTCATTTGGATACAGGTTTCTCAGCTTTTACCCCTGTATCATTCTTCGAAATCAGAAAATTTTACTTAATTCTGGTTCACTAGTATTTAAGCCACATGTTTTCAAGAGAGCATATATCTAAGGATATACTTAAAACTGTCAAGCACCTGTAAATTTAACTTTCGTGCATAATTGTAACAGTGTAATGATCTGCAAATCTGCACAGGTAGGACCAGAATGGAATTTTGCATAATATGGTACACAGCCTTTTTTTTAAAGTCCATCCTTTTCTATTTGACTCTTCCAAATTCCTTCAATCAACAGGATTGCCAGTGTCATAACCTGACTTCCCCACACATTTGGTACAGACTTACGTTGTTTCCTTTTTCTTGTAGCAGCTTCAGGTTTTCTTTACATTGTTTGAGCTCTTCCGTGAGTGACTGGTTTTGCTGTTCAGCCACCTCATACTTTGCCTTCAGCTCTGAGAGCACAGTCTGTGTTCTTTCATACTAAAGACAAAGAGAGAACAATCTGTGGACCCCTGGACACCCAACACATGCTGACAGCTTAGCACACAGCTTCCTCTTCTGTCATCTGCCCAGACTAACTCGCCTTGCATCAGTGCATTCTCTTTTCATAAAAGCAGAGTAGAATTTAGATTTCCTTTTTTTTCTAAATTAAATTTTTTTGCCCAGCTTGGCAGGGCTAGGATTACTAAACCCAAGGAAACACGAAGTAAATGCTAAGCCTTAATTAATCTCTCATACCAATTATTCATTATCATATTGGAAAGGACTGTAAAAACTACAAAGACAAAACAAGAAAGAGGGGGACAAGGAGTCCTTCACATCTGAATAGTGGTCTTACATCTAGGCTGCAGCTTAAATACCTACACCTCTAATAGGTGCAAAAATCAACACGCTGTATGAAGTAAATCAAACCCTCTTCCCACACAGCAAATTCAAACCTAAAGGCAAGGCAGGCATTAAAAAAATATTATGCCTTGTTACTGTCATGCCATAATCCTCAGTGTGGGTCAAGTACAAACAGTGCTGGGTGAATGTGATGTGTTCCTACAGAATGGGTAGCTTTTACTTTTTCAAACCCACATTCCATTTTTTTCTATTCTAGCAGTCCTCCTGACTGGGCTTAGTAAGGACAGAACCAATGATTTTCAGTACTGGCACTCACCACAAATTTAGAAGATGAGGCATCTTTACAAATACTGATCTGATTACAAAACAGAGATTAAGATAACTGGGATTTTCAGATTCTGAGAATTGTAAGGAATGTGACATGGACGAATTAACCACAAAGCAAACAAAAGGACTGCAAAAGAAGCTAAGAGCAGTGACTGGGGAAACACTCAAAATGCTCATAAGAGGAAGCAAGTAAGTGTTGGAGACTACGGCCTTCTTCCAGACATAATCTTTAGAGGCCAGGCAGGTTAAATACATGCTCAGAATGCTGGCTCTTCCTTAGGCACTTACAAATCCACTAAAATAAAAGGAGATCTTTGTAAAGAATGTGTATAGTCCCATTGTTAAATAAAAGAGTTCTAATCTAACTAGGAAGATCAGACTGTAAAAAAGAATTAACTGACTCATAACAGCTAAAGAAACTCCAGACCATGATGTTCATAAAGACTCTCAATAATGATTTACCTGTCTGAACAGCTTAAAAGTAAATTCATTACAGTAATGCATGAAAGTAAGGTTTAGGAAGTTCCCAAAGAACACATGTTTTTACCTAAAGTCTTCCTTTTTAGATTTGACTCCCAGTTTATATTTTCTTAGCTAACATTTAAACTGCTTGCAATAAACATAAGAAAAAAATACATTACTAGAAAACTTTCCCTTTTCTTTTAGCTTAAAAAGTTCAGTCATTGGGCATTACATTCTTGCAAAATGGAAATGTTTCATGCTACCTCTTTCTGAAAATCTTTTGCTTGACTCTCAGCTTCACTGAGCTGAGTTTTCAGACTGGCTGCATCCCGTTGATGTTTTTCTCTCAAAGATCCCATCTGATTTTCAAGTTCCTTTCGAGACATTTCAAGAACACTTATATCGCTGGTTAGTGCTAAACTCTGCTTCTGAGAGCTGAAAAACAAAATCCAGTTGATTCCTTGTGCATTTTAAATTAACACAAGCATGCACTTTTCATCCTTGAAAGCTTAACACATTGGTTTTAATATGTAAATATCAGCTTAGAGCAATCATAGAAGTACAGACCATTATTGTTTCCCTATACAGAGTGCAGACACAAAAGGCTGGCCATGGTATTGCTTTTAAATACATGTCCACAGCTTGCCATGTATAATTAACATTTAGTAGGTCTTTTGGGAGGAAAAACCAACAACAACAAAACTCTTCAGCTGCTGTGGTACCTCCTAGACAAACCCTTGTGCCCTTACCTAGAAAGCTCCTTCTCTTGTCGCTGAAGTTCAGATGTAAGAGAAGTATTTTCCTTCCTCAGTTTAACACATTCAGCTTCCAGAGCAATCCACTCTGCCTTCAACTTTTCAAGTTCACCTGCAATGAATAAATTTAATTCAATTAAGTAAAATTATTTCATGAAGGCTTCAAGTAACACCAGCTAATAAATGGAGGAAAAGCTGGTATCAACCATAAATCTCAAATATACTTGTTTGTAATCATATCACATAAATTCTCTCATGAGCACCTATAAAGCATTACAGTATCTTCTACTGTTATGAGGTTTATGACCCATTACTAGGCAAGTTACTTTTTTCATTAAAGCTTTTGCTAAGGTACAAAGAAGTAGAAAACAGTCTTTTTATGGGTCAACTCTAGTATTTTAGAAACAGTGGTAGAAAAGCATATTTGAAGAAAATAATTTCCAAGGCTTGAAAACAGCAAGAGAATCACTAGATACCATGCCTCTGTTACAAGGAAAAGAGTGTTTAAAGCAGTAAGCTTTGGTGAAGCTTTGGTAGAATTAAAAAGCCAGGAGTTCCCCCTTTATGGGCTTAAACTACAGAGAAGTTACACAAGTCCTCTTGGAAAGTTCTAGCAGTATGTATCCCTCAAACTCTAACAGTTTCCCATCTTTTCTAGGTGGAATTATACTTGGTCTGCTCCTGATATCTAAGAGTACCTAAGTTAATTTAGGCATAACTGACAATAACTGTTTAATGAAGCATGCAAAACATCTTTTCTAACACTGTGAGCCTTGGTACACACACACAAATACACACACACACACAAATACACACACACACGTGTGTACACACACAAATACACACACACACGTGTGTACACACACAAATACACACACGTGTGTACACACACACACACACACAGAGTGAATGATTACAAGGGACAGACAAACAGTGATTTTCATAACTGCCCTTCACCACACTGAGCAGGGTGCTCTGTTAGCAATACTCTGTGACATCCTTTCAAACAATACCTTTTAGGCGAGAGGCCTCTTCCTTCTGCTGCTCCTCACACTGCTGGCATTTGAGCTTAAAACTGGCTTGCAGATTGACAATTTCTTTTTCATAATCCGAGGCATCCTTCCTCCACCGTTCAAGCTCTGCTCGCACTGTCTGCAGCTCGGCTTGCAGTGTAGAAATATCTGTGTCTCGTTCTGATGCTGCCTTTTCTGCTACTTTCTGAAGTGACAGAATCTCATTTTGAGCACTGACTAGTTCATTTCGAGTGGCTGAGATTTCATTCTCCTTTTCCTTGCGAAGATTCTCAATTTCTTCTTGTAACCTTCTCAACTGAGCTGGAAAGCAGACATTCGTGTTCATATCTTTTCAAACTGCAGTTAAAAAAGCCTAAAAACCCTACCTCCCTTTCTTAACATGCTGATATTTAACAGGACTAAAGAAGCCTAATGCAACTGAAAAAATATATTGATCTTGTCAAATGCTGTACCCTTAAAGACACAAGTATGTGGACCATGTAATACAGAGAGTCAAAAGAAACAAAAATTATGTGTGGACAAAACTTTCTGAGACAAAGCTGTGCTGTGGGTGTGATACCAAAGCAACTTTCCAAAATCTGAAACCAAGATTTAGATCCAACATCATTGTAAGCAAAACAATATTAGAGGACAAGGACACTGGGGCTTTCAGGGACAAGTGGAAGAGCAAGAAAGCTTCTATCACAAGCCAAGCATTTGCAAAGCTACACTGGAAATGTTTGCCTGTTCAGCAGTTAACTTGTGATGTCTATAAATATTTGAGGCACAGAATATTTTCTACTCCATGCTCAACATGTGGTAGAGGAAATAAACATTATTTCTTTGCAAAAAGCATTATTCAAAGCACAAGATGAATTTTAAATTGAAAGGGACAGCTGCACCAAGTATACTGAGCTAGAAGAAGGTCCTTCAGCATTTACAGCTTACTGTAAATGTGTGGCAGTCACATACACACGAGGCTACTCGACATTCCTGCATGAAGCAAACCCTACAAATTATTCCCACCTAAAACCTTTTCATTACTAAAGACATCTCTGAGCACAATTTTTCATAAACACACATGCAAATAGAATCCAGTGCAAACAGCTGGAAAAAAAAATACAGTACAGAGTAAAGGGAATGAAAGAACAACAGAACTACAGCTGTAACCATGACTGATGGGAACAAAGTGTTTAATTTGCTGTGGTTTTGTTTCACTTTTTAAAAAACATGTATTTCACTGATTTCAACATGCAAAAAAGCAATTAATAAATTAATGAAGAATTACTCTGAGAAGAAAAGGTAAAATTCTTAAGAGCACTTGAAAACCTAATGTAAGATTCTGTAGAGGGTCAGAATTACAGATTTGAAGTTGTATGTTTCAGAACCAAAGGGCAAAACAAGGACAGTGAAAAGCATGGGGAGGATAACCAAGGCTGAGTAACCTTCCTAGATTACTTGTATTTATTTTTGTCCTCTCAATCCATTATAGAGCATGACAAGAAGACTGTGAGTGAGTCTTGCTGTAAACTGATGCAGCACCAGAGTACTCAAGAGAGACTTGCACCTCCATGACAATTATATTTGATGTTTTTCAGTAGCTACATATGCAGCAATACAGAAAGAATTCACATACTGGTACAACCTAGAAACATTGCTGATGTGCAATGAAGAAGAAAAATTCATCTTTTTTGTGCCCTCCTCTAAACAAGCTCCAGCAAGACATTTATCTCTAAATACACTAAAGAACCTATGAATTACCCAATTCCCCATTTTGAAGGAAAAAGACATAATGGGAAAAAATATGGTAGTTACTATATATTGTAATACCTAAGAGCTATTATAGACAATAGTAAATTAATTTCATGGCAATTCTGTATAAGATGAAACAGTCTATCTGTTCCATAACAAAGACACTGGCAGCATGATGGATTTTTAAATACATATGAGCAAAATGAGGCTTACTACCACCTTGTTTGTTTGAAAATAATTTCTACAGGCTTATACTAACAGAACAGCAAATGAAGCAGTGGATGAGAACAACCTGACAGTAAGACAACACACGATGCATCAACAATTCCCTTTCCATGTATCCTTACACTAGAAGCCTTGAACCTACCAAAATAATATGCAGTAAAACACAAAGAACTACAACTTGCTAATACAGCAGGTGCCTGAGCAAAGGAATGCAAACCACATCTTCCTGATAGTATTTTCTTCATCAAGCCAAGCTAAACTCCTGCTTCTTGGTGCTGGCAGCATTTCAAAGAAATGTGTTTTTTTTTATTCTGTGCATGTTGTTGATGAACAACTTTCCCTTTAGATGTTCAGGCATGAAAACAAGCTCTTGGACAGTCTTGGAATGAAAATCCAAAGACACACACGAGTTCTAAGTTTGGTGGAGTTGTAGAAATAACTTACACAGGAAAATTCTTACTAACAATATGGGAATGGTTTCTGAAGCATTAGATATAATTTGAGAGGACAATGAGAAAGAAAACTTCCATTACATCTCTCGTTTATGTAAGCCATTACCTCATCTAAACTGAATGCTTCGCTTCTTTCATTTTTTTTTTTAAATAAGGAGCAACAAGTTACTTGAACTTCCTTGCTCTACCTATGTGTTCATCTAATGAACCTGACATGTAGAGACATGACCTCAGTTGTTTCTCTGGCACTTTCTCTTCTTTATCACAATCAAAGCCAACAACACTGGCTGGCCTAAAACATTGATTCCATGAAAATACTTCTAGAAATGTTACTGCATGAAGCTGCCAGTTGGTTGCTTTTTTTTCTGCCCTGCAGTTCACAAGGGCTGCCAAGGGAGAATCCTGACAACTTTTCCCAAATTGTGAGATGTGTCACACCCTTTGGGAAGCAGCAAAGCATACAACGAACATCAGAACATTTTGAACTACAACAGAGAGAGGAGGGAACATTATCAAGGCCTCTCTTGAGAAGGATCCAGAAAACAAAGAAGTACTGAATTGAGAAGATGAATCTTGCAGTTAAGTTTGGCTCTGTCAAGTTTCTACTTTTAGTCTCTCTTTTTCAGAGGAAAAAAAATATTTCTTTTTTTCTACATAGAAATAACTATCAAATATTTTCTAATTTTTGTTACAGCATTTACTACTTGGAGAATTTTCATTATTAGCAAGATAACACTCAAAATTAAATTGCTCCTCTTGTTCTGATGATGAGCATTCTGTAAGCTTCTCGTTCTTACAGGAGCAATGGCAGAAAATGTAAATATTCCTTGCTGATATTCACATAAAACAGAGCTATTACTAAGTTTTTCAGTGTAATTAGTATATGACAAGTACCACATTACAAAACAAACTACTGCCCAGAAAATAATTTTCTAGGGCTATTTTGACTTCCTAAGAAAGTCGGGACTGTCAGTCCACCTGCCTGTCTGCTCATCTGCCTTCCAGACATTTTTGGGTGAAAAGCAAATGATATGCTGACAAAGATCCCAAGGGATGAAGCTCCTGAGTTTTGTAACAATCAGTGGCTGAGTAGCTCTTCAAACTAATGCTTGCTCTAAGGAAATCACAACATAATATAACCTTTTTTGGCTTTAAGGCTGGACAGACTGACAGACTCTTGACCAACGAGCTCACTCACATGCAGGGATGACAAGTTAACGTGATACAGAATATGTGACTCAGAAGTTATGTAAATCACAGAATTACATCCTGCTGTAATCATTTTGGGCTGAAAAGAGCATGATTGGTTATATCAATTTTCAGAAAAGGATGGACAGGGTCTCTGTTACAGCAACTTTACTGCATGCTCTGATGCTGGATGTGGATCTGAATGAAAAATTTCTTTAAGAAGATCTTATAATGAAGTGAAGAGACTGAGTAGAACAAAATCACCTAAAGCTTCTGAGTGCTCTGAAGGCAGTCAGAGTAAGAATCCCTGGATCACTTGGAACTGGGAAAGAAGACTAAAGAGAGATGAAGAAGAGGTATCTATTACAGATTCCATCTTTTGCATTTTTAAGTGACTATAAGAACCATAGGAACTGACAGAAAACATTCCACAATAAAATTCAAAGATATGGTGAAAGAAATCAGATTTAAAATGTACACTCAATTAAAAATTTGCCTTTATTAATGATTATGATGCCACAGAAACAGTCAAAATGGTACTGTTTCCTTAAGGAGTGGGGGAAAAAAATTCCTACCTTGCAGAGCATTTATTTGCTTGTTGGATTCTTCAACTTGCACTCGATATGCTTTTCTCTCTTCTTCCAAGAGTGCTATAAATAAAAGTGAAAATGTGCCCAAGAGTTTTTGTTAGTAACATGTATTTCAGCTGTATAATTAATTTTAGTCACAACCTCTCCTTAAATGAAAAGATTAAACAAACATATTATTTCAGGAAGTTATCAAAGGTAGTAACTGTGTAAGTAGTTTAATAAAAGTTAATACTAAGACATCACTCCATTATTGTGGTAGTATTACAATTAATTTGAAATTAATATCATCTGTTGCCTGATCCGAAAACTCCGTGTGTGCTAAATGCAAACTGGTGTGGGGGAAAAAAAAAAAAAGCTGTAAATATAACCCCTAAGGAACACTGAACAATGTGCAATTAAACTGGACTACACTATTTCCTCTCAAAAACAGTAGAGCTACATAGCTGATAGGATGATCTAACAAAGAGCTACCACTGAAGACATTCAATTACATCCATTATCAGACTAAGGATGAAATACACAGCGTTCAAGTATGTATTCAGTACTATAAAAACATGTTGGTTTATCTTGAACTACCTGATAAATACAATTTTAATGAATACCCTACAGAACCAAGTTGATCTGGGTCTCACCTTGAAGTTCAAAGCATTTTTGTTTACTTGTCCTAGCTAGCTCTTGGGCTTCAATCAGCTCCTTGTGCAGTTGCTGAATTTCTTGCTTAGCCTCAGTCTCTGATTGTGCACCCTGCAATTCATCTGGTAAAAGAACATTTTCTTTAAATCATAAATTTGTACAACAGCTTAATTTGCACTGCCATGTGATGATTGGCAACTTTTTCTCAAATCTTCCAAAGTTAGTTAAAGTAAACTCAAAACTGGATTAGGCAAATATTAGCAAAAATATTAATATACTTTTAAAAGTAGTAAAACATATGCAAACTTCAAAACATTTCTTGTACATAACACGCAGTATGAAACAAAAAATAACAAAGAAGAATTAGAGAGTTTTTAAAAACACTGTATAGACTGGCAAGGACTTCTGGATTGACAAAAACAAGGAACGACAAGCCTGAGGCAATCCTTGACTGTGTTTACAACTCGTCTCTTTTTAAAGGAAGCTGCTCTAAGCCTGTCTCAGTGCACAGGCTCAGGCAAGAGCTGCTGTTCCGTGTTTCACTACTGCCACCCACCCACCACACTGCCAGGCTCAGCCCCTCCCTCTCCCTCTGGGGACCAACAAGGCAAGGAAAAATGTAGGGAAATTTTCTAAAGCAAAATTAAGAAAAAGAGGAAATCCTTATTTCATTCAGTGGCCTTAGTGAATACTAAGATAAATATTGCACTTAATTTTTTTTATTATATCTTAAAATATTAGGTATATCTTTAGTATGATCATAAGTCTATGCACGTTATTTAAGCTCTAAATAAAAACATTTGCTCTTCCCCATAAGTTTTGTATTAGCTAAAATGCATATTAAATGCCTCTTGTGCTTACAAGAGATGACTCGCAGTCACAGACAAATGAAATACTTTTACAGCTGAAGTTTTGGAGGAATTTAAAAGAGGAAAACTAAGTATTTGTTACTAAGGGCAGTGTCCTCTAATGGGCATACACTGGAAATTAAATGCAGGAACACTCCAGCCTCCAGGCATCTGCAAAGCCAGGAACAGCATCCAGCAAACTCTCATTTACTAGATTTTCCTTAAGCAGTGTCTGTGCACAAACTGATCTTTCAATAGGCACAAACAGCACTAATAAACTCTATAGGTAGAGGGCTAAAACTTGATATAAAGCTTGTTTGGTGAGAAAGGTAAAAGAAGGAAATTGGTGAAAGAATTCCAGCTGTGTATCATGGGAGAAGGGGGATAGAAAAGGGACATGTTACACAGTTACCTGCTCAATAAATGTCTGCAACTACAGACCATATGGATTTAAGATAAAGGCTTAGAAAAAATATTACTTTGGTTGTCTGGACCTTTCACTAATAAGGAAAAAATAAAAAGAAGCTATAATTTAGCTCATCATTATACTTTTGACATTCATATTTATCTGTATATGTTACCAATAAAGTAATTACAGATTTTTTCTTGTTCTCTTAATTAAGAAAATTGTTTAGCAAATTGTGTTCAAGTATTCATCCTGCATCTCTCTAAGGAGCTGTTTTTCCTGCTCTCACAGTAATGAACTGGTGGGTTTGAGCAGAGCTGGGGACACATATGTGCTTTTAGACCTTTTCAGAACAAAATTATGAGAGCAGAAAGAACAGAGAGGACTACATATTTAATCCAAATACTTTGTTTTATAGTTTATTAGTTCCAAATCCAAGTTTCTCTTTACTGAACATGTTTTGTTCTTAGCTTCTCATGGATAAAGATTTAGGGCAATTAGACTTTCAGCCCTCCTTAATGAGATTTTTCAGAAGAAATGGATGAGGAAGTTGACAAATTATGCTCAAATCATGCCTGATAAAGAAGCAGTGTCCCAAATCCAACAACAGACACCCTAAATGAACTTTCTGGTGGCAGTGTTTTCTAGTGAATGAAAGCACAAATCATAAAAGACAGTACTGCATTAAAAGAGATGAGAGGCTCAACTTAAGGGACAACATAATCTGTTTAGCAAAGGCACAATCAGGGTAAACTCTTTCCTACATCAACACGAAAGGGGAATTTCCATGTGCCTCACATGCTTCCAAATCAAAAGCCAAGAAACATAAGCACAAGAAAATATTAGCTTTTTAGTCTTACCCAAACTCAAAATTTAATGTCTTTTAGTTCAAAGCAGATACAATTTTTGTGCTAATTCTAGTTTTGAAAAGTACTTCTTCAATGAGTAGGACTGCTCTATTTATAAATAATAAAACTACTAAGTATTATCACGCTTAGAATCAGTTCCCTTAAGAAGCAAATTCACATCACAACTAACTGTTCTCAGAGAAGGCTAAGGAGTTACCATTACTTACAACAAGGTGCCAGAAAAAATTAAATAAAAAAGAAAAAGTCAAATACAGCAGTTTGAAAACCCTCATTCAGTTTTTCTACCTCATGGAAAATTTTAATCTGTGATCAGTTTGTTTGCCACATTGTGAGAGATGTTCTCAATACCACTATTTCCCACACAAGTACAGTGAGGCTTCCCTTAACATTGACTCTAATGGTAATTTTAAAATTGTTTAAAAAACTTATTTTTAGCAATTTTATTTGATAACAGAAGCACACATAGGCTGTGGTCTTAACTGATCCCTTATCTGTATGTGCTTGGCCTGTGGAAGCAACTTTATGAGCAGCCTGGTCTTTCTTCAAGCCTCGCTTCTGAAAGTTCACTTTCAGAATTTTGCAGGATTTCTCAGATTATTCAGAAGACAATTTTCAGGGTACTCTGGTGAAGTCAGACAAAACAATTAAAACCCTGAAATTTTTTTTAGCTTCGTAAGATCTGCATGAAGGAAGCTGTACCATGTATTTAAAATAAAATATCTGGCTATTCTGACTTAAAACAATGGATCTTAAACTTCCTGATCCAACAGACCACTGCTGATTTTCAAAATTTCTTACGTAAATTACCACTATTAGGCAAAACCTCAGCTGAAAACATTTCCTACTAAGATTCCATGGATCAGTCTTGTAATTACTATGAAAACACAGGGACATTGGTCAGTAAGAACAAGATTACCAATCTTCCAATGACATTTATTGCTTCTTTCCATCTGTTTAACATTTACCTGTCCTAACTTTGCAATAAGGAGTCACAAACAGCCTGTTTAAACAGAAGTGTCCAGGGAACTGTTATGAATGGTTAATAAAGTCGTTTACCTCGTGGGGGAAAAAACAAAGCCAACTAATCTGTGACAGCTTCCCCCCTTCCCCTCTTTGCCAGATTCTGACTTGTAGAAACTTGAATCAAGTCCTGAATGCACTCAGAAATTTGATGGAAAATGTTTGGAAGAAACTACAGCAATTAGAAGTCTCATAATTTTCTTGTTCCATTAATTTGTTTTGTAAATCCCCACAAGACCGCTGCCTTTTCCAGCGGCCGTTTCCGCATTCCAAACAGCCGCCGGATCAGAAATGTTCTCACTCTTCCTTAATTACATGACTGCAGAACAAGTCCACTTGAAAACCTTTCTGAGGCAAATAAGATCCTTTTTAGGGCAAAGTCAGGCACATGAAGTAGCTCTCTGAAAAAAAACTCAAACAAGACTGTGGGTTTATAGGCTCTTCATAAAAATTAAAAGGGCAAATGATTCATTGCACAGATATTTTTTAACGGTTTCGTGAGAGCTAAACAGGAATGCCCATAAATAGCCTCAAGAGGAAGAGAAAAGTTGCTGCCAGCCTCAATTTTATAACCAAAAATAAGACTATTACAATCACTACAAACAACAATATCAAATTCTACCTTCTAGCATAGGAAGGCACTGAATATACTAGTTATTCATTGCAGATATTAGAGCAAACCCCAAACAGAACATGCCTGGTATCTCAAACACTCCTTTCTAAACTGTTTTGCTGAACTGATGTCCACTGGGAAATATCAAACTCAATTTTATACATGCTGCCAAACAGCAAAAGTAATTTGTGCAATTTTTGGAAGCCTTTCTGTTGTAAAATTAGGGAGTGTAAACAATTGCAGAAAAAAGCTCTTTTACAGGTCTCCTACGTTCCGTTATGGTTTCCTGTCTTTCTGAATCACAAAGAACTGTGACATTCTTTTTACTTGTGATCCAAATATGAGCATAATTTTACAGATCTTATCAAGTGTCTAATTGTTAAAGAAGCATAAAATGATTTTCAGTAGGCTAAATGTAATAAATGATTAATATGCCACAAAAATTTTCAGCTAATGAATATGTAAATATCTGCTTGCTAATTAAGTTTTAAGTATATGCCTTCAATGCAAAAAAAAAATTGTTTTTACTTTTATAGCAATGAAGCTTGAAGCTAAGCCTCAGCAATCATTCTAAATACAGTTATAACACAAACTTCAAATCTTGATTGTGTTAAAAAGAAAATCTAAAATCTTGTTTTGATTAACCCATCATCTGCAAACAGAAGCATTTCTGACAGTGATGGAAGCTATGCAAGAAAAATTTGACAATGCTTGAAAAACGTCAGTGATGGAAGAATCCCTCCTCTCCACAGCTATCAGTCTTAAATGCGTGCTGACTCTACTTCTCAAGTCAAAGTTATAACATATAAATTCCTAGAACAGCGTTGCTGAGTGCAGAGATTACCTTTATACACAGATTATTTCTATAGCAACACTCAAAAGTGGGATTTTATATCACATCGCCCAAAGGAGTCATTACTGATACTTAAATTTAACTCTTTCATCCTACATGATTAAAATCCTTGAATTCCAGCATTCTACTTTATTGCACATTTGATAAAAACCAGGTAGGTAAAAAGATTACATATATAGATTATGCATCTAAAGTTGCAAAAGTAAATTTGTTTACCTTTTAGAAGAGCTACTTTAGCAATAGGTTCATTTAGATCTTGGTCATCCATTTGAGCATCTAAAAAAAAACCCCACACCTTTCAGAGAGCAGGCAGACTGCAGACAGTTCTCATATACACATTCTTTACATGGAGAGAAGCTTTTATGCTCTTCTCAATTTACAAGAGCCGAATTATGAAGCCGCAAAATAGACAATCCTGCTCTAAGCTTGTATCTGACTCTGCATAATACACTCCATTATTTTAAGAAAATGCTCCTGATTACCTAGATTTAACTCAAACTAATTAGATGTTACAGAAATCTCAGTTAAACTCTTACCTGTAGCGTCGTCGCTGCTTTTTTCCTTGCTTGGGCTAAGGGTGTCGGACAAATCGTTCAATTCTTTGACTCGTGCTTGGTTCTCTGCAAGAGACAAGGAAAAGCAACTACAATCAATAAATGTTTTGTTCATCATTTCTCCTATACACTAAACTACTGCTAAATGTCAATAGCAAACAACTTGGTGCAAGAAACAGTTAAAAACCTGCTGGTTGCTTATTTCTTTGCAAGTCTGGGCTAAAATGGATTCCGCATCCCTGGAGTTATTAACCCAGCCTAGCCTCTAATAGGGGATGCAACTGCCTCGTGCACAGCTTGAACTTGGGTTAATGCTGCGTTCTTGCCAGCTGGAACTGGGGAAAAGCTGATTCAATCAGCAAACAAATAAGAAAGGAAAACTAGAACAATGAAGATACTGTAGCAAGTTAGAAAGAAGCTGCTGTTAAGAATAAACCTGTGCCTCAGTATTTTTGACAAATAAAATAATAACAACAAGTCTTGTACATACTGTACTTTCAAAATAAGTATGGTGTGAACCATTAAAGAATCACAGCAATATAAATTAATACACTAATTCCTAGAAAGAATTTTCAGTTTAAATTGTATTAAGAGAAAGCAGTGTATGTTCCTTCCACCAAAAAAAAACTTTCATGAAAGATCTGTTCATGTATAATTCAGCACATTATTACATACAGCTTAGTGAAGCCACACAGTTTTGGGTTTTTTTGGTTTGCTGTTTTTTTTGTTGTTGAGGTTTTTTCCCCGGCTCTAGATTTTTAGTGGAGATCATGTATTTTCAAAAGAAGTGCATCCTTTTCCCACACAGATCACTCAGATTCAAAGTCTAAATATTATATGTAACTGAAATATATTTTCTAAAATTTTTCTTAAATAACAATTCTGGTTTAGTTCTGATGGGTCCATTAAAAAAGGACACACCATCTCTGGTGTGGGCTAACCCAGCAGGTCTGTCAGCAAGGAACTGTCACCAACGTGCAGGTGAGGTTACGTAAAATGAAATCTTTCTTGGCTGCCTATTCAGAGCCTTGCTTTGACAGCACTGCTGCCCACCTGCAGGTTAACAGAGGTTTCCTGAGTCTCAAGTTCCAGACACATATTATATAAAAAGGGGTCAATACAGCATTCCCAGTACACAGACTTCTACCATCCATGCAGAAAAGCACAGTGAACACAAAAAATTTCACCACATATAGATAATGTCCATGCAACAATGAAGTACCAGGACACAGGAAGAAAGAAGCACATCAATAAATAAATCCTGTTACACAACAGGGTTAGTATATGAAAATAAGTAAAAACCAAAGGAGTAATGAGACATCTTTTCAAACAAGAAGGGAATACACAGAACTAAATTTCCCCAAAACGGAAGAAGTGGAAAATGGTGACACCCTGTGCACCCACATGAGGAAATCCACATGACAGAACACAGACAGGTTAACAGAAAAAAAATCCCAAAGTTTTCTTCATCTAACATGAAACATTTTCTATAACTCTGTGCCAGATTAACATCCACTTGTACATGAAACAGAAGGCAGCAGGTACAAACAAAGCAGCTGATGAAGACTCAGACTCTTCCCATCCTAACGCAACCAAAATCATTGGAGAAGAGGAAGGGGAAAAGCACCTGTACAGTTAAAGCACATTAGAGGTTCAGACCTGGCAGTTATTCCAAACACAACTCCCACGATTTTAGCAGACTTCAAAGTTCATAATGATTGCTGTAGTTAAAAACTTAATCTTTGGGGGTGGTTCTTTGCTAAAACAAAAAGGGTTCTTTCTTATTTTTAGGAATAAGGTTTTTAACTAATATCTAAAGATGTTACAAATCAAGACATTTTACATTATCATACAGAAGCAAGCTCACAGGATTGTCATTAAAACTGTAATAATTACTAAACCAAGTAATACATTCTTTTTTAAACTATTCAGAAAAGTATAACCTAAAAGCCTCACCCATGTCACTTATATTAGTGGCCGATCCAGAAGCACTAAGCTGAGCAAGATCCATTTCCAACTAACTTTACCATATCTGGGCATCCACAGAAATACTGCTTTCCTGCTCTGTGCAAAATGGGAGGAACAGTGCGAGCTCCAACCACTGAATTAATTCTCTCTCCCACAGCTCCCCCTTATATACTTCCCTCCCANGAAACAAGGCACAAAAGATTAGGCACCAGAGGAAAGATGCACCAGTTCTACATGTGAAGTCAAAAAGACAAATTATTAGAAACCTGCTTCCTATTCTGGAACCAGAGTCGTAAGCACAAAACCCCTTCCTGTACTGTATTATATCACAGCAGTTGCTCCTATTTCCCATAATAAAACTGAGCTGAATAAATATAGCTAAAGTGATAAAGTATATTAAAATGTGTTGACATCATACTTGATGAGTTAGAATATATTACCAAACACTAAAAATAGCTCAGGGCTTTGCAATGGAAGGGGCATGCAAGTGTCACGTTACAGTTATTGTATGCATTCTTTTGCCAAATATGGCACCTTGTCTATAGCTTCCTCACATACAGAAAGGAGTTAAAGGTGCCATTCCATGCTTTAAAGGAAGAGAAGACAAAGTAAGTTTCTCTAAAACACTGGACCTTTTAACAAACTAACATTTATTCAACACAACACTTTGTGGAAGGACAGAGGGTAAAGAAATGAGGCAGCATGTTTAGACATCAATAAAAACCTGCAAGAGAGGAGTGAGCCTACAAGTCCAAACAATTTCACATTATTAGACACACAGGAAATATTGACCTGCACACTTTGTAGCATTCCTGACCTTGGCATTATAAGGTTAGGATGACTGTTCCTTGATAAGATAAGTCTTTTCTAATTGGCTCCTTTAATTTAACTTGCTTTATACATTAGAGAAAAGAGTTAGAGATGCACAGATATATTTTACTTGGAAAAGACACATTTAGGAGGTTAATACTTATTTTAAAGTTACGAGGGTGTAAGTTAGAAAACAGTCAAATTAAAATACACTTTTATTTGAAACTTAAAATTACACCAAGCATTATTTCTACATAGCCCTGTAACAAAACCAAAATCCTGTTTGGAATTCATGCAGGCATTAAAGCTTGAATTGAATTTACAAGAATTACTTTTTTTTTTTTTAAATGATTATTCAGATAAGAACTTAGTCAATATTGAGACTAGCACTTCAAGCACTCAATCTTCAAAAATGGTTTCCATTAAATCTTTTTATCCTACAATAGTATTTGAAGTAGAGTTCAGCAAACAATTTCCCTCCCCTTTATTAAATTTCTCCTCAAATGAGTATTCAATCAAAACTCAAACTGCTGGCTTAACACAGAACATGCACTGAGTGACAGAAAAAGCATGCTTCAAAACCAGTTAAATAATCCAGAAGTCTAACCTTTCAAAAGCTTTGTTTCTTCCACTTTGGTTAGATGTCCTTCATCTATGATCTTGTCTGCCAAACAAAATAAGTGTTACTTTCCAAGCTCAAATTTAACCAGCTTTTCCCTGCACGCATCTACGCAGAGTACATTCCATGACCAAATTAAAAGCTGATAATATTACTTCCTACTCAGGCTTGAACAAAAACTTTATTCTGGTACAGAATAATGAAACAGAGCATACAAGCCTACTGGAACTTTGTGACACAGTGCATAATTATTTCTCCTTATTAACTTACATAATGCTGTAGTTCACTAATGAGAATTTAGAAAAATTAATTTTATGTACTTCAAAAAGAAAAAAAAATCTAATTGGAAGCAACAAATAATTAATACATTTCTCAAGTTTAGTTGAAGAATTCAAAGTTGAAGGAATTCAAAGAGCTGGTTGCCTGAAACAGACATCCACCCAAAACAGCAGAAATCTAGAAATGCACCACAATAAAACAGCAGTAGAGAAGTCTCCTCCACATCACAATTGCTTTTAACAGCGCCTGTGAAAGGTACACAGAAACAGCCTTTCTTTGTTTAAACCTTTCAAGAGAGCTACACAACCCCCCAAAAAACTAGGAATGCATCACATTCAGGTTCATGAAAAATGGAGTTTTTATAAAATGTCTACTTTAGGGAAGTCTACTCCATGTATGTGAGGTGCACAAAACCTTAGAAGTGGAATTTGAGACTAGATTGCTAACTTCATCCTAACTCCTGCTAGGACATGAAGGTAAACAAGAACACAAAGGGAAGAACAGGATTGGATTAATCAAAGACACTAAAAAACCTACTGAACAATTCATTTCTTTTTTCAGATGAGATTTCATTATTTCAAACTACTTAAGAAGTGATGCCAACACAGAATTATTGAGGGTCCCATCTTACAGATCACATCCTCAGTCTCTACGCAGTAGATTTTGCAGTTTAGACCATGTTCAGAGCTGTTAGTCCCTGAAATACCAGGGTTGAAGCTGCCTCTGCCTCCCCTCTGTGCTCTCCCTGCCAGATCCCTGATAACCAGGCAGGGAATACTGTTTGCTGGATACTCCATGTGCTGTTAACAGGTAACTGAGACACAGAGAAGGCTGAATGAACAGCACAAACAGGAGAGTTCATACTAAGGAAGCTGGATGACAGTAAACCCTCTTCAAATTTTTAATTAAAAAAAAAAAAAAAAAGAACTTTAGTCAGCACTTCCAGCTTCAAGTATCTTTGAAGATTAATTCCTCCCTCTACTCCTCTGATGGCACGTTGCTGTAACTATGACAATCTAAGGACAGATGCAGGACAAGATCTGGGAGGAGATATCTTTTACAACCCTAGATGATAGACAAACTTTCAGACAAAACGCCCTGAAGACTGAAGAAGGCTTTTCATGGCCAAACGCTTGTCCTGTCCTCTTCCCTCCCCCACAGCCAGACAAACCAGTCTAAAACAGATGTTCTCTCCACCTACTTTTTTTTACAAATATTATGCTGCGTTAGTGTAACATTTTACTAATACTGCTTCAGAAATACACAGAACACGACACTGGATCTTCAGGACTGGCTTTAGGTCTCAAGCAACTGTAGGAGATCAGTCATCATCCAAGTTCAGAACAGCCTCGAGTTCCTCAGAGCTGGTGAGAATGACTGTGCCTAGACTGAGCAAGGCACCGTGGAGGGAATCAAGTTACTGGCAGCCACAAGTCAGGAGTTCGAGTGATATCATGAGTCCTCTTCCATTTTAAAATAAAATAAATCTAAACAAAAGTCTTCATATATGGTAATTCCAGGACTCAGCTATGGCTGGAAGAGGGGTGGAAGGGAAAGCAGCAAGGAAAGAGCTGAGGAATTCTCCCTGCAGATCTGAAAAAAACAGCTGAATGCAAAAACAAGTTGCTTTCAACTGCTTGATCTGAAGGGGTAACACCTCAACCATGCTAGACTGCTAGCTTAAAATAGGCTTCTATAATCAGCTTACAGAGGAAAATTTAGCATTATGAATTGATGGATGTGTTAGCTTTCACAATTCAGTAACTGCTAAACCCCAAATAATTACAATACAAACCAGAAACTACTCTTCTTGACACTAGACGTTTTCCAAACTGAAACTTTTGCAGCAGCTCTACACTCCATTTCCATGACTAAAAGAAACTGCAGGCATGGCTTTTTTCAGGTTTTTTTTTTCATTTCCGTGGTGGCTTACTGCTTTCTAGTGTCCATTACTGATTTCACCATTTGTACAAAAGGTGTTTCCTTGGCACTGTTTCTTCAGCCAAGACCTCAGGCAGCAGCACCTGAGCCCCTCTGCCCAGCCTGACCCAAAGCTGGCACAGCCAGTGTTCTGCACGTGGTGACTGACACCTCTCCTACCTTCCAGAATGAGTGAACATTCTCTGCGTTTCAAGAACACCACCGTTAATATATGGCATAAGCCAACAAAAAAATCGTTTATTTCAGCATGCTGGTGTGTATTTAGGTAATACACAGAAAGCTGGATGTTGGTATCACCGAACCACGTAACATCTTATTTTTCTCTGTTACCACTCTAGTCACTAAAAATGGCAGAATCCAGACAAAAATCAGAAAGATAAAGAGACGTCTTCTTTAAAACATCTCTTTCAAATCCCTGCATTTTTTAATTTTACTATTTCAGAAAACCTCATAAACCTGATTTATTTTTAAATCAGTAAGTGTTTTCCCTGAACCAAGACATGCAATCTTGGCTACCAGAATATAAATTAGGGTGAGGATCCTATCTTTAATTTCTGGCACAAAAGAATTTTTGCTTTCATGCTATCCAGTCCCCCTACTTAGCAGAAAGCAGAGAGATACATATAACTAATGTTTTTACTGATACAATCTGCTGTGAAGTTAAGCTTTGTTTTTAAGATAATTCACATTTCCTTTTGCTGATGAATGCAGCTTAAAGCCAGCCTTCCTTTAGGTTTTTAGGCATTTCTTATCTTTTCCATTTAAGAACTCCATTTTAGATTTAGGTTGCCTATCACTATGTGCAATATTATAGCTAAGATCTGTTAACATTACAATTATCACTTAAGTAACATGGCACCTCTACATTTTTATTTTGGTATCAAAATAGTTTTGAAGTAGGCCAGGTTTGAAAACCAATAAAAAACCTGTTCCTCAACACACAAATTTCCAACCATTTGAAAAAAGTGATACTAAACAGCTTTAACTTTACTTGACACCTGCAGGTCAAAGGAAAAGTTAAAAATAACTAATCAATCCACCCGAAAACTACTATTAATAAATTAGTAAAAATCAGCTTAGTGAAAAGAAAAAAAAAGTACACTTGCATTTAAAATCAAATGCAAAAAACACGAAGTAGGGGAAAAAATAAGGACACAAATAAAGAAGGGCTAGACTGGAGTGAAGACAGGAAGCTAGCAGGGCAACAAATCTCACTTTGGTCTATACATCATCACATTTTTGCTAATAATGCATATCATGTACTAATCAAAAAGAAGCACCGTGACTTCTGCTGTTGATACCACTGATTTTCACCAGTGGTTACTAAAAAAAAAAGCTATGGAATGAGCAACAAGTGAACTGGATGTAATGATCAGAAAGTAACAAACTTCCCAGATCATTCAGAGCCAGATTTCGTAACACTTCACAGATGTTACAGACCAGGACATGTTACTGCACGATAGTGTGAGCGCATTGTGCTTAAAAAATAAAAATAATTACAAAACACCTTTAAAAACCTACAGAAGCTGGATTTTACAAACCATCTGGTTTCTGGGATTTTTATTGTCATATTATTGTTTAAGTAATAAGCCTGCTCCTCGCTCAATACTTAAAACTCTGGGCAAAACCCCACCATACTACCACATGATGAACTATATGTTCTTTCTCCGTATTGCCAATCTTTATGATATTGTTCTACACCATTTTCTGTGGGCCTTAAAACCTGAGTTCCTGACAATCTCTGGAACTGTATTTTTTCTTCCCAGGAGTTCCCACCCTTGATGCTACACAGAGCTAAGAACAGGAGTAGCATTTACACACAAAAGGAAAAGAATCGATCCTACAGTTTGCAGTTTCTAACCTCACGATATTGCGAGGCCTAACTAAACATATTTGAACGTGGAAAAGGCAAACTTTCGATCCAAGAGGAAACACAAGAGCCAATGATTTGCAATTTTTCTTGATGTGAGAGTAAAAACTTAAGCTGTCATAAAAAATGCAAAATACTGAACCCTTTTGAACTCATTCATTCTTTTAAAAGTGAAGCAGTCGAGGTCTTGCAGTGTCTTCACTCTGTAGCTTTCAATGTCTCAAGAAAGGGTAGGCATAAATACACTGATCTTAATTTTACTCTTCCTAGTACTTCTTCTACATCTTACAATCTTTTACTACATACTGTTGATCACTTTTCCTTCTCAATAGTGACAAGACTGGTCACATTTAGTTTGCAGAAGTGATACTAATCTAAGTTTTGTCAAAATATGTTAAACTAACATCCAAACAATGAAAACAGGCAACCAATTTGTATTTTAACATCACACAGTGTACTCTTCATGTTCAGTCTAGACAAAAAAAGTTTACTCAAACATTTAACTTCATTTTTACGTACTGAACAAAGATGATTCATACAAGATCTTTGCAAAATTTAGAATTATTTTAAACTGCAGCCTGACACAAGACAGCTACCAGTCATTAATTTCTTTAAATAAACATTTTTCAAATAAATAAAGTTTAAATTTTCTTACACAAACATTAGCAGTATCACGTCATTTGGTTTATGGCACTGCAATCTGGATCACAAGCAGTAAAATCAAACAAGTCTGCTACACTTCCTCATGAAAATTTGAGAGGAAAGAGTCCAATGGGCCTAACGTTAAAAAAAGACACTGTCTTATTTCTGCTTCTAAATGCTTCCCTGCTCAATTTTAGGTACATAACTTCTATAAACTCTGAGGTTTTTTGAAGTTTAATAGCACTTCGCTTCTCTTCATTCCAATGATATTTTTCTTTAGGTAGGCAAAAAGTATGAACATCTTCAGTTTTTCCTTAATTATAGATGTGCAGACAGTGCTGTTTCATTACTCATTTTCAAAAGCCACTTGCTTTGAAAAACACGTTTCACATTCCAGAATAACACATCTTGCTAAAGACTGGTATTGCAATTTTCTGGTTTTCTTAACAGTCTCTTGGATTTCCATGTACAAACTATGGACTTGTTTTCCCTTTTGTTCTTTGTTACAACTAATTTGGAGAATGTGTAAGGCCTTTAGTTACCAGACAAGTTATAGGTATGTGAAAAGGCACCTCATCTCTGTCCTTCTGCTGCCTGTGATGTTTGCTTAAACTGAAAAACTTTCAACTTAATTTGTAACAGCTGAAAAATTACACTCAGTTTTACACATCATGTGGCAATACAACCACCCTTTTGTTGGTCAGGGCACAATAATGGATGAACTGAGAAGAAGAGACAACGTGACCATCACTTTGCAAGAGCAAAGACATCCTATCACTGCTTCTACCAGACATCTGCTTAATACCACAATGCCACAATCCTACACTTAGAAAATTTCTGCTACTACAGAAATATTAAATAGTAGTGACAAACTCTGGTTTCATCCACCTTTTCTGTGTTTTCTGTTGTTTTTAAAGCAAATGTGAACACTCTTGTACTCACTCTGACATTCTATGAACTGATGAATAAAAGTGCAGTCCCCTCCACTCTTTGAAAGAAAGTGCTCTAGTAGAGAAAGAAACACTTCAGTTTACATCTTCTTATCATTTTCAAATTGATGCAACAAAAAATTTGAAAGGCATATTAACAATATTTGTCAGTGTATTTACAATAGACTTTTGAATCAAATCTGAGTTAATATGCAAGCAGACAACACATGAAATTGAAATGATGTCTGAGTGATACTAGGAAACAGATTACTCTTTTGAACTGATCAGAAGAAAGAAGTACTTCAACTGCATTTTCAAAAGAAACATGTTTTTAACCTATATTCTTCAGCATTTTTATTAGCTTTAAAAGGGTATTTTGTAAGTTTTTCATTAGTCTTCATGTTGATTCTTCATATCTAACACCCTCTATTTTAAAAGTGTTGTTGAATATCTCCCTATACTTTTTAAACAGTTTCACTTTGAAAAGACAGTTCTGCAGCAGAGTTCCTAAAACTGGGCTCCATTCCCAAGTTTATTCAAGCCCTTGTTCAGCTCCCAACTCCATCAGAATTCCTGTATCTCTTCAAGGTGCAAATGCTTCCTTTCTGAAGAACCTCAAAAATCCTTTGACCAAGAGTCCAGCAGTGTGAAAAGGCTGTCTTTAGCACAATGCTGCAGAATGTGGTACATTCTAACCAAATTGTTCAATCGTTAGCTCTGACATCAGAAGCTCAACTGCAAAACTAAGCTTTACTATATTTCAAAGTTACTCTATAAAGTAAACTTTTTTTTGACCCACAAGGACAGAGCTTTTAAAAAATAGCACCATGGCTGTAAAATTTATTTTCCATATTTAAACTTCTTTTTTTTTTTTTTTTTTAATTTTTACCTGGTCCTCTAAGTGACCATACACAAATTTCTCATATCTCTCTTTATGTAATATATGGCTCACAAAATTTAAAGATGAAAGCCAGGTGTGGTGCAACACACTGAGAAAAATACCACTTTTTTGAAACAACTTAGTTCTACACAACTTTTATCAGGGACTTGATGTACAAACAAGTTCCTCTCTTCTGCACCAACTTTTCCATTTGTGCAATGAGAGAAAATGAATGCCTAAACATCATCCCCTAATACACTTTTTAAATGAAAAGCCTCTGGAGAGGCTATGAGTTCTTAGTTCCTCTACTCTGAATACAGCTCTTACTGCTACAGCCACAGGAAAAAAGTAATGTAAAACCATTATTCTTGTCACGGCCAGGCAGTGTGCCTGTGCACACACTTAGAGAGAAAGAGAGACAAAAGGAATTTTAAAAAGCATACTGATTTTACATGGGTTTTACAGTTTTCCTCTTTCTTTCCCAAAGTTGCTCAATCTGCATTATAAACCCCAAATTCTTAGCTCTTCTAAAATAATGCAAAACTACACAGCAAAAAACCCCCCCAAAAAAACCCAACAAAAAACCCAGCAGTAGCTGCTTCCTGCTGCTTGTAAGAGAACAAAAGCCAAAATCTGGCAGAGCAAATAACTGCCCATCTGTCACACAAGGGCTACAGAAGGGACCGGAAGATGCAGAAAGGCACAGACTGTCATGAAGGGAACACAGGGCAGCAAGCTGTAAAATGCCAGAGAAATGGGGATGGATCAGGTATGGCAGAGATGCAGAAAAATGTACAACTGACAGAATAATGAAAAACTATGCTGAAATACAGAATAATGAAACAGCATGGTACGTGCATGGCAAAAAAGGTGATAGATTGTATAAACACACAGAGAGAGAAATTGAATGAGCAGTTATATGTTGTCTGTTCTCAAAGAGAAATAACTTGGCAAACAGCTTCCTAAAACTTCCAGGTTCAAGCACAAGTTCCACTGTTACTCATAGGATGGAGGAAATTATCTTGTCATGCATCCATTCAGGTGACACTGACTCTTATACAACCCAAAATAAATCCAAAAGGGATTGCTTCTTCAACTTTGACCCAAAAAGTGATGTAATGATATTTGTTATAACCACATAATGATTTTTAAAAGGGCAATTTTAAAACTTAGACTTGTAAGAGGTATCAGTATTTAAAAAACATTCCTACCAACCATTTTAAAACAAACAAGAATTGTTTCTTTAAAAAAAATCAAGTCTAGTATGATGTTAGAAATTATTCCTCTATAAAATAATTTATATTTGAAGTCAGACCTCAACAGCTTTTACTATATGTTTCAAATTAGCTTTAGTTTAAAAAAAAGAAAAGCAGATTTATTTCTTAAGCATTCTATCAAATATTAAGCTATTACCAACCTAAAATTATGCATCAGCAAGATGGATCCATCTATATAAAAATAAAATCCCATGGCAGTCTAGAGAGCTGGGAACAAACACTGAGTGTCCTGTTTGCTAACCTCGGTGTGCACCACAGCTAAGTGCCTAAAATGCTCAGATGCTATGGGGCAAGCAGTACTCTTAGATACAGGGGAGGTTTTGGTACAGTTCCTGTAGGTGTGTAACAGATCTCTCCTCCTGCTCCCAATATGGACCAGCCATGAGGTTATGTCATGATTAACTTTTGATTTTGCTATTGGTCTCCCCAGTTAAGAACCTCAAAACTCACAAATACGCACATGGAGCTTTAAAATTCTGTTTCAAAAACATAAATACAGTAACCCTTAAACATTGTGAATATTGGTTAAAACCATGAGTTCTCTATACAGGTCCCTGAACCTTCACACCAATCCTACCACCATTCCTCAGGTTGTAGAAGCAAGCTACAGCCCGGAAAAAATTAACATTTACATAAGAGGATAAATATATCTCAGCCAATTAAACAATCTGGAATCATAACTGGAATATTTTTTGCCATATGTGATATTGGACGATTTCACTCAAAAAAACTTTGTGTATGTTAAGACACATGAGTTCAACTATTTGGCTTTAACTAATTGGCCTTTAAAAAACTCTATTACTTAGTTCAATTTGTATTAATTCCTGTTTCACATAAAGATACTCCTGAGTTTTAAAAAGTTAGTTTCCACTATTTATAAATTTTTTATACTCACATTTTTCATATTAAAGTTATAAAAAAAAAATAGGTTTTGCTGACTTCACTTAGCATATCCAACTTTACTAGAAAAATACTGTATGCCTATGTGTTGCATGGGAAAGTTAAAAGGAAAAACAGTCAATGAGTTCTTCACTTTCTTATGTCACAACCCTGACATCATTCATTCAGTAGACTCCTCCTGATTCCAGTGACAGCCAGTCACAAACAAAAAAAAACCCAACAAGAGAGGACAGCCTCCAAGTCGTTTTGTTGTTTACAGAACTTTCTAACAACACTGTGACTGGAAGTACAAGCAAAAAAAAAATGCTGGTCAGGAGTGAGTGGACAAATTCATTTCAAAGAGAAATAATTCCAAGCAAAACTTTAGAGAACATTTCGAATTTTTTCATCTTCAAACATCAACCATAAGACAAAAGGTAGCCTTCAGATACACTACCTTTCTCTGTGCTCCCATTAATTTTAGGTATGAAGTCGTCGACTTGTATGCCTAGGATTAAGAAAGGGCATTATTTTTGGAACCAAGAAAAATGTTTTGGGTTTTATTGCTTTATAAACACAGCATTTTGAAATGTACCTGGCTTTTCATACCACCTCCTCTCAAGTACCTCATCAGACAAACCAGGCAAAGTTTGATGTGTTTCCTACTATAGTTCACATTGCTGTTTGTTCAAACGTCTAAGAGGTTATTAACTCCAAAGGATTACTGCCTATTACATACATATACGTGTGCATATATAGATAAAAGAGTATTTTAAAATCTAATGGCTCTAAGGCCCCTCCAAGCCTCGGGCCCCGGGCCGGAGCGAACACCCGCAGCAGCAGCGCCCTCTGCCGGCCCTGCCCCGACACGGCACCACCCGTCCAGGAGAGCTCCTTACTGGGATAACTGGGAATCAGAACTCTTCTGCCAGACACCGAGACTACGAGATTATCATAACAAAAGTAAGTGAACAGCAAATCCGGAAACCAGCTTGAAACAAGAAACTGATCGCACCTACCTAAGCTGTTGTGTTCTTTAAGAGTTTTCTCTTGAAGGTGTTCTAACCGTACTGTAAACAGAAGTCCAAGAAAAAGGTATTTCACAGATAAAAAGAAAAACAAATAATCAAAGTTCCTTCCCCACTAGTGACTAACCTTGTAAAGCAGTCAGCCGCTCATTGGTGAAGTCATTATCAGCCTGCAAAGCTTCTATTTTTGCTTGAAGCTCTTGCTCTCTTTCTTCCATTTCATCTATTTTATGCTGCAATTCCTTTTTCTCAGCCAGTCCTTTCTGTTGGATTTCTTCTTGTCTTCCTTCTGCTACCTGCTCAAAAAGATTTTTAAAAATGTTAAAAAATTAACATGTGGAAGAATAGATCTTCTCGATTTTTACGTAACTAAATGTACATAAGTAACTTTCTTAGCTAATCAGATACAGAAAATGAAAAAAAATGCAAAATCTATTACTTTTATACAAATTTCACTTCAAGTAGATTGAGAAAATCTCAAAATATCTTAACTAACTTTTTGACCGAGGAACATAAATTTTACAGCAACAGTAAAGGGCCCTAGAACTAAAAAATGCCCAAAGTCTCCTAGCATGTCAATTCAGTCAAAACCCGAGAGCCCTTCTGAACTGAATGTTCACAGTACAGACCAACTTGATGGAAAGCCACATCTTTTTCCTTGCTGGATCTCAAGATCACAAGTTTCAAACAGTCTCCTCCCTCAAAACAAGGTAAGAAGTTTCAGTTTTCATCCTTCTGTGTGTAATCATCATTATCAGTGACCAACTCATTGCTGGGGAACCAACTGCCTTAAGACCAGCAATTTAACATTTTAATTTGGAAAGAAAAATTTCACTGAGGTACTGAACTAGGAACCCAGGTTCCAATTCCAGTATTTATCCAAGATAAATGCAACAACTGTGTCAAGTATCCAGAGATAACACCATTACCTTCCCCCTCCACAACTCCTAATCTAGATTGGAGACTCTTGGAGAACAGGCTTTATCATAAAGTGATTATTCTGTTCTCCAGCATAAAGTACCTTAAATATAAAAATACTTAGATATTTAGTTTAATATCAAACTCGATAGCAAGATGGAAGATGAGCCATATTATTACTATGTGGTGGACCAGTTATGTTTGTTCGAACTGCACAAAGAGGCAACACGAAATGCAAATTTATTTCTAATTCTAGTTTTCATTCCTCTTACCTTTAAGAAGTTTAGCTTGAAAGTTATTAGTCCAAATTAAAGCAGCTGGATATAAAGTTTTACATTACACATAATTTTATACTATAATATATTTCAGCTCCAAAAGTATGGTAACTTTCAAAGTGAATGAAGAGGGAACCTTTTTAGGAAGTTACTTAACTGATGACAGTTTCGATTACACTAAAACTGAACCTAAAGAATATGTAGAAGATGATAAGCATTTTTCTATTGTTAACATATTGTTTAACAAGTTTCTTAACCTTTTTTCTTTGCTACATTAGAAATTAAACTGTATTTATTTGTTCCATTTATCACAGTTCCAAGTCAGATGAAATTCTGTCATTACCTTTAGCTTGTCAGAAAGATCTTTAATTTCATTTACAGCTCCATTGTACTTATTAGCTAATTCCCTTAATTCTTCCTGAGTCCGCTCATTCATTTCTTTCAGGTGTGTACATTCATCTTCTGTATTACTTAAACTCCGCTGTAAGACAGAATTGTTATGCAATAAACAAGAACAAAAGACAGACAATAAACTACCAAACACTGCAGATGATCTATTTTTTCCAAGCAATTATATACGCACAGGATGCCAACTAGTCTTATGAGACTTTTTGACCAAGGGAATATAGCAAATAATGATAAAGAAAATAAAGGAAAAGAGAACAATGCGAGAAATTATAGGGGCAGAAATCTTGAAGAAAGTGTCCAACACTTTAACTGTAAAAGCTCCTTTCAAAGTGTAGTTTGTACAAATAGTTAAGCATGTTTCCATAAATGCTACGGTTTAAACAAGGTCTTACAGTAATTTTTTTACTGCATGTGTGTCATTTTCCCATCATGTGTGTCTCACACACAGTAACTTCTGTAAGACAGTTTCATGAATTTTGAAATCAGGGAGGAAAGGGAGGAGGTGAAAGAACAGTTTCTCATTAACTGTGTAACAATCTTAGTCCTGTCCAACAGGAGAAATAAACACTACTACTTAATATCCTGCAAGTGTCAAGAGTACAACAGACAGTGATGAATTACAGCAACAAAACAGGGATCTAAATGGCAGCAGTTACAACTATTTCAGCATTTCCAGGAGACCAGGCATGAAACTTCAATACCTCCACTTCAGACAATTTTCTGACCACTTCAATTTTCTCCTGAAGGACCCGCCTCAGGGACTCTTTGGCTGTTGTCTCATAGTTGTGTTTGTCTTCCTGTAATGCTATAAGCTCTTTTCGTATACTGTCTTCTGTTTGATTCTGCACATATAAAATAATTCAAGAATAGAATATAAATTACAATTTTGCTCATTAAATACATTAGATTGTGATAAAGCCTGTTCTATCAAAAAATGTTTACCAATTTCTGATAGATGAGAAAATTTTATGTACAAATCAGCAATCAAAGATTCTTGATTCTTCTTATATCCGTATGACTGAGTATAAACAAGTTATTTTTTGAAGTGTACATATAGTAGCACACATTCAATGGTCAGCTTTGATTCCAGGAAAATTATGGGGCTTTTTTTGGGCACTGCTAAGACAATGTCAAGCCTATAAGACATACAACTGGACAAACCAGGAACCTACAAGGTCCCAGAGGAAAGACTTTAAAGAGGACCCGCAGAAAAAGTTCTTATAATGCAGACAGTTGAGAGGAAATAGAAATAAAATAAAAATTAAAATCCAAGGCAGGCATACGTGGCCTAAACAACAATCAGGGCAGCACATACTTGTAACTCTGAATATCAGACAGGACATGGGCAATGAAAACAACAGCCACTTACTGAGATGCCTTGAAATACAGAGCAGATCTACAGTTTTTGTGCTACTAAGATTATGAAAGTTGCATAGGCTCATTTTGGAAAGTTTATGTTCCAAATGCTTTCCTACAACGAGCTACTTTCAAAACTCTCGAAAAGAGCTGCCTTTCAGCATTCCTAACATTCAACTTTAAGTGAGCTACTTACCTTTGAACAAGCCTGTAACTGATTTCCCATAACCTCTAGTCTTGATAGCAGCCTGTCTTCATCTATTAAAGCCTAGAAGAAAAGAAGTATCACCTTAGAATTATCATGTGCTTAATGTAGTGCCAGTAGAGTTCTGCTTTAAAGACCTGAATTTTGTTGGAGTACTTACTGCTGATAGCTATTTCAAACTAGTCCACAACAACTAAATTTATTAAACATTGACTTTCGCACAGTTTTAGAGAACCACCATAAAGTTTTTATTATTTCTGCTTTTTCCCCCATTAACAGCTAAAATTCATATGGCACTGCATAGTTCAGTCCATAAGGAAAAGGATGCCTGCAGATACCTGCCAACTAGTATCTGAAGCCTCTTGCGTGACAGCAAGTAGTCGCTGAAGGGTTGCCAGCTTCTGTTCCAACATTTGTTCCCGATGTAAGGCTTCCTGTAAAGAGAGCAGGGCACCAGTCAGTTCAGCTAGAACAACTCAGGAATTCAGAAGCAACAGAAGAGATCCCAAAATACAACAAAAAAAGGAAATGTGAGTAGCAAACACTGTCACTTGTTCAAAACCATGATAAGCCATTTTATCCATCCACAAATTGATTTGGATAGTTTTATTAGAAAATGCTATCCCTATAACCTCAGGTTCATAAAACCTTCATTTTTCATGCTATGTTGCACATGCTGAGGACACACTGTTATTCTTTCCAAGACTTAAAGACATTTTGTCTCGTCAATAATATGAGTGACAAAACTGCAGACACCAAAAGGCAGCTTGGCAACTTCCATGCAATGAGCTGCTCATCCTCAAATGAGGTCACAAAAGAGAAATGCCAAGCAAGAACTCCTATTTTTGTTTGATTTTTGGTTTATGACAGGAAGATAGAAGAGCATCTTCGTTAACTCCAGGATATGGAGAGTGAACAGATTGGTGAGTGAGTATGTATTTGGCTTCCCAAGAAAGAGCATCTGCATGAGCTGCTTCCTGCTAAGTCAGCAAATACATATAAAGATAGATATTATCTCAAAAGCCTTGATGTGAACAAATAAAAATTGCCATTATCAAACAAAACCAGGCAAAATAAATCAGTAGAACTTATACACAGTTAAACCTGGATAAAATTTACCAGCAAAAAAGCTTTCATTTTTTTCCCAGAACGCTGATTTTCTCATCCTTTCAAAAGAGTTTACTTGTATCGATCAGCACACAGTTTAATGAAATGCCATTTTGCAGTCTAACTCTTCTGTGACATGACATCTTGGGAAAAAACAGACCTATTAAAACTGACACAGAAACAGGCACAGAAAGGCTGGTGATGCCAGCGAGGAAGAAGAGCTGCCAGCACTGTCCCTTCCTGTGTAGCTTCCAATAGATACAAGCCACAGCACAAGATCTGTGTTTTGAACAAAAATATTCAGCCAAACTAAATGCCCTTTAAAAAAAAAAAAACTTACTTGTAGATACTGTGAAAGCTGAAACAATTCCTGAGAATACATACTGGGAGTGTTAGCAGCAACCTGAGAAAGAAGATAAGTAAGAATCAGAATGGTTTTGCAAAATTCACTTAAATCTAGTCACAAAGGTAAACTTCAGATTATCTAATAACAGCGTTTTCCTTCATTTATTATTCTGTTATTATTCATGCTTTTTTTAATCATAGAACTTCCCATCTTGGGATTTAGGCCCCACTGTGTTTGTCTGCACAAGTTCTTGAACCACCAACACACCAATGAGTTTAAAGCTTTTGTTCCAGCTGAGACTAAACTGACAAAAAAGAAACACGGGGCACAAAGGTGAAGCCATTCAACCCAAGCACAAACACAAATTGTGGGCTTCCTATTTGATGCCATCACACATATTATGATTGCACATTTCCTGCTGTCATCATCATCATCATCTCCATTTATAAGTATCAATTTCAGATTTAAGGAATACCTGCATTATCTTTGAATAGTAACAAACTGTTCTTCACTTGGAAAGAAGTGGAGGGTTGTTCTGTGGATTTATTTCAACCAATCTATTTATTTACTATTTTTTGTAGGCTTCCTACATTGGAATAATTTTTAACTGTTTTCCCACAGTTATACCTGCAGTCCCTCCTCAGGATTTCTACCCTTGCACTGGATTCAAGACACACATATTGTTTTGAAATCTCAACTTAAACACAATCTATAAACTCCTCAGGCTGCTGGCTTCACAAATAAGTTTCCACAGTTTCTTGAAATTTTGTTCTTCATGTTTGAAACTCTGATTAGAACCTATTTAAGTTAATCCTCCTTTTTAAAGATTAGAGAAATAATCAACTCCGGATCACTCTTCTCAAGGGAATATCTATTAACAGTTTTTCTACAAATTCCCCACACTACCAAAACTGAGTTTAAGAACTACACTCGACAATACTGATTCCATGACTCTGCAGTGAGCAACTCTGGCTATGCAAGAGAAGCAGAGGGGTTTGGTCTCAGTCTTCCTTGGGAACATGACAGTACTTTCCAGACTACAGCACAGCTTCTCCTCCATAAAAAACATGATATAAAGAAAACAGACCTCATCCAAACACCAAATCATGAGCTACTCTTGGGTCTTATTAAATTATGCAAGACCTGTTAGTCTGTCAACCTGTACCTGGAAATTAACCATCTTAACATCAAAGGTTTTGTTCCAAACCCATGTTTCAGGTGCCACAACGTAAAAAGTCAACTTAACTTCAAATATAAACTATAATACTGCATTACTTCTCTACCTTAAATGTCACTCAAAATATTAAATTGGGTAAAAACAGGCAGTAGAAAACATATCAAAATGCTACTGGACAGACTTCACTATTTCTTCATCTTTATAACAAGTCTGAAAACAGCATGTGGCTGAATAAGCCATAAACTAGCAAATTACTGAATTACCTTGTCAACAGGACTTGGTAATGGAGCATGGATAACACTAAAAAATAAAAAAAAAAGGAAGTGAACACAAAATGCATAAATGTTGTACTTGGACATTTTCATCAAAACTAAAAATTTAACATCATACATTTTTACTATTTCTTATTTGGACATGCAATTATATGGAAAATCTCCCATAATAATTTACTTTTACTTATCTTCCCACAAGCAAAGACACTCGAAAGCTTCCTGCAAGTATTTCTGGACACTAATGATAAAAGGATATTTAAACAAACAATAAACCCCATAGAATTGTTGATAATGAAAGATGACTAAAATGATGTCATTTGTGATTAGCACTCAGTGCAAACAAAATGCTAAAGTTTTTGGTTTCTACTACTCTTGGAAAATTTCTCAAGAACGTGCATATACACAGAAAATGCTATCAATATTCATCTGAGTTTCCATTAGCTTCACTTTAGTTGAGTTCACGTGCATTTAGAGGAGCCAAAATAATAATCACAAATAAAGAAAGAGAGCAGGAGAATTTGCTCATTTGCTTTCTTTTTCTCTATATAATTCTGTTTCTAATACCCATTTCAGTAGAGTAAACCACAGTCAGAAAAGCCTGACTACATAAGAATTTTTTTCTTCTTTTAGAGAAATTCTTTATTCTTCATAGTTGTCTTAACTACTAAAAACAACAAGCAAATGAGATTTCTTTTCTCATAATGCCTGCAAAAGAACCATGCTCTCAGTTACTTGCTTTGCAGGATCACAGGAAAATAAACTGCTCCCATGAAGATTTTAAACATAATATCCATCAAATCCTCATCATACAGTAGTTGAATTTTGGTACATGTGAATACTTATTCTTACTCTGATCGCAATCGAGCTTCCATTCCATCTGGAAGGAACAGTTTGATTGTGGAGACTATACATCCATGGGTAACTGAAAAGAAACAAATAGTAAGTCATCATGATCCATTACTATTTAATTGTAAGTTCAGTGCTTAATGTTATAGTAACCAAGCAAACTGTCTTAAGAAACCTTGAGACAGGCAAAGAGGAGGAGGCATGAACACCTTCAAGCACCAGTGCCTGTGTCTGCCCTCTCAAACCTCCTCTGGACACAGGAAACTTCACCATTACAAACTTGAAGAGGTTATGCTGCGTACTCAGTCCTGGCTGTGGAGCAGTTCCAGTTCCAACTCTTCCACGTGCAGCAATACCTGAAACTTGTCTTTACTACAGTAAGTCAGAAAGTGAATGGTATGTTTTGATCATAAAATGAGTGAAGAGGAATGCAGCTTACCTGCACTAGGTAATGGGAATGCAAGGATATAAACAAAATAATGAGCTGCCTTTCTGACAAGATTCTTACAAGCATATCCAGGAACTTAAAAGGTAACACAGCTAATTTGTGTCACCGCCACTCACTTCACGATCTGGAACTTGCCAAGTGATTACTATTTACAAATAAGGATCAAAAAGGGAATGCAGAGGAAGAGTGTAGGAACCACTGGGAAGCACATCCTTTTGAAGACTAAGCAGCATCATTCAAGACAACACATCTCTATTTTGGGGTGCTTGTAGTGCACATCTACTGCATAGCCCTAGACAAGTGGCCTTTCATTTCAGAAGAGGTAAACTAACTTGAGGACTAAATTCAACATCCTTTGAACTCTACAAAGATCCTAAGGTATAAGTGGAGGAAATGCAATATTTGATTCTTACATTAAGTTCAAACTTTCTACACAATGTTTCAAAAAATGTTACTGATACCACTTTCAATGCCTTTGCAAACAGTCAAATTATGTCTGTGTCTTGGTTGATTTTTTTTTTTCCCTTGTATGGTTCTATGAATTGGGAAGTAAAAATTGTTTCTAGATACATGGAAACTTAGATATACATTGTTCCCAAAATACTACCAGAAATGAGATACAAATGAGTGTGTGGTCACCTACCATGTACCACTATACCTCCAGCACCCACTAACATACAAAGACAAATAGCTGCTCTACTTTCTCAGTTATTAATATCAGCAAAACAGTTAATCTGGCTTTGAAAAAAAAGGGCAATGGGCGTTTTAGGACATTGGTAATACTCCAGGGAAATGAGACAGGTCTTTAAGGAAGCTACCTCAATAGAATCTAAAAATACAGGAGAAATGATCCAACCAAGACAATTTGGTTTTAACCTTTATTTATTGCTAAAAGCTAATGCTTTGGAGACATAGTCTCCTGGCTATAGCGCCTTGTTTTTTCAAGCTGACCTGGTAAGTATTAAATTTATATGCCAGGGCAGAACAGATTAATCTGCAGGGTTTGGGGTCTTTATTTATAATGGAATAAATCCAGTTTGCAAAAACATTTTAAAAATACATTAGCAATATTAGCTGTAGCCTGTAATAAATAGCTTCCATAATGAAGAATTTTTCCTTTAAGAGGAAATTAGTGATTTTAATAAGAAAACATTAGGATACCTGACATTAAATACCAGCAGACAGCTTTACCTTTGGGTCACATATCAGGTAGGTCTGCTGTAAGATTATATAATTCTGAAGTTTTTCTGTCAACAGCTAGACTGACAAAAATCTCATAAAATCTGCAGGAGCTTTATTTGTGTCAAATTAAGATATAATGGGCATCTAGCAAAAGGTCTCAAATAAACAGTGACTGGGAAAAGGTATGAAGCATTTTGATAAATTTATAAAATTAAAATAGTAAGCAAGAAAACAACACCCAAACCCCACAGTCTGACCTTTAGCTATCAGTTCATTGCAACTGGAAAAATAAGGAGCAAGCCTGAGGGAAAGGTAAAGCGACACAGAAAACATGAATACAGTACTGACTGTACAGGACAACAGCAATGGTTTAAATTCAGGTCTGTAGTATTTCTTTTGAGGAATTAACAAGAAAAGGCAGTAGAGCAACCCCTGCATTCCCAATGGGGCTGAGACCCCCCCTGTCCCCGTAGCTCCCCCCGCTCTCCATCCCGCTCCCCTCCGGCCGCTCCGGGGGCCGCCGCTCCCNTCCATGGAATGAAACAGCCACCCCACATCCACTGCTCCCTCCACACCCACTCCACGGACTAAAGCCCTGCTCCTGCTCCATTTGCTGTTCCACACTCCAGTCACGGACTTGTTGCTCCCCTCCAAAACACGGAGCTGCCCCACACTTCACAGCTCCAAAACCCCCGAGACCCGCCCTGAACCCCGACAGGTTCTGCTGCACTGGAGCACAATGGGAACACAGAAACCACTTCTGTTTGTCTCACTTTTTGCTTCCTTTAGAGACGATACACCAATGATGCTTTCATTTTTAATTTCACTCATTAATGTGGTACCCAGCCCTCAGGAGCCCCCCACACCCCTCAGGGGTCTGTGCACTGCTCTGTAGCACACACTGCGCTCCCTACTTGCACGACCATCCTCAAACACCTCATTACAGAACAGATGTATGAGAGAGTCCAAACCTGACTAGAAAGAAGTGCATAAACTGTATTTGAACTAGATCATCTGGGTATTGTTTGACCCTGATTTGCAATGCTGCTGCTCCTTTCCATGCAAGGAAATATTACCAGTTAACTCTTGGAATGCTATGGCACCAAGTGGGAAATTTAGAAAGTGCTAAAAGAATATAAACCACACTAAGGAAGAGAAAAGCACAGTAAGATGTGAATAGGTAAGTGCTGTATTAAGGAGAGGGAAATGGCCAGGCCCCTGTGCTTGTCAGTAATACAGCAAGTAGACAAATAAGGAAGCAGGAGGGATGCAAACACTTCTCCAGGGCCTGTTACTGACTTTGGCTCAGCAGCAGGAAGCCGAGGAATTGGTGCTCATACCTGATAACCTGAAAAATCACATACTGAACATGCCACTATTTTAATGAACCAAATCCAGATCACATTTGCAAGGAAATTACTTACTAAAACACAGCCTGAACAATAAAATAAATGTATTCTAGTAATACTGACAGAATTCAGAATTTACATGGGAAAGTACACTCGTTCTGTCCTGTCATTACCTTATAATTACACACAGCAGATTGCTGAAATGTCTTGTGCAAGTAAGGCATTATGTAAATACCAGAGTGCAAAGTGCTTTTAAAGGGAATCACCAATTTAAAAACTACTTTCCTGTGTGTTTCATTACTAGATTAGATTAACAGTAACATCTAAGAATATTGAAATGAACTGGTGAAAAATGCATGTTTATATGCATTCCAACTGCATTCATAGGTAAACACCCTGTGATGATACAATCTTCATTCACTGCTTAGGGGAGCAGAGAGGGAGGAAAGCAAACTTGTATCCTCGTCCTCATTAGAGAGCCCAACACATTCAAGAGTAACATGAGCACAGCTTCCACGTTCAAAGCCAGAGAAAGGACAAGGAAGGCTGCATAATCTGATCACTCATTACACAAATGCCAGGTCACTGGGATTGTGCTTTGTAGAACTAACATAAAACCACAGCAAAGAACTACTACTGGCAAAAATTCATGGCAAGAATTTGCTTACCATGAACTTTCCACAAACGTTTCCATAAACTAACTGCAATGTGCTGATAAAAACAAGTCAAGTCCAATTTTTCTTCCAACTAAATCTTATAATAAAAATTGTTTTAGTCTAAATACACTTGAACAAATTCAGCTTCTCTTAGCAAGGACAACATCTCATCAGATTAATAGTTCCAAGTTTATTAGATGCAATGTATTCCTTTGGTTTCTTCCATGTATACTGCTAGTATTCATAAACATTTGCAATCACTTCACATGGAAACATTTTAAGTAACTCCCAAGCAATTTCGGCTAGGCATCCTGGAGTTGAATCTTTGCAATATCATTTGATGAGACCTTCACTATAATGAATCACTCAAAACCACTACAGCTCCAAAAGCTTTCCATGACAAAATACTTTACCACCATTACTTAACAATGTTTTCTTTAAAGATACTCATTAACCTTCCTCTGATACAGAGCTAAGAACTACAACCCATCTGGCTAAAGACAAAATTCATGAGATAGAGCAGGTGTCATCTTTATGTTTCATTCACTTACTGCACTTAAAAAAATTCTCCTGTTGTACTATGGTTTGGTTTGCTGGGCTTTGGGGGGGTTGGTTTGAGAAAGGTTTGCTTTGATGGACATTTTGTTTATTTTTTTGTTTTAAAGAGATTTATCACCAGCATTCCAATTTAATATTATTCTTTCATTCTTCTCTAATACACTTCTCTTTAAGGATAAGCTCTATGAAGGTCTTGCTCAGAAAAGCAGTAAAGTGGAAAAGGGGTGATGGCAGTCCTGACATTTTATTGCCGAATCTGTGTTACTCAGTAGGTAGGATTCTACAGAACGTGGCCAGAAGCTCAATACTCACAGAAAGCAGCAGACCCATTAGGGAACTTCAAAAAGTCTTGACAATACTGATTACAATCTAATAATCCCCATACAGACCAGTCTCCAGAAAGAGAAAGAAATGGTTCCTGAAATACTATGTAATTTCAAAAGAAAAGAGATAGAGGCTGCATTTTAATTAACACAGATGCAGAGCTGTTGCCATAATGCAAGATCTCCTGAGTGTGTGTACTGGGAAGAAGACAGCAAGAAAAAGAAACCAAACAAAAATGCCATCACCTCATTTGTCAGCTAGCAATGTTTTTCTATTCTCATTTCAAAGTACCCCCAGAAAACAAAATCAGTAGCAGTCGCAGAAAGAAATAGTGGGTATCCTGAAACGAATTAGAGTTAGCCTGTTTCAAACCTACGCTGACTACTTGATCAAGCAATTCAGGTTCATACTTCTGCCACACTATTTGCTGAAACCTTAGGGTTCAAAGGGCTTGAAAGAAAGGTAATTACAGTTATAAGATAACAATAAAGCCCAATACAGCACTACACACACATGCTTGTGTCGCACTTTTAAAACTGCTGTAGGTCAATTTAAGTGAGGCAATAGATGACCACGTGGCTGCAGTGGAGCCTCCGTTTCCAGATCTGCATTTCCCCTGCACACAGTAGCAGCCCAGAGCCATGGAAGAAGGCAGACCATGGAAACAACCCAGTTAAAATCCATCTGGGGGCGTGGGGGGCAGAAATAGAGTCTGTGGTTTCAGCAGATGAGTTTCTTGATCCGGTACCACATGGGCACAGGGCTCACTGCCAGCACAAAGGAGGGAAGAAGTAACAAAAAAACCCACCCAAACAAAACTATTTTCTTACAATGAGAATGCCATTTAGTTTTAAAGACTGGATTGTAATAAGATGTTCTAAATAAATACACTTGAGAAGAAACTAAAAAATGATCCATACCCTTACCTTTCCGCGTGTTCTCCGTCACATCTACACCAAACTGGATGATGTCACCTGACATAATTTCACATGGTGGGCTTTCCTCAGATCCTCTACTCAGTCTCTGACTATTAATAAAGGTACCATTACTACTTTTAGTGTCTTGAAGATAGAACTGTAAGAAAACAAAGAAAAAGAACAGTAAAATATCTGGGAAAAGCAAGAAAAGAAATATAAGCTTGAGTAAAATTTTATATAAAAAAAAATTTTTTTATAGAACATAACAAATGTATCAAACTCCAAACACCCTCCTCAGGATGCAACACCTTCCCATTATCAAGAAATCTATGCATTTGATTTTGAGTTAACAAATGACTGAATTCTAGCACATGCACTGTGCAAATAATTGCTACAAAGGATGCCTGAACTACTGCCTGCAGTAGAGGATCACACATCATTAGCAACACCACCTTTTGCCACATACATATAACAATTCATATTTAAGTTGGTCAACACAAAAAATTCTAACTGCTCATACATTTAAGGTAACAGTATTGCATGACAAACATGCTATAGGGAAGGCTAGCACTGAGGGCACAAGGAAAACCTCTGGCAGAAGACAGAATTCAGGAATTGCAATAAAAGACCACGGTGAAACCAAAGAGAACCAACAGGATGCTTTTACTTCTCAGCAATACTATTTCACATCATTAACTTAATTACAAGACTGATGTATCACCAAGTACTTTTGTAAATACCCACCTGCAGAGTTAATTAAATTTTAATAGCAACTTATTGAAGCTGAAACTGCTTATGACACAAGACTTGTAGTCAAAACTGCTGCATCTGAGAAGAGGTTACAAATGAGTCACCTGGCAGAAGAGAAGACCGGAGTGACTGGCTACAACCTGAGCAGTGACAGCATAAACGAGGGGACCAGAATGTTACTGACAGCCAGGTGTAGCTACTGGAATGAGTCAATCTCAGTACTCCAAGTTAACGACAGCTACTACAGGAACCTGCTGGAATGGTAGAAATTGCTGGCTTCCTGCACTCATAAAGAATCTCATCAAGGCCCAAAGCAGGCACAAGGTCGGGGGAAAAGATGCTGTGTTCAGAAAAATGAATGTATTCCCATGTTTTTCTTATAAAAGCAATTGACCGTTCTTTTTTTCAGCATACCATGCAAAATTTTCCATGCTTTTATTTGCCTATATTATCACACTCCCCAAAAATCCCTGACACATAGCTCAAAACCATAGTGTTGAGGGGAAAGATGGGTTTAGAATGGAGCAAGAGCACAGCACCAGGGCTCTTCAGATCTTGTACTGGAAAATGACACCATGTATGATATGGACCTTACATTGCATAACACAGTAGTCCTAAGCAGAGAGCTGAAATTCCATTGTGTCCAGCACACAGGACTCAGTAATCAAGGGGAATGCCAGCACAGGAAAGCTCAGGTAGGTGTTTGAAATGAAATGCAGTGTGTGAAAAGAATGAAAAGCAGTATGTGAAAGACTTTTTTTCCACCCCCAGCAGACATGCCTTAGATCTTCAATTGAAGGAAAAGAAAACAATAATCAGTCATAAGCTGATAAAGATGAAGGTAAACATAAATTATGGATAGATCAAGAAATTATGACTGCATTCACTGTATTAATAATCAAACCCTACTCTAAATAATACTCTCCATATTATGAAATACTATCTATTAACATAATAGTATATAATATAGCTTTTATAAGTTATATGCTTAAAAGCCAATCAAATTAATTAGCTTGTTAATTTAATAGTCTGAAAGTACTGAACCCTCTCATGGTTCAGTGCAGAGGTAATTATTTCTTGCTTCCTGTTTGTTTTGAATTAGCTTTCTTCTTCACTTGAAAATTCTTCTGTTATGAAAAAGTGAGTCACAGGCAAGGAGGAACAAACATGCTTCTGCTTATTTGCTTTTCCCCACCCTTTTCTTCTCTGAGCATATCTGCCTTTTATCCATCCCAACGTTTTGATTAATCATTGCCCCTTGTAAGCACATTTTTTCAGAATCTACAAATGGGACTCAGACAAGATAGCACAAGGAAATACAGGACAGTGACCACATGAAAAGAAATGCAATAGAGCATCAGCCATACAAAACTTGTGCAGACACAAAATTCAAACTGCAAAAGGATATTTGTAAACAAATGTCCACAGAAAATACACATTACATTTAATAGTATGAAACTGATGTCCACTTAAGTGCATACTACTAAATTGTATAACATAAATTTTAGAAAAGTGATGCTCTTCAAGTCTTTTCAACCTGTTTGTAAATACTCTTCTTCCTGCATCTAGTAAAGAAGCAATACCAGCCACATGTTAATAGATGATGTCTAAGGAAGGGAAAACACACTGCCTTCAAATCTTGCTATAAAGGATTCAGTTATCTTTGATGTAGCCATTGCTCTGGAACCCACTGAGCCGGTCCCTTTCAGGTAGCAAACTCAAATGTTACTTCCATGCTGGTTTTCACTAGTTCAAATGATCTTTCTCAAAGGTCAATCCCTCCATCCCTTTCCCATAATTACTGAAGTTATCTTCAGGAAATAAAATCAAGTGCAAGCCCTGAAACAAACGTGTCTATACATTAACTAGTACTTGTGGCAGTACACTGGTTTTTAACGTACTGTTCAATTGTGCGGTACGCTCAGAGGGTTCTCTGACTCCCAAACCAACGCCTTTCCCACAGCGGCTGTGTGACACAGCGCCTTCTGCCAACCCAGCACCGCTTGTCCTTCCTGCTCCCAGCGCAGCCGAGCTCGGGCAGCAGTGCCAGCTCACAGAGCCGCGATCCATCCTGCGCTTCCCAGCTCTCACTGCCGATCCATCCTGCCCTCCCCAGCTCTCACTGCCGATCCATCCTGCCCTTCCCAGCTCTCACTGCCGATGGGCCCTGCCCTTCCCAGCTCTCACTGCCGATGGGCCCTGCCCTTCCCAGCTCTCACTGCCGAGCTGCGCCACCACCTCCTCACTTGGACTGGCTCAGGCATTTGTTTAGTCACTGCAAACCAGTTTCGAGATGATGCAAGGTACACGAGGAGGTGCTTAAGCCGGTGCCGCCAGAAAAAAGGGCAGCATATACTGGCCTAATTATACTTGCTTTTATAATTCACTCTTCAGAGCAAAATCCCGGCCCTTTTGTACCTCATATTAACAAGCCCAATGTAGAGCAGAGATGGCAGCTCACGCACATTCAAAACAACTCAGCTTTTGAGGACTGTTGAAGTATTATCCCATCCTTAATTCAGGCGATAGCTGTATATATCACTCGAGTGCTGGTTCCCCCTCCTTTCTTAAAAAATACAAGGTAACACACAAAGTATTCAAGAAACTTACTCTCCATTATTGTAACAGCTCAGACAAAAAGAAATCCTAGCCTGTATTTCGTCTTTAGTAATTTATTGATTATATCGCCTCTCACTTATAATAAGATCATTAATAAGATCAGACACCTTACCAAGCTGCTTCCACAAAATTTGTGAAGATTTTATTCTAAAGTAAAACTTGAAGTTCATCAGTACACGCAAACTTCTCCAGTACAGTCCATCTTCCTTAGAAACTACATTACAGAAGTTTCAAAAAACTACAGATTTTTGTTACCCTGTTTTGCAAGGAATTATGTACTTATTTCACAATTTCAGTACTTATAATATTTTAAGTTAATGTTCAGTTTTGCAAATGGAACAAATGTACCTCTTCTGCTCTGACCTATGGTGTATAAAAATCACATTCCTTCTTCTAGGTCAATGACTCAGAAGAGCAACAACAACCTGCCAAATCACAGTTCAGGTGTTATTTTCATGCAGTTCGATACCACTATGATTTTCCCCCTATAACAAGTTCCCAGTATTTTTTGATTAGAGAAATAGAAGACTCTTCTGTAGGGATCCCAAACTATAATACATCAAAATTAAGCACATAAAATATATTAATTCTAACTGATACTAGGAAGTCGCAAATTGCTGTGCTCCAGGAGGACAGATTTTAACCTGACTTATAAAATGTAGGTAAACTGTTTTCTTCGAAGTAATAAAACCAAGTAGCAATAACAAACCCATTCTGTTTAATGATTACTATTGTAACGTCTTCCAGGAAGCAGGCTGAGGAGAACTCTTTACTTAGCCTGACAAGTGAGAAAGTCATGAAGTGTTTTCTTTCCCAAGCCATATGCAGGCCTGGTACAGGATGAGACACTTCTGAAGGATCTCAGGGAAGACAAAAAATGGGCTCAGAGATGCATAGAAAATCTTGAAAAGAAAGTAGCACACTTTTGCAGTGATTTAATTACCCAGATTTGATTACAGTAGAATGATAGGAACAAACAACTGACCAGCTCTTCAATACTTCTAATATTTGCTATTACTATGTACAGCCATCCTTCGCCTTTTTAGGAGCACATTACTGCTACTCCATCTAACCCAGCTTGAAACTGCAGTTCAGGCAATTATTCTGAGAATTACATATTAAGTAAATAAGTACCAAAATGTAGGCTATTGCCTTTTACAGAAAGTCAAAAAATAATATATTTTATTTATTGAATATATTTTCACTGCCTAAACAACTAATGTAGAAAGGGAACCCCAATTTCAGAATGTCCTACCGTACCATTCATTTTCTCACCTCTTATTTCCTTTGTGAAAGAAGTACACAGAACTCCCACATGCTTCAGGGTCCTGTTATACCTTTGTGGCTTTATCTTAAACCACAAGGATTTAAATTATTTTGTCAAATTATGAACTATAACCAGTAAGGAGATGGCAGCTTCATTTTTGCCATGGTTACTGCCACAGAGGGGCAGCAAGGCTGTCAGCCAGAGCAGTTAAACCATAAAATGCTGCAGTTAACGATGACAGATTCTTCCCCTATTCACACTAAATAATCATTGAACAATTAATGCAGGCATTATAAATGCACCCCCTGAGTACTAAAGCTAATACTCAAAGCAGCAAGTAAATAGGGATCTAGAAATCGGAATACTTGCCCTGGAGTAATACTTCACTAAGCAGTAATACAACTGTGTTCGTTTACTCATTGCATGCTGAGAACTCTACCAGGAAGCGAAGCACACTGTGCACAAGTCCAACTGTGCAAAGCCTAAGACTTTAAAACAACACACACCAGGGTCAAACCAACATGGCCAACATTTGTCACACTGTGGCTAGAAAGTTTCGTCTCTCATAGTGTTAAAAGATTATTTTATCTTCTTTGAAGTCTTAACACTGAGCATTTTCTCATTTTGGGAGCAGCACTCTCCTAGCAGAATACACTGGGCAAACCATACTGAATTCCAGGTCAGTCCTTTGGCTGTAAGATAGAGAAGTTCAAATGCTAAATTATCTCCAGATCCAATTGATTGAGTTCCTCATTCTGGTCTGCTTAGACAGATCCTGAATTCCTTTCCTCTCACTTGCCTAACTCCACCCGCCTATCAAGGAAGTAGAAGTATTTGTCTCCATAAGCAAGCATAATTCACAGGGTGGGGTTCATCAAGCAAAATTGCTTTTCTATTTAGTTTTCTGTTTCTTAAACACACAGATCTAACAGCTCTTTGCTTACTAAACCCCTGCTCCTTCAACTCAGAAACAAAACTAGTGCATTAACTTTTGAGTTCTTATGAAATCTCCTTTTTAAAATGATTCTAACTACCCCAGGCAGGCACACCCTATGAAACTAAAAGCAACCAGCTGTGAAGAAAGGGATTTTCCAGTCAGATTGAACAGAGTGAAGGAGTGGCAGTTGGCTTTTCAGGGACCGTAAGTATTGGATTTCTCAAATGAAGCAAAACTTGCTAGTAGTTTTCAATAACTTTTCTAAAAAAGAATAAACTTAACCACTCTTTCTATGCAGTAATAAAAAAAAAAAGGAGAAAAAATTTACATTCTTTGATAGCACTGGGCAAAAAAAGTCACTGTGTTTTTAACTCAAAGTGTAAGCCTAATGTAAATCCAGCTACACTGATGAGAAAAGGTTAAAATCTTGAGCTACCCCCAGGAATCCAATGCTATCCTTCCAAACTTGCCAACGGTTCAAAGGGGTAGAGGGGAAAGGACAGCAGGGAATATGCTCTTCTGCTGACCAAGTTGTTCCTGTGTCTGTTTACACACCTTGAAGTTTTGTTGTCAGTACTGCCAGGACAACCCTGCTGGTTGCTCATACCTGTTGTCAAGCAAAATAAACTGTGCCAGTAAAAGCAGCTTTGTGCCAGCATAACTGAGCCTAGGTATAAACACAGTTTGGCCTTTCTGGACGTATTATTTGAGGTGCTATAAAATATTAATCCCTGTGCTCCTTGTCATGTCCTGGTTGTTCACCTGAAGTTCACTTTAGGCCCTGTCACCCAGCTTCACTTTTGTGTGAGTGGAGTCAGCAGACTCTGCCTGAAAAGGACACAGGGACTGTGACAGGGAAGGGAAGATGGACGGATTTGTGGGGAGGAAGAGCAAGCACCTTAGGTAGAAAGGCAATGCCCAGCACTGAGGGGCACCAACAGATTAACTCTGCATAAAACGTGTGTTTGTCTACAATCCTGAGTTGCTCCAGTGCCTTCCTCAGCAGCAAAATGTCACCTTTCTCAACAGAACAAAGCAAACATGTCCAAGTTGTACCTGCAAGCATTTCATCACAGACTTTTTCTGACATATGACTTTGCAATGCTTATTTTAGCTGCTGACTTCTACAGATGCACTTACACCTATCAGAATTTTAAATTCTGGCATATTAAAATCATCAACAAAAAAGAAAAACACAAAAAAGTACGTTTGCAGACTTAATGCCACCTCCTATGTGTTGTGCCCATTTAAGCATCACATTTACTTTCTAAATCAATATTCTACGTTTGCTAGTAGTTGTAACTCACCTGTCTGAAGGTGAAAAGCTCAGGACCCAGGGTTACTATTAGTTGATAGCTCTACACTATTCTTCAACATTTGTAGTTACAGATTATCTACTTTACATCCAAAAATTCCGAAAGAGGATATCAGACACTTACTTTACAAGGATTTTTTATTTGTATTAGGAAGTGGTCTTTATTAACAGAAAGGCTACTAAAAATATTAAGCAATACTTCCTAATTATTCAGTTTCACAACTAACTACATGCAGCTTAAAAATATTCCATTAAACGGTTTGAGCTATTTTTATCAAATATAATTCTCAAGCAATATTGTTGCATTTTTCCAAGTAATTCATACTTAAGAAAATGGCAGAAGATGGCTAAAAGTTTAAGTGTAGGACCTCAAACTACATCACGATCCAAGTTCTCTAGTCTAAAACAAAAGCAAAAACACACGTTTACAATTTAAAATTTGTGCGTATACATGAAAATGAGGAGAAAAATCTCTACTGCTTGTCTCCAAAAGTTCATGTGATTATGCATTGCTGCCCTCAACTTTAACCCAGAGTCCCCCACACCTTTCACAACCACTACACCATTCCAGACTGGTGTCTGGAATCACATGTGGTAATGGACAAAAGGAATGAGGCAGCTGGACCAGATTGTCGGTGGGTTATCTGCTCCTTAGCCATCACAGAAAGCAGCAAAGTTGGCTTGATGGCAGGGACAGCTGAAAACCCAGTGTGATTTCAGAATTTCTCTCATTTTCAGTTTGCTTAATTTGGTTGGTATGTAACAATGACCTGGGCTAAAAATGAGCAAACTTCAGAAGCTGGTTCCTAAGCCACACACTCACACCTCCCACAGCAGCAGCACCAGTCAAGAAGAGAATGGCAGAGAGCAGGCTGTACTTACAGTGTCAACCACCTGACTTCTGTCAATGGTTATATGTCAGAATCAGTAGTCAGAATCAGTACATAAATTACGTAAGTACTTAAAAGTACAGTTCACAACCAGAATCTGAAGTTCTCTGTCTCAAGCTGAATTAAGAATACCATGACTTGCATCATCCTTGCTTTCGTGAAATACATGTTTTTTCATAAAATATGTATTCCTGGGCTCCTCAGTCTAGGAGAGATATGGAGCCCCTGGAGCAGGTCCAGCAGAGGCTACGAAGACGACTGAGGGACTGGAGCATGTGTCTTATGAGGAAAGGCTGAGGGAGCTGGGGCTGCTCAGCCTCGAGAAGGGACAAGTGAGAGGGGACCTCACCAATGTCTATCAGTATCTGCAGGGAGGTGTCAGAGGACAGAGCTGGGCTCTCATCTGTGGTGCCAAGCAACGGGACACGAGGCAGAAACTGATGCCCAGGAAGCTCCACCTGAATATGAGGGAGAACTTCTTTACTGTGCAGTGACTGCACATTGGAACAGGCTGCCCAGAGAGGGTGTGGAGTCTCTCTCACTGGAGATATTCCAGAACCATCCAGACACAATCCTGCACCGCGTGCTCTGGGATGACCCTGCCTGATCAGGGACATTAGACCAGATCAGGGACACTGGACCACCACTGTGGTCCTTTCCAACCTGACCCATTCTGTGAAACTATAAGTAAGTAAACAAATTGCATTAAAACTTCTGAATCCCTCAACATCCCCACAGTCAGTATAATACTGTATGAATGCCACTAACTCACTTTCAGATTGCCTTCATTTACTTTAGCTCTAAGAGGAACTATCAACGCTCCAAACACCTAAACCAAAAAAACATCTGGAAAAAAACCCAGTAGTGTTACGGTGATAGCAGTTTTTACAGGGAAAGAATCCTTCATATAAGATGATATCTATATATATCATATATACCAATATTAAAGTAAGACATTAAACTGAAAACAAAGCTTTTACTCTATGATTGTGCATTATGACCTTGCACAACCAATGTGAATGGAAACATCACCACAAAGGATAATGTTTCCCCTTGCTAACCTATTTGCCTTCATCCTCCTACAGCAGAACTGGTGGCATTCAAGTAATCAGACAAACTATTTTCTAGAAACAAACATTTCTAGCCTAACTTGACAGTTGTGAAGTTAATACCTCCCAGTAATCACATTCCACAATGGAAAAATGTAGTACAACACCAAGTCACAGAAGAAAAAGTCCTGGACAATCCCTGTTATGCAGTAAGGCCTCCTCAAAATTCTGTAGTAAGTACACTCTTATAGAAGATTCATGTTGAAGGATGTGAGCTGAAGCAATCCCAGGCATGATACAAAATATTCATTCCTCTTCTAAATAAAATTTTCCACAGAAAACACAAGGTGTGGAATGAAGTGATTGCAAAAGGTAGAAGTTGCTCATCTACCTGAGTGCTGATCTATCCCTAGATTATTCAAATAATCCAAAAAGGCTTTCACTGTCAAAAGGAGCAGAGTGACAAGATAGATACTCACCAAAAACCTTAAGATTAAATGTTTTACCACAAAATGTGACAACACCATACAAAAATAGATCTCTCTCTACACATCAATGTCACTAGTTTTGATGCAAAAAGCTATTTTTAAAAAGAAGAGATGTAGAGGAAGAGTTCTAATTTACAAGTAATTTGGTTTATATATAGCTGACTGACTTGCTACAGTGAGACATCTGTCACCATAGTTACTAATTACTACTCTTTAGAATGTCTCTTTTACTTAACTTTTGTCCTCACAGCTCACAAGAATTTCTGAGTATCAGCCTTCTGCTACAAGTGCTGGATGGCTTCAGGATAACTAGAAGAATTTTATATTTATTCTCTTTGCAGCAGAATGAAAGTCTGTCCCTTCACATATGCCGTGCTTTAAAACTTCCTCTTGTACATGAATCACAAAATAGACTAAGGACATTAACACTTTCAGAAAAGATGCAACTCCATTCTGAATACAGACAAACCACAAAAGCTTCCCACAAAAAAATTACCCAGCTCAGTACTAGTTATATACAATATTCTTGAGGAAATTGAATTTTCAGCCTACATGAAAATTCTCAAGTACTATTTTAATTCCATCCTGAAAATGCTGAGAGAATTTTAAGGTACACCACTGCTTTCAGTGCAAAGCTAAAATACATTAACAATAAAGTACAACCAAGGGAAAGATTCCCAGGAAATGATTACTCACACATCATCCTAAGATGCTTAAATTGACTCATTAGAATACTAAAACAATATAAAGAAGAGACTTATTTTGTCCTACTGCTGCCATAGATGACAGTATCTTACATAATATCCAGGGACTTGGAAAGAACTTTTCCTGCTCCATATTAAAATGCTGACTTGTGCAATGGACTCATAAAACCAGTAAAAAGTAGATAAAACCAGACTTCTAGAAGGAAATTGTACTCCTTGCAAAGAAGTTTTCTGCTTTATTTCATTAAAGCAGCTCAGCCTCTTGTTACACAAGACATTTATACAGCCACGTATCATATATCACTGTGAGACCAGTGATTACTTCATATAATTTACCTCAACCTCCATCAGCACATCAAACATGGACCCTGGGGAAAACACACAGCCAAGGTGACTTCCCGAGGTTTCACTTAATGCTACTGTGTTCTCTATATTAATCAATTACGGAAATATACTGCAACTTAAATGCAGCTTTAAAATAAAGAAATAAAAGCCCTAATAGGCCATTATCCAGAAATCCAGGCTTCTTCAGGATAATTACTTCTAAGTGTAAAATATTGCTGAAATACTCATCAATCCTGATGTCCTTATAGGAATACCTTCCTACAAAACCATTAGTTATTCTAATAAATGTAATTAAAGTTTGGCAACATGACACACTCAAACTTTGCAATAAGTAAAGTTAACTTGCTCTCAAAGTGTACAAATTCCCAAAGACTGTATTTGTACGACACATGTATCCAGATAAAATAAATAAGCTCTGCAAAGAGCAGGTTCCCACATACAATCTTAATTTCTTTACAAATACATGTTTCACGCATGTTTCTAAAGGTTTGTAATGTATTATTGCAATTTACTCTTACCTTTAGGAGGCAAAAGCACCCATAAATATTCTGCACTAGTGAAGAGCACTAAGGCTATTCAGAAAACTAAAGTTTTTATTCTTAAATTCACAATCAAAAAATGGTTAAACTTGATAGCTAACATTCTTTGGCCAACCTAATGAAGTTCAAGACCAAAATAAAGTGTGGTTTTGTCTCCGACTACTGCAATGAAAAGTATGACATAAAGAGGGAGGTTTGTCATGTTTGGACAGAGCTTTGCCCTAATTTAAGAGCAGAGATAAGGCACAAATGTCTCCTGGCCTTTAGATTTTGACTGACCTTATTAGAACCTTGCATAAACAAAAACTAAAATCAAATTCCTGTAACACCTACTAGGGAAACCCAATGAATTGTTTTTATGGCAAAACATTGAAGAATAATCAGAAATGACAGAAAAAGTAAAGACAAATGAAAAACAAATGCTTTTTTAAAAAGCACTCTTGAAATACTATCAGTATCTGTCAGTAAATACTCAGAATGAGAAATTCAACACCAACATTATCCATTGTTTCTGCTTCCTCAGAAATCTTGAGCTAATGAGATAACTTAATAACTAGTAAAAAATTAACTGAAATGGAAATTTTCCATACGAAAATTGCACTACTGAACTTCTATCAGCAAACAATTACATTTTCATTTGCAAGCAAACTGGAGAAAAACCACAACAGAAGCCAAGATTACCAGATACTCCGCCAGAAGAGAAGACCTACTTATACGAAAGTAAAAGATTATGAAGCAGTTCGTTAGTTTATCAGGAAACTCCAACTCCCAACATAACCCCAGACATTTCAAGGCAGGTGCAGAAGTGCAAAAGCTGCTTAACTGTCTTGCTACTCGCTGTTAAATTGCTAAATTAGTTAATCATTACATCAAAGCTCCTCTACTCCTGGCAAAGAAGAATCTCTCTCACATGCTGACTTTTCAACTGTTTAGAGAATAAAGGGAGTTGTTGAAACTATTTCAAACTATTTCTCATTTCTACTCCTTCCACACAAGGCACTGTGCCTACGTACTATCATTAATTCCATACTGCTGCTGGTTTATGGAGGAAAAAACTCCCAGTGATCACACATTCAGATAAAGAAAAAAACCCACAGCAGATTTCACAGACACCTCCCAAATGCAATGCGATAGTGGGTCTGGTATCGTCGCTATGTATATAAAAATTCTCAAAATATCCTGAAAAATTTAGGAAGGTTTCTCCCTTTCTTTTGTTAAGGGACGTATTCCATCTGAAAGGATTTGTCTAATATCACTACAGTATTTTAATTTTTTTCTAAACAAACACCAGCAGCAGGCCTAGTTAATTCATCTCTCCTTTGCATAAAACAAAGTTTTCTTGCTTTCTGCCATCATCTGCTCCTGAACTATTTATTAACAGAGCACAAGTGTCACAAGAAAAATAATGTTCAGCACACTGCTAAACTACAGTTAAAATGCCCATACTGAGAATAAATGTAATGCTACTGTGATATAAATTCAATGCAGCCAATAAAGATGCAGAAGTACAAGTTCTAACTGAAGGAAACTGCCTTAGTACAAATGACACTGCACTAATTTTAATCATGTCAAACAAGATATTTTTGTAAGAGGTCCAAACCACAAATATTACCCAAATAGAGTGTAGTGAGAGTTCACTACACAGTTCCTCATACTGAAAACAATGGGTCACCAGAGCAATACGCTCCTCCTTGCTTTTCTGAAGACTTCTCTGTATCAAGGACAGACCAAAACTTTTTTTTAAAAAAATACTAAATTTAGTTTATTTTCATTCTGTGTTTTGAACTTCAGCATTCCATGCAGAGAGCAAATGCAATTAACTGGAAACCAAACACCAAAAGAGAAGGGTGCGGCTCCATCCAAAGATGGAAAATTCATTTTCCAGCACAGAGGAGAAATCTGACAATTGGGAGTTTAATATTTGTACTCAACGCACTGCCAAGCCATACCTCCAACAAAGTGAGAGCGAAAATACCCTGGGAGGAGGCTCTATTTATTTGCAATGCATTCCTGGGTCAAGACTTTCAAAGCAAGTAGTAATTAAATACTGGTATTCATGAACAAAGGCTGATTTATTCTGGTGCTCCTTTGAGATCAACAATTTCACAATAAAGAAAAAGATTATTTATATTAAACTTAAGTTAAGAAATCCACATATGGAGATGGGTCTGCCAGCAATGGGAGAGAATGTATGAGCTGATTTTGGATAGGCAATTTTACAGAATATTGATCAGCCATTTATTTAGCTGGGTCCTACTGGCTTCAAAACAAGGGGCAACCTTCTCACAGGTTCACAACATCAGAACAACCCCAGCAGAGAAATGGACAGAGGGCAGATAAGGCGTTCAAGGATGTGGTAATCACAGTATCAAACACAGTGACTCATGATTCACAAGTCTTAGTCAAGGGCAAAAATCACATACACGGTACATTGGATTCACAGATTAGAAGGGCTGATAACATGGCAAAATTTGCTAAGGTACAACTCTCTACACAGACAGAAGGATTTTGCTATTTTTTCCTAGCTATTTTGCATCAGGGATGTTACACTGGTAACACCTGTGCCCATGAATATGATTCTTCAGACAAGCTAAAAATAAAAAACAACACACACATACAAAACAACCAATAAGCCAAATCTCCTTATCTCTTTGTCAATAGAAATGCACCCAGAACACATCAGTGCCCATGACCAATCTGTCAGTGGGCATTAGGAGCAGGGGAACTGCAAAGCACTGCTGGCAATCCCACACCCTTTCAGCTGAAAAACCTGAGGGAGTGGTTGTCCACACCTCTCAAAGTCATTTTCAAGCCTTATAATTTTTCGTACCAAATGTGCCATATTTCCCTCTAGAACACAGACAAAAAAATGTCAAAGCAAATGCTCTTTGTAGCATTAGAGGTTCTAGATTGTCAGTCTAAGAAGAAATAACCTCCACTGATGTTTTAATTCTTTAAACCACCATAAAGAAATTTTCCAAATCCCTTCCCTAAGCACGAAAATGCCTTTTCCGTTCGCTATTTAAAACTGAGTTGCAGCCACTAGAGGGCAAGGCCACAATACACAAAACACTGCCCAGGGAGGGTAATTCAAAACCAATGCCACAAAAAGCAGAGCAGAAACTACAGCTGAAGACTGATTATATCATGAAGATTTGGTTGTTCAGGGGTTTTTTTAATACTGAATTTTTACATTACTTACAGGACTATACCCACATATTCTGTGGGATGCCTAAACTATTAATTCCATCTTTACAGTCTAAAGCCTCCCAGACAAGCTACTTCTACACTTCAACATCCACGTTAAAAATTCTCGTACTTCTCAAATTTTAAAATTCGGTTTCTCAACTTCAGTGTTCCTGATACTGAAATTATGCAAGTTACTGGAATTCTACCCAGAATAAGCAAGCATACGTAAAAACCAGAATGCTGTCAAAGGCTTTTCCCGTTAAATATAGAAATTGAACTTCCTAATCAATGTAAAAAATATCTAGCTAGAAATTGGCCATATGCTGCAAAAGAACCGGAACTAACATGCAGGTTTTTTCTGTGTCTAATCAGCATTTCAGAAAAATTGCTGTTCTGAGAACAGTTAGGCTTTTTCTGTACAAAGACAGCCCTTTGTTGAAATGTATTCTTGATATTTAATGTATTAAATTCTGCTACAATTCATTACCTATGCTCTTGAAAGAACAAAAAACAAAGTCCAGAAACTAAAGCAAACCAGGAGAATGAGTCATTTACTAAAAGAAAAAAAAAAAACCAAACCAACCAATATAAGGATACACACTGGAAGCTCAAAACAAAAACATTTAAAGAATTATTTCAAAATCTGAAGTCCCAACAGAACATGGAAGAAAGCTCAGCAAGCTTTTTATTAAAAACGATGACACTTCATAATAGTGGCAATGCACTGGCCCTGTGCATGAAATCAGTCCCATCTACACTGGCCCATCTACTCCACGGAAAAAAAGCATCTGTACTGTATATCACCAAAACAGATGAGCCCCCAAATTAAGTTCACGTAACATTCAAACTGCACTCCCAGTACAAACACAGCCTTCCCACAAAAAACATGTTTGCTGTTAAGTAATAAGCTTTGACATACCAAGAGGTTTGTCATCCAAGCTTAAATTTAATACAGCTGTAGACAAGATTACACTTTGATTAAAGAAAAATCAGCAAGACTTTTACACTACCTATAATTAGTATACTATTAGTATGAAGTTTTAATAAACTTTAATTAGAATTAGATGCTATCCAAAGCTTGTTTCAAAGGAAAATAGGTTGGGCCACTGGGAATTGGCAGCATTTAGAGCAACATGGTTAAACACAAGTTTAAGAGAAACATGTGTGTCCCTATTGCTTCTTTCAATTTTTTTGGAAAAAGGTTTTCTTCTGCAGCCAAGTAATGTACTCAGGTCTTAAGCAAGTATCAGGCATATCAAACACAATAGATGATGCAGGTTGGTAGAATGTTTCATTGGATTATTACAGCTTTGAAGTATTTCATAAAAAAAAAATTTAAAAATCCCAAACAAATCTGTGGCACTTTCGTTAGACGAATTTTCAAGTGTTTACCAGAAAAACCACTCCACAAGTTTGCCCAGACAGCCTCAAAACATTTAAGATGTCATTGTTATAATAAAAACAGAATATGAAATTTGTATATAGATCAGTAACAGCTCTCCTGATTGCTCCGATTCATGTTAATATCCACCAAAGCTGCAAAATCTAAGAGATTCAGGAAACAAGTAAAGGGCAAGGCCCTCACATGAAAGTACCTTTCCACAGTGCTCTGGTTAGTAGGCAGGAATTAGTCTGTCTACCACAGACCTAGAAAGAAGTAAACTAATCCTTCTCCTACTTGATCTTAAAATTACCTCCTGCCTCTGTTGCCACCTGACAGTAGCTCCTCGGGGCTGAGGAAGCGGCTGTATTTTAGACATTCTCAAATGACAGACTGCAGCAGGAAAGCACCGCATGCACAACCTCAGCCTTTACAGATCTCTTGGCTTCAGTGCACAGCACTTTCCTTGACTGCCCTCAGAATCTCCCGTCTAGGTTTCCAGGGAAGTGTCAGGAGCCAGCTTTCTGCTTTCTTCTCCCTGCATTTCCAATAGTTTTCACCCCACCAAGTTCCCCCGTTCACACCAGGTCTATGCTGGGAGCACCAACATTTCACTGCAATTGTGGAAACACACCCTGTGCAGCGCACAGCTGCTGTGCTCTCCCTAACATCTGCTTCAAGAGTTGCACCACAGGACATCTCCAGCTTCCTCCCTCTTCATACATTCTGGTTTCTTTTGGAATAGACTAAACCCTCACAGACACGTGGTGGAGCTGAGCATAGACCAGTCCCCTCCCAGCACACAACAGCAACACGTGCAAAGCGCACAAGAGACTAGAAAAACATCACAGAATATCCTGTACTCTTTCAACCTTCAACAAAGTACCTTAAAAACAAAGGGGTGCTGAACTTCTGAGCTTAAAGCATATTATTTAATTCCTAACAAGCTCTCATGGGACAAGCAAAGTGCGTTTTTACTACATTTATTTCAGGGCTTGCTTCTCTGTCTCTTAAAATTAGTTTGAGTCAGATAAAATAAACATGTACTGTTAACAAAGGTGCCTCATTTACCTTGTTACATTACACTTTCCACACAATTCAAAACTGGACAACTTGAGCAGCTTATCTACCTCCTGACTGCACAAACTGGATGGACTGCCAACTTCCAGACTCAGCAGCTGAGTGTCTCCATACTTCCAATACCATCCACTCACCCAGTGCCAAGCAGAACTAATGCAAAGCATGACACACTATCATCAACCACCACCCAGCAGCTTTCTACCACCTGTTTCTCAACCTCAGTGTTTCTTAACAGGCACATCAGCAACACTGATGTTTTCTTCACTTCCCTTTGAAAGGTTTAACCTGAAAACTTAAATACCAGAAACAGCAAACTACTAAACAAAATTGTGCAAGCCACATCAATAGTTCAGAGTAATAAAATAGAGAAGAAAAATCCCAAGAGAACTCACACAGCTATTATTCTAAAGCAGGTAGGCATTTCAAACCAACTGAATTTAAATCTTTATTCCTAACTATTTTATGAATACCTGAATATTTTGAATAAACTAATTTGCAAATATAAATTCTTAACATTTCAGAAGGTCCTTCTGGATTTTATCAGTCACTCATATATACAATAACCAATGTGCAAATTATTAATCCAGTTTTCACTTATTACTTTAAGAGAAAACTAATAACCATTTACACAAAGTAAGTCACTTGACAGTAACATTCCACAATAAATTACAATAGAAGTATTGCTGCACTGGACTTTTTGATACAAAGTATGATTGATAAAGCAAGCTTCGATTTATTCCCGAATAGCGCAGCCTTTTATACACACTAAGCACAATGGGTACAGTGTGATTAACAATAATGCCTTATGCACGGTGTCTGCGTATGCTCTGTCCTTGATGTATCTTTCTATGTTCTGTCCTTGTATCTTTCTTCAGGGTTCTTCCCCGTCCCACGGTCTCTGCCGGCGATTCAGTATTCTTAACAGTTCAGCTGTCACAGCACAATTGCCTGTGCCGGCCTGCACGTCTACAATATGGAGTGCGGCCTGCTCTCTAGCAAGCTGTTCTGCTGCCAGCCTGCTCTTTAGCAAGCTGTCTGCTGCCATAAAGCTTCCATAGATCCACGTCCATGTTCCTCGAGCCATTCTCCAACAACAAAGCAAAACATTTACTTCTTTGCCAGTTAGACAAGAGTAATTACAAAACTTCACTCAGGATCAGCTATCACCTTTCATTCTCTCATTCCTCTCGTTCTAAAAGCTTACCAGCTGTGTGTGATTGACAAAGATTTTGGTTGGCAACCTACAAAGAAGTGTCTATGGTGAGTCAATGAGTCACCTGGAACCTCAATATCACTTGAACTGCAATAAGTTACTGGTTGTCTTCTCTCACATTTATGTGCAGCATAATTTCAACTAAAAATTCAATGCACACTAGAAGGATTCAGTCCCTAAGCCACGAAAATAAAAAAACATAAATAAAATTTCAAAAAGCAAAAAACCAAACACCAAAAGAAACTAAAAGCCCACAAGAAGAAAGTCACAACCTTTATTCAACCAAATAATGAACTTTAATAAAGAAAAAAAGAATTACCATTCATTTTAAAAGAGAACTATTAGAGCTTTTACGTTCTGCAGATATGAAGTTATCATTGTCAGTTCAAGAATAGAAACATTCACCTCTACTCAGTATCAACTAAAATGCAAATTCAATTAGTAATTTCTTCATGAAGCAACATATTCAAAAGTACATTAAGTATGAAACAAACTATTTTAGCTGTGGCAGAACCACGTAAATGACAAGTACTTCCATGCTGCTATTTCAACTTAAACCAAAACCACTGAAGTGAACTCTAATAGGGAATGCTCTCCTCAGCAAGTCACAACTAAAAACAGGTGAAGTGGTCAACAGTAAGTGTCTCAAATATGGCAGAGACACAGTGAACTCCTCACTAGGAACAGCCTTATCTAAAGAGCTGAAACTATTTTTCCTAAAATCTTTCATGGAAGACAATCCATCTTCCAACTACATGATTAGATCAATAATAAAAAAAAAATAAATATCTGTCTGCTCTGGAAATACTTTACTTTGCTATAAATGCAGCTCCTTACAACTGCCATTCCTGAATTGCTCGTAACAATGGCTCTTTTCAACATGCTAAGAATATTTTGACAGAACTGGAGAAACTAAGCTGAGAGAAGTAGGCATTTTTTAAAATTAAATATTCAAACAGCAGAACACAGAAAATTGCCAATAAAAAGCTTTGTTACCTTAAATGATAATTGTAACATTTATGACCATTTTTCAACAGCGCAGAACTCTGCTCTTTGGGTACCTGTGCTTAACAGTACAAGTAAATGCAAAAAGGAGAAGTAGCAATACGTGTTTCCTGTTGGTTTGTCTTTTTTTTTTTTTTTTAAGGGCAACTTGCAATCTAGAGTGTGCAATTGTGACTTCAATTCCTCTTCAGTTTCAATATTCCCTCTGCATGATTACACTTGATTCACATGTAACACTGATCCCCTTGTCTCTATCCTATCTTTGTAGAATTTCCCATGCAAACTCCATGGTATCTTCAGTACTCAGTGCTCTTCTCAGCCAATTGTTTATCCCCAGTACAGCCTCAGTGCTGATATGAAGCTCACCTCGACAGTTCTCCCACCTGACCACACAGATGTGCTTCCTGCCCTCACAGCACCAGAAGACAACCTTCCATGACTACCAGGCTTTGAGAACTGGTTGCTTGTATTTAGAAGGAATGAGACACAGAACCAGAACAGTATCTTTCAGCCTTTCCAGCCTCTTCAACCCCTAAACCCACTTACGTCTGGCTGCTCCATCACCACATGACACACACTCAAAGACACTTGGACATAAGACAAGAGGAAGGCAAGGTGTGCTAGGCTGGAATTTTACCACTGCTGTTTGTAATTCACAGAAAGGGACAGTAGCAAGAGGAAGGTGGCAGCTGGGATTACTTATGGACTCCACTGGGGAAGCATTGTGAAAAACAGACAGGTAACTCTTTCAAAATTCTGCAACTCTTTTCACGCCAAAGACCGGAAGGAAGAAAGGACCAACATTATAGAGCACAGACAAGGGAGCTGAAGTCTAAGTTTAGTTGTTTTAAGAATGGCCCAAGTGTGAGAATCAACATGAGAAGGATAGGATGAATGATGGACCAGTTATGCAGAAGGGCTCACGTTCTGGTGAGCATTTGACAACTGGTCTAGAAATATTCTCTGCACCCCTTACCTTTTCTGCCAGAGATTTGTTCTTACTTCTTCAGTTTTGTCAAATACCTTCCTAAGAATCAGTATTTTGCAGAACATTTTGATTTCTACCTTCTCAACTAGAAAAGATAAAGGGAAATTTAATTCCACAACCTGAAGTATCATATTTTCTAACGGTAGTATACATACATTAAAAATGAAAGGAAGTTACTACCCAGCAATCAACAAAGAAACACAATATAGAGGAACTCCCTGCAACAGAGGCTTTAAGCCTCAAGAGGATCAGCTAAATGAAACAAGGAACACCCTACTCTGATGTTGGGGGTTATTGTGCTTTTTTGCTGCCTACTCCATTTCACTATTCCTGTTCAATTAGATTACTGCCCTAATGGTGGCAAGAGCATCTTGCTCTAAATAAGTGTTACCACCAATATTTTCAGAAACATGTAGGTTCAGTGACCTTGGATTTTCTAAAATACATTTTCACTGTACAGTGTAAGCTGACAAGATTTTGTTCTACGCTATTTGCTTCAGTTGATCTGTCTGAGGTACTAGAAAGCACAGAGGAACACAGAAATCGATAGTGAAAAAAGTACCTTTTGAATCGGAACAAAATCCTGTAAAAGAATAGAACTGAAACTGAACAGCTAGAGTTCTCTCTGATTGCAGCTCTGAGTTTTGCAGCAAATAACAAAGACTCTATATTCCACTACAGTTTTCATTATGCCATTTCTCATTAGCATTGTGGGAAGATGCAAGACGTGCAGGCTTTCTGCTATGGGACATCTTTAACAGTTCTACCCAAGCAGAATATCAACACATCTGAAAAGAACCTGTTAACACCTCGATAAAGAACACTCATCCATGTCTATTCTCTAGAATCTGAAGCTCTAAAACTTGAAAAAGGCTAAACAGCTCAAGTATTTAAATGATAATGTTCTCAGAACTTTTAAGTTTGGCTTCATACACTGCTAGCATGTTAAACAAATATGTTTATTATCATAATTCAGACATTTAAATGATAATACCCTTACTACGCCTCAAGTGTAGGCAGGTATCTAAGTGTTTTACACTGTAAACAAGCCACATTTAACTGAATTTACCACTTATGATTATATAAAATAAATATACAAGACATTCCTCTCATCATAACCCTTCTTCAAGCAAGGTCACAGAGCTCTTTCCAAAGGCTTGTTTATCAAAGCAGATAAACTTTCTCTTCCCTCTTTTAAGATGCCAGCAAACAACGCTCATACTTCAAAGGCTGCATTAAAAAGGCAAGTAGAGCTCATACTCTTTCAAAAGCTCAGAAATACAACGCATGAGGGAAATAAGGAGCTCACCTCCACCAGCCTAAGTCTATACAGCATACGCATAAACCCAAAGAACTCTGCCAAGATGTCAAAATGGCCCTCAGACCTGCTCATGGACACAACTGATAAAAAGTGCACCCCTGGCAGCTGTTTGAGCAAATGTAGTGTACCTAACACCTATCTGATTCTGTGGTCATTTACTACTGGTGTGCTTTTCTTCCACTGAAATGGGACATTTCATCAAGAATTATTAAAAGCACGGACAGAAATTCTACTGCTTTGGAATACAATAGTAATAACAACAACTACTATTATTACTACTATGCTAGTATTTAATGAGCACAATGAAGTTAAAAAATATCAAGAGAGGAAAAAAAATCCAAACCCAAACAACTGGAAGATGCCCCATCCCTGGAACTGTTCAAGGCCACGTTGGATGGGGCTCTGAGCAACCTGGTCTAGTGGGAGGTGTCCCTGCCCACAGTAAGGGTGTTAGAATTAGATGATCTTTAAGGCCCCTTCCAACCCAAACCATTCTGTGATTCTCTGATTAGTAGCAGGTTGGGCCTGCCCATTCACTGTATCATCTCTAGCTTTATGGAAAGGAACCCCCAGAGCAGGAGTTATATGGGTCAAAAATAACAAAAAAGACTGAATTAGCCCATTTTTTATATTTGACTCAGTACACTCAGTAAAGTCCTTTTTCATGTCCTAGCAATTACACTGTCACTGCTAATAGTAAAATAAAAAAAAGTTGGCCCCTTCTTACATTCCAAAATATTTGTTTTTCTTGTGACTTTTTTACCACGTTATTTGTAAATTCAAGCAGAACTTTCCAAAAGTCACAACTTCTTTTCAGATAAAAGACTGTACCTAGAAAGCTGGCTTGCCTTTTTTCTTTGTCTCCAGTATCTCGCCCATTAAATATAAATATTACACGTAATTTTTATATATTAAATATAACCTGTTTTGAAATAAAAATGCATGTTGACTCTGACTGTAAACAAAATAATTAAATTTTAAGATTAAAAGCATTTTCTGCCCATATATTTGGGCATATCACAAATTTGCATTTTAAAATCCTGCCACTACAACTGTCCCATGAACAAGAATACTTGGGACGCCTCAGCATGAGTGTAGCAGTTGAAAAAAACTACCTCTTCCAAATGTCTACAAGTACAATCAAGCACTTATTATTTCTTAAATCCTTCTATTGTCCGAAGAGTTTTGGTCTGGACAAGACAAAATAGTCTCCACTCAGCTTTGCTCACCTGTATAATAACTGTCTGAAGCACCATTGAAAGCAGAATCATTTGACATACTTTCTAGATTTGAGGCACAACACCAGCAAGCAGATCCAGTCACTGAAATAATGTGACAAGATTACAGGTACCCTAACATTAGACTCAAAAGTACATCTTCATAAAAGGCTTTAAAGGATATTACAAAGCAATTATTTACAAAACAGCAATTATAAAAGAAGATGCATTCAGCGAGTTTAAACTATAAAGCACATCAAAGAGGGTACAAGTTACAGATCTCAAAATAAAGAGTAGTAGTCATCAAGATCCTTTATTATTAGTTTATAAAACTCAGATCATCATCTAAAATTTATCCAGCAACGATTATCCTGGGAAGGCTCAACATTAAGCTGTGTGGGAAAGGAAGGAAGGAAAATGAGCACACTTCCATTTGATAACCAGAGGAGACTAAGAAAAACCCTCTTACCTGCACATCTGCATACAAAATTGTTCAACTGTAGGCAGATTTACACTGACCTGTGAAGCAGGCAAAATCCCACAGCAGGGTGACCTAAGGAGCCCCCAGGAATGCAGTCTGGATGACCCAGAGAGGCTCAGAGAAAGCAGGACAGCTGTGTTGGTGCAGTGTTTTGCCAAACTAACTCTTCCCAAGCCCATTTCTGGAACATGGGGTCAGGGAAGGTCAATCTGAGCTAAAATGTAGATTTGCATTAAACTTATCAGGAAGCAATATCCTGCAACAGGATGGATGTACAATCTGTGCTGAGCTCAGTCAGTGAGGCAGCACGTGTACAGAGATTCCAAATCAAAACGTGCACTTTGAAAGGAAGGTTGTCCTTGTGTGTTGATGCAATGCATTTGTTCAAGTACAAAAACCCCCAGAAACATTTTTCTCTCTGTTTACACGTAAGTTAGAAGTTATCTAAACACAGCACACATACTTTTAACTTTCTAATTAAGAGTCCTTCATAAATGTAACCAAAGATCAGAATGACGCCGTGGGTAAAGAGCATTCAAATAGACTTAGAACATCCACATGCCTTTCTATGTTATAGGTAACATACTATTAATATAAATAGCAGCCTATCAGTCCTTCCCTTAATTACATAGGAAGGGCTCTGTTCATAGACCAAATCACTGGCCTTCACTGACACAGACAGTATTTATATACCTACCAAAGCTCTGTTTAAACAGCACAACCAGTAGCTTTACCTAATGTCAACTAGCTACGGAGATTGCACAAACAAATATACCCTTCCCATGACAATTTGTATTCCTGGCTTTCTCTTACAAATGCTGGCATATGCAGTCTATGAAAAGTCCTCAAAGAGGAAGACTGAAAAAAAAAATTTCCCCTTTGAGTTCTTAAAAAGGAAGTAGTGGTTGACAGCTGTAAGTGAAAGTGTTGTATTATTTCCACCTTTATGGAATTAGGAGTGGAACTAGGAACATTCTTACGTCTTTCATGTAGTGCTTCCATTCCTCTAGAAATTCTTTTAAAATTTACCTGACATGTTTTGGTGGTAATTTTAAGTTACGCTATAAAAGAAGTACTCCAGGTATGCATAATACTAAATTCTGTCTAGACATACATGTACTGGAAGTTAGAAACATAAGACAACAGCAACACAGGCTAATCTAGCAGCCAATATGCCTGACACTGACCTCAGAAGCTTATTTCCTGGTAGGGATTAATTCTGTACACAAAATCCTCTTCTGAGTCCACAAGCAACCTCAACTCATCAGACCTGCTGTGGACCAGCAGACTGGACTGGACAATCTCCTGAGGTCCACAGCAACCTCAGTTATCCTCTGCCAGTTCATCCATGTCATAGAATTTGCTGTCCTTGTTCACAGTTTTGTAACTTCCCTCAAAGTAGATACCAACCTAGCTGCTTAATGACCTAAAGTTCAGGAATCCATAGAAACAAAAGAAACTTCATCAAACTTACTCTTTGTCTCTTAAAAATATGTGTTAATATTGACATAACCTTAAAAATCCTCTGGCATCCAGCAAGAGGAATCCCTGTAATGATAGCAAGAAAACAACAAAGAGTTGCTATTACCTACAGAGATCAAAGACCTGCAAAAATAACTTGGCTGCACAACGGATTCTTTCACAATCAGATATAAAAAACTAAGCTTTTTTTTTTAATAAGAGAGTTCAAAATGTGAAGAATTACAAATAATTCATTATGCCTCCTGAAAGCTTTCAGATTCTTCAAGCACCTGGAAACAGTAGGTATAAGTGCAAAACACAGCAATGCCAGAATAAAATCACAAGTAACACTGTGGAAACTGATTTGCAATTCTATTGCCCGTAAGTTCTGGCATAACTATCACAGCTAACAACCAAAAAAAAAAGAGAGAATGACAGTTAATTGTGCCACGAGTTACTGGGAAAGGTCACCAGAATATTAAAAGGCAAAAAGGTAGGCAGGCTAAAAGCTCAGCTTTGCAGAACCAAGAGATCTGGCTTCTAACCTATATAATTAAGTCTTACACTTCAAGAAAAACAATTTTTTAAAAAACCAGAAAGCAAGGCATAATCATCAAACTCTGCTGGAGTGGGGTTAAACACGCAAAAAACCACTCACAGAACATTGATACTATGGCAAAGACTAAGTATTAGACAAATCTAGGTTTAAACTTAATCTCACTCAACTTCCAAAAAAGGAACAACTTTGGAAAAGTTCCAGTTAAGAGCAAAAACTTCCATATCAGATAAGACTAATGACATATGCAGACAGCAACAGCCAGTACCAAATGTCTCCAAAAGAACTTGCTGTACAAATATCTATCTGGCCCATTACAGAGCTTTTCATCTTGGATTTGAAACATAAGCATTTCTATTCCTTCCTTTAAAAAGGGTATTACTCAATACATGGTTACAAGCACCCATAACTTTTCTATCTTAAGCTCTTGCATTTATTTTATTTTTATGGAAGAAATACTACAAGTGTAATTATGAGAATATGCAGCACTAGTAACTTAATTCTTAGGTTTCTATTTAATACTCTCTTAACACAAGAGCAAAAGGTCACCCTTCTGTTCTTATATAGTTTTTATACATATATGAGACATTGTATGCTTTCTGTATTGAAGACTTTCTGTAATAAATATTTTCAACACATTTGAATTATCATGTGAAAACGAAAACTAAACAAGATATTCCTACTGGGGAAAAACTTACTTCAACAGCAGCACAATAACATCAATATTTTTTGTATTTTGTTACAAGTTCTCCTATTTTACACTATTAGGACATTTGCAATTGAGCCCATCTCACTGTCAATTCTTCAGTCTTTCCAATGGTTGGTTAATGTTATTTTATAACCTGAAAGTTCTATGAACAGCATGTATTTCCCTCCACTACACACCACAGTTCAACTATCAATACTGTAATGTTCCTTAGCTCTGCAAAGATCTTATAAATTCCTCATGCCCTAAACTACCCTTGACTAATCCCAGTACTTTTTATGTTTACTTTTCACAAAACTAAAAAAAAACCAAAAAAAGGTCAAACTCCTGCTAGCATTTTCTGTGTTTTTCCACTCAACTACAGTGTTACTACAGGATTTTGGACTTTCTATTATAAGCCTGCTGGAAGTTCATCATTTATTTATACTTTCTCAAGACTGAAATAAAGTCTAAAGCATTGCTCAATCACACACAAGTCTGGTACAACACAACAGGAAAATTGTATCCAATTAATTGTCTGGCTCCAGCACAATGATTTTCCTTTTCAAGGAGGAAACTGTTCTGGGCCTCTGGCAGACAGATATGTCTTCTTGCAAGATGGTACAGTCCAACCCATCTCTCTGCCTGATGTTCCCACTCCTAGAGCAGACTGAAAAAACATTTGTCCATATTCAACAAAAACGTGACAATGCTGAGCCTTTTTCCAACAGTTCTGCCACAAGCAGAAACGTTTCTGGACAGACAGACAAGTTGGGAACATTAATGCATTGTCACAGCAAGATCTAACAAAATTCAGAACTCTTGGATAATCCAAACTCTCAGCAAGTGAGCAACATTAACAGGAAGCAAGTATTGATGTGATTCAAAAGAAAATCCTGAGACAACAAACAATCATATAATTTAGCAGCAATAGACTGTAAAATTGCTAGCTATAGGGATGGAGACAGCATTCTTCCATATCACTGGCCTGGTTCCACAAACAATAATAACTTTCACTTTATGTTATCTATTAAAAGAAATTACAAAACCCAAAATGCAACAAAACAGCTGACTACATATCAACACATTTTGCAGAATTCTAGCTAGATTAGACTCAAATCACCACAACCAAAGTAGCACAGTGACACAGATACCACTCACCCACATGGCCCTTTACAGCATACACAAATGCAATTACTTTCATTAGATAAATAAGCAAATGAAGCTGTCACATTTATTTAAAAAAATGAGAAGATAAAGCCAAATCAAAGTACTTCTCCAGTGCCATGTAAATCCACCTGCAAACGTTCATTGGATTGCCCAAATAACATAAAAAGTAAAAATCAAGAACAATTTTATATAGAAGTGGGAAGCGAGGTTTTGCATTTATAAACCTGGGACCAGGAACAAACCCAAACCATCCCATTAGAGATCTAAGGAAAACACATTTTCTGGCCTTCATTCCGGCTAAGTAACCTGATTCATTTGAGGTTTGTAAAAATTCATTGCAAATACAAAAGGGATTTTTGTTTGCTTTTAAAGCCTAATCAATGTGTTGGTGTTCCTGGCTCAGGATAGATGCATCATGACTGCAATGGATCAGCTCCAAGAATTACAGTATTAACTCTGCAGCAGTGGCTCTAGATGGTATCTCTGCAGGGAAATCCTTGTCAGCACTGACTTACCTCTACTATAAATGGCCGTCCGCACTCCTGCACCAGCTTCTAAAACCATGGTGCTGAAATTTGTCAAAAGCAAGAGCTCCCTACCTCATACTATTCTCATGATGATATTAGTATAAAATTGGATGGTTCATTCAGGGTGAAAAGCACTTACATAAAAATATTAACAAGTGTATGTAAGGGCTGCCCGCTCTGACCAGAGGCACCTGAGCACTGGAGTTTCACCTTAGTGCATTACAGCAGATCCCAGGTCAGTCCCCCAGGGCACTTGGAATTAACATGCAATGTTTGGAAGATAAAGTGTCTCCACTGCAGACTGTAAGCATACAGCTACATCAAGAGTACTGAAAAATAAAACATCTGTACATCTCTCGGACAACGATCCTAACAGAAAGCTGAAAAGATATATTAGAGGAAAAAACAAATAACAGACATGGTATCTACCTAAATAAGTGCTACTGATACATGAGAAATTAAACATCCCTTATATAGATCAACAGTAAATAAGCCAGAATATCACAGAGAAATCTCTACTGGAAGCAGCAGGAAAAAAAACTCCCACCAAAACCCTACAATTCCCAACACCATTTTTCATATCCCACTTAGTTTTTAAAGATAAATTTACTAAAATACTTCTGAACAAACAGAATGTCCAGAGAAAATGTTCTGTACTCTCCTGAATCGTGCCAAGATCTTGATATCCACAAAACATTTTATGTGATGTTAAGTGAGTAACATATTTCCTCTTTACAAATTTTGTTTGCTCTCTTTGTATCAATTTCCTTTTACCCCTAGTACAATACAGAACAAAGAAAGACTATCTAATCTCAGCTCCTGTTTGTCAATGTATTTCTTACACTAGTGGTCCAAAATTAGATGAGGTATGCTAGATAGGGGCTAATAAGCTGCAAGGGGTTCCGCGTTTGCCGCTCACCCAGCACGGCGGGGCCCTGGGGCAGCCCTGCCCCTCAGCAGATCAGCTCAGCCCCCACACCAACACTCACAGGCTTGGGGTCATCCCCAAACACACCAGAGCAAACTGCACCGTGTCCTTCAGATCACGTTAAACAGGCTGTACCTTTGGGCTCGTTGTTTTGAGTTGCTGGGGTTTGGGTTTTCTTGTTGGATTTTTGGTTGGTTGTTGTTTTGGGGTTTGGTTTTTGAGGTTTTTTTTAAGGGGGGAATCTGTTTTGTGTTTGTTTTCTTTAAAGAGGGTGCTCCCTGCCAGAAGTATTTTGTAATATTTTTATCTCACATATTTTAAGTTGAGAAGCCATAAAGCACAGCTTTAATGAATTTCATTTACTATTATGGGGACTGTGGATTTCAATATATAATAGTTAGCATTTCTGTCACCAAGATATGAATGTGCTCAATTCAATTCATATCCACTTTGAGTTAAATGAAAACAACAGTATTAGCTACCATTAACACATCAACTTGTGCCTACACTTTTTTTTTCGACTTATTAAATATGACCAGTTCTTTGGAGTGCTTTTCATCCAAGAAAATACTTTATTTTTCACAGTTTCTCAGAGCCTTTGGTAAACTGTGGCAATGAATTCCCTATAAAAGGTACTTAATAATAGCAACTCACAACAATCTAAGGCACTGAATAATTCCAGATTTTGAAAGCCTAGATATCTGTCGGAAGCTTCAGGTTTCTACTAAAAGCTTCTACAACATCTGTCAGAAGCATTTCAGCCTGGAAGTCACATACAAATTCTCAAGGGTTTTCCACTTGCTTATTTTTAAAAATGAAAACAAAACCCAAAAAACCAAGTTTAAGATTATTTCAGTTATGCAATTTTTAAGAGTTTCTTCCCATATGCAGCGATATGAGCTGAACAAACATTTTTAGATTTCTGAACTATAGCCCACTTTTTCTTTTGCTTTGATTCACACTTTTTGGAACACTCCATGCTCAGCACAACATCTACTTCCTACATATCTAGTGAGTCACTTTTTCAGGCACCTCTAAAAAAACCCAGATTCATTACCTTATAATTACTAAAAAAAATAAAATCAAAATGAATTCTAAGCATAATATTCTAATGTTATCACTGCATGGAAAATCCACTAGTTAACTAGGAGTTATTACGCTGTATCTACAAACACAGGCAAAAAGAGGCATTGCACTGGTTGTCTGTAAAAGTATTACTAAGCACAGAAAAAGTCCAAGTACAGATAATCCCACCACCATCTCCTTCCACCTTTATCTTACACATATTTAGGTTTACATATTATGTTAAAAATACTTTAAAAAGCAAATCCAATTTAAATACCTGCTTTTAATTGCTGTGTATTGGTGATCTTGAAAACTCATCCTACTTTCATCCTTAATAATGCTGGTGTTACATAGACATTATCTCCTTGGGCAAATAACTTTTTCAATGCATAATTAAAGTGCCTTTATACAAAGTAAACATTCACATCTTTCAACTGTAAGTAACATGTTATCTTCAGCTTGGTCTACTTATGTGAAGTATTTCAGCTTATGCCTTCCTCTGCCTTAGGAAAAAAATTCTGTACTACTTTCCTTGGCATTGCTTACTGATGCTCCCTCTCCTCAGGTTCTACCCCTGTTTACAGATGATACAGATAAAATTGTTTACAGACTATGTAGTAAACAGGATCACTCACATGATTCACTAAACAAAATAAAACTCCAAGCCCTCAGGAAAAAAAAAAAAAAAAAGAGTATGGGAGTGTAACTGAAAGGCAGCTCAAGAGGCAGCACAGAGACTGGACTGAGTGACTGGTAATACCAGAAATTGGTATTGCCAAAGTCCACAACTTATGAAACTGCAGTCCCAGATCATTCATGAACCATTTTGAAATATCTGAAGGTTTTTCTCATTACTAAATTAACATTTGAAGATCTTTTATCTTTTGAAAAACCGAGAATTGATAAATGTCCTATATATAAGCTTCTAAGAAATGTTTACAAATACTCTAACAAACAGAATTTGTGCAGGTTTAAATATAGGTCATTGATAGGATAATGACAATTTCCTAAATGAGATGTGCTTATTAGCAGTTATGTAAACAATGATAATAGACGTTCCTGCATGTAAATGTTCTGGCATAGTTTTATGGTTTTGTTTGTATTTTGAAAACACCACAGAATTTTTTTAAGTAGTTCTTGTGATTCAAGATCAAGCCTGTATTTATCAGTATCTTCTATCTGCCTTTTCACACCAGCATTTGATACCTATTATCCCTAATGGTGCATTTTCCCCTCTCCTCCAACTGTCTCACGATTTACCATTCAGAGACTCAATCAGATGAAAAGCCAGTCCATATTGCCAAGAAATAAGCACAGAACCTGAAATTCTCCACACTGCTATAACAATGCTTTAAACCTTTTACAACACCACCACATATAACATGCAACAGGAGTGGATTCCATGATCCCAAACCCGTTCTTTAGTTGATCACTATGGCTACAGATCCCCACCTCGGCAATTTTTATCAGACCCCTGTCAAATCTTCACGTGATGGTATCTCAAGAAGTATCAAATACAATCCTCTTATTTACTACCACTACTAAGTTGCTATTTTAAAACAGATAAATGAGTATGCATATAAATTTTTTACCTATATTACAGAAGCCAAAGTTAACTGAAATTTAAAAACAAACAAAAAACCCCATAGCTGATGGTCTTTGAAGCTTGTCTATCAGTTAGCAGATTTGCTCAACACTCAGTGCTTTGTCAAATTAACCACCTTGATTATGGCAGACTATTTGTAATCATAATAGAGCATGTGGGGGTCTTAAAATCTTTATAAGTCATAAGAAATATTGATAAAAAGCTATATGCATACTACTTTCTAATTTAAAGACAGCACAATAAATTGGAACATTTTACTTTGTTTAATCAACCAAGAAAGGTTAAAGACTAAACTTAAAGTATTTCAAGCATTTACATTTTCTAGAATACAAGACAGCACATCACATACACAATAGAGCCAAAGCAACATGCTTAATGAAACATTTAATACAGATAGCAGTTTGCACAATTACCTGCAGGTAACTTGAAAGCAATGCCATAATCCAGCCTTAAGAAATTAAATGCTTGTCTTGTCCCATCATGCCCAAGTATTGCATAACATAGGATAGTTAACAATGGAAGGTTTAAGAACTTTGACTGCGTTGTACTGCTCCTCACGCTGTGTCATACTACTGAAAAACTCTGCATTAATTACAGACCATATTATTCTTAAAATCCAGAGCTACACTGACTGCATTTTGTAGAAGGGCTTGGTGTGAAGCTAAAAACCAGCTGATTTAGAGGATGCTAAATTCTAGGGTGTAACATCAATATATTTGGAAAAAAAATACAGTGCTGAGCAACTGTAGCCTGCACTTTGTTAATTTTTCACTGGCTATTTAAAATTAACTTGACAGTCATTAAGTAAAACAACTTTACTTGTCCCAGTTCAATCCCTAGTGGACAAAACACGCACTACAGGACCCCTCAATTTCACTTAAAAAGACTGCCAGACTTGTGAGAGAAACAGTTAAGAACACAGAATGTATTTTAAAACCATTTTCTCTATCAATAAGACTACATCATGAATGCCACTCATTACACTCCTGTTCCCAGTAATAAACCTTCTATCGGAACCAAACAGAATACTCCGCAAGATTTCAAAAGGACAAGTAGGAAGACTGCCAAACAAGCACAGTATCTTTTCTAAACGCATTTTTCAACACTCCTCACAATCAATTTACACACACAGATAAAACAGTAATTTCTCTGCACTTGAAAAAAATACTCTTACACCACTATATTGATACGTGCTTTCACATTTGCATGACTCACCTCAAAATCACCTACTTCCAGAGCAATGAATAAGACACACACAAGCCTTTCAGTACTCTTACCACTTTCAACTGTTAGTTTTATGTACTTTTCCTAATATTCAGTTTCTGCTTAGTAAGAAATTATCAACTTACCTGGAAAGTTATCATTTTAAAACAAATCTTACTCCTTCCCTATGCAACCGTACTTACTACTGCAAAACCAAAGTGACCCGCAGCCTACAGGGACTTGCTAAAACAAATGTGCAGTTTCAGTGTTTTTAATTAAACACCTTACCTTGCCTGTCTTGTGATCAAACCAGACAAGAGCATGGTTCCTGGACAGCACCTTGCAGTCAAACGTGGCGTTGTTCTGGGCTGGCCGGCAGCGAGCCACGGAGCGGCCGATCTTGACGGGCTCGTCCAGGTAGACATGACGCTCCTGAAACGGGTGGGAGTTCGGGCGGCAAGTGAAGATGGCCAAGGCTGAAGGCATCGAGGACAGATTGTGGTTGCCACACCAACCAGAGATGAAGAGAGCCTCTTCTGCTGCAGACTGTCCGCCACAATTTTTAAAACACCTCCACAGCAACTTTATATTAAAGCAGGACAAATATTATCGTATGAGAGGCCTAACAACTCATTGTTTCAGTGTGTAAACTAATTCTGGCAATAATCCAGTGAAAAAGCCCCATTATGTCTTTTAATAATATCAGCAGTGGCCCAAGAAAAGTCTAAAACATACAACTTTCAATCCATCCTCCTCTGGAAGAATAGGAATAAGCATCTGATTCCTTCAGAGAGAAGCAAAGGCCCCGTGAAAGAAGGATACAATGTCTTAAATCCAAGCAGATGAGTCATACAAGTACTTTTGTTTGTAACCTCAACTGCCTTCTTTCCTCCCCCCCTTCCGTAAACAACACTGACCAAAAGTCTGACCAATGCAACATGGAAGCAAGGAAAGGTTTAGGGAAGGGGGATGAAGGAGTAAGATTAGCGTCCTCTCTCACAGGGCAGAGATCAGGAACTGGAGGGTGAATACAAAGCCCTCGCTCCACAACAGAGACCTACTGCTTTACACAGCAATCCGCATTTCACCATCTTCGTGTGTTAAACCCCAGCAGAATAAGTGGTCCTCGATTTAGGATGGAGTGCGAGAGCTACACTGTTTTTCTCCCCTACACCAGATAAAGCTGAACTGGTCTACAGCTTCTGGGAGCCGCTCAGATAAGGAACTTGATAAGGCATGGAGAAGCTCCCAACTCTCCTTCTCCCGAGGACAAACCAATGCGTGGGAAGGGTCCTTGGGGCCGGCCTGCGAGGTGCGCTGACAGGTCGCTCCCCGGCGGCGGCTCTGGCTGGCGGCGGTGTCGGTGTGCGTCCCTCGGCGGCGGCTCCGCAGGGGCGGGCGGCAGGGGCTGCCCCGGGAAGTCCCCGCCAGAAGCCCCCGGCGCGGGGCGCGGCGGCGGCGGCTCCGCTCAGCCCCTCCGCAGGTGGCTGCGCATGAGGCGGGCCCGCTGCGCACCCCCGCGCTCTCCGCCCGCCCAGCGCGGCTCCACTGCCCCGGCGGCGGGAGAGGCCTGGCGG
>VWZW01000500.1:497454-636677 GCA_013397115.1 Edolisoma coerulescens
GGGAGCGCTCCCTCCCCCCCGCCGCTACCGCCCCCCCCCGCTCCCCGCAGGAATGGTTTGGCCTCCCCTCGGTGCCCGCTTGGCCCCTCCCACTCGGAGCGGCTCGTGGGGGGAGCGGGCGGGGCGCCGTGGGTCACGTGGCTCCGTGTGGCGGGGCCGGGGTCGGGGCCATGTCGCGGCGGGACCGGGGCCCGGAGCCGGGNCACAGAGGCGGGGGAAGCTCGGCCGTGCTTGAGGAAACGTGGTTGTGCGGAGCCCCAGAGCGGCGAGCGGGGCAGCGCCCTGGGAAACCGGCCCGGGTGAGGCTGGTGATTTTCGGGCAGCTCTTCTCATGGTGCTGCTTGTGCTGCCAGCGGGCCCTTGTTAATGGTTTGCATTGCGTGCCGAGCTTTGTATAAAGTACCTCGTCGGCTTTCTTTGTATACGGATAGTGCTGATTTCTATGGCATCTAGGTGTTAAAAAGTGTGATAGTAAGGAGAATGTGAGTGGTCTTCGTAATTAACAGCGTTCTCCAGGTCGCTGAGATGTGCGAAAAGGTTCTCTACAGGTTTGAAGCGTTTCCCTTCGGCACAAGCTGGATGCCGGCCCGTGGCAGTGTCACAGCTACGGCTGCGACTCCCAGCTGTGCCCTCTGTGCAACAGGCAGGGACAGCTGTGGCACTGCTTTGGGAATGCCCGGGCAGGGACAGCTGTGGCACTGCTTTGGGAATGCACTGAGAGCACGGGCAGGGACAGCTGGGGCATTGCTTTGGGAGTGCGCGGGGAGCTCACAGTGCTGGGAAATGGAGAGGAGTGTCGTTCGCATCAGTTTCACATCCTGTTTCACCCTGTTCACCATGTGACTGCGCAGCAAGCTCTTGGTCTTCAGGGAAAGCGTCTTTTTCTTTCTCTCGCCTTAAAGGGGTGCCAGCATAAATGCATGGCAGACTGGCCTAAAATTCAACCAATCCGGCTATTATAATATGTAAAATACATAACTGTTGTCACAGAGAAAGGCAAATAAAGCCCCAGCATACTGTGCTAATTATCTGAATTCTCTTCCCTTGATGTTCTAAGGTGGTGGTAACAACAAAGACGAGCGTGTCTGTGTAACCTGTGGCTTGGGCAGCTGCTGTGCTCAGTGGCTGAGGGAAGCACGGCCTCTGTCCTGGCTGCTGACTCCTCTGTTGACAGTCACGTTGATTTAACTGGGTGCCTAAAATGAAACTTAAAATGTCTACAGAACCAAGGCCTGATTTTTTTTTTTTTTTTACAGTATGTAGCTGCTGGAAGAATAGTTAGCTTTCAGTTTATATAGGAATTCTGGGAAGAAACACCTGCTAGTGAGGAGAAGTATGCATTCAAGTCTGTATTCCGACTAAATGTGGGTAATTTCAGCATCATTCAGCTACTGAAAGAGTTACATTAAGTGTATTTCTTAGCATAGATAGCAAAGGAAAATACTCAGAGTTGGAAAAGAGATGGTTGATGAGTTTACTACATGCAGAATGCAGGTGTTCCACTCGTGTCTGCTTTCAGCTTTAGTTGCTGAAACGCTTTATTCCTAATGTCTTAAACAGCTGGACATCATTTGATAGGAGACTGAGGGGGAAAAAAATGCACTGGAGAATTTATGGCTGGAAAGGTGCTTAGTCAGAGATGAGCCAGTGAGTGTATTTGTTGTTTTCTGTAGAGTAGGATAGTGTTATTTTATCAGGAGATAAATTTACTTATATTTGTAGAACAAGATTAAATGGGATAACAGGATGTTAGCTGTATGGTGAGATGAGGACTCTGCATGAAGCTACTGTTCCCGCATTCTGAATTTCCTGGACTAGGTCCCATTTTTGGAAGCCATGAAACCTTCTTTGAAACATAATCCTGGAATTTATGTCAAATTTCCTTTGCTTACAAGCTAGCCACCCCTTTCAGTAGTTTTGGAGTGGGTTGTTTTGAGGACCTTTTTAGGTGAAATTTATGTGTCTGAGGTTTGTCCACTTTCCTGTATATTCTATTCTCGCTTGCTTGCATAATCACTGATTTTGTACATCCTTTTTTTGAAATAAAAAATGTAATGTATGCTTCCGCATCTTACATTGAGTTGCATCATTTTTGATTTCTGTGCTGTAAACACTTTTTACATCATCTTTTTTTTTTCTGTAAGTACAAAAAGCCATGACTTTGAGTTTATTCCTTGAGCTTTCACAGTTATCATTAGGGGCTAGTGTTCATCCTCCAAGAGTTAGTATTAATATAGAGGGTGTTTTGTGGTTGACTTTTGGTTACTCCAACCTAACTTTTGATTGCAACGGATTTCAGACAATTATGTGTGTTTGCTTTAAAGGTATTCGTGTAGTGCATTTTGCATGTACAAGTTAAATCTAACAGATGTAATCTTGCTCTCCTTTGAGCGCTTTTGCACCGAAAATCTCAAGTACTCTGAATATACATTCTGAATATACCTTTTTAAGTGAATGTGTATGGTCTCTTAACTGGCATCCAAAATACCTTGTAAAGATGGGTGATCAAGAAAGCTTAAAAGCATATGAAGATAAAAACTGAGACATAATGTTAATAGTTTACAATTGAAAATATCCTAAAACCAGGAAGGTGTTTGAGGGTTGTATTGTTAAAGTATTCGATGGAAACTTACTGCTTATACCCAGCTTATTTTCAAATAAAATAATACTGCTTTCTTCTTGTAGGTAATATATCCTCCCCATTCCAAACTCACAGATAAAGAGGTAAGTCATGGTTGCTATATATCATTTGATTTTGGCTTAGGAAATATATAACTATATTATATCTCAGGAAATGTAACAGCTCTCTTTTCTTTTCCCTACCCTTTAGAAAACCAATATTTGCTATTTGTCTTTTCCAGATTCTAATTCGGGTAAGTGCTTCCTTCACTCTGTAGTCATCTATTGTGGGACTAAACTGTGTTAAAAAAGATAGAATTTGACAGGATGTATTCTGGGCTTTAGATCAAATACGTATTTATATATCTTAATTAATATTGCAATACAGAAATGTTGTAGCTAAGGTTAAATATAAAACTGCAACTGTCTGCATTGCAGTAAGGTCTGAGGATTCTTCTCTGGTTTATGTAAGCATGTAAGACCTTCCAGATGACATTTGTGCAGACATTTCAGAATACTTGGCAAGTAAAGAATGAACATCTTAATCTTGCTCTTTAAACAAAATAATAGTATTGTCACTGTGAGAGGAGAGTAGGCATGGAATTTGAAGGACTTAATAAAGCAAATGGAAGTATATGGAACCCTCTTCTCATGAAGGACTAAATATTTTCTAAGTTCATAACAGTGAATCTGGCTTTTAAATTCAAAAGCATTTCGAAAGAACAGTTGTGAAGGGAAAACCTCAGCTCTCATCTCCATTCTTGCTGTGCCTGTGTGTGGTCCTGCTTGTTAAATTATTCTTGAATCTAAACTTCTGCTCTTCTGCTGCCAAAGAGAAATTGGGGCATGTGGCTGATGGGTTGGACCACCTGCAAAAAGATGTGGTAGAAGTACAGACGCTTCCTTTCACATTTATTTCTATCAAAAACCTGCAGGACCAGCCTTGTGCCTGTAACTGCACTGACTCTGTGCTTTTGGATGCTCTGCAGTGTAATGGCTTGGACAGGGAGTGATGCAGATTTGTGTTTTTAATGTCTGTGAGCTCTCTCTTATGTAATTTTACAAAGTATTTTGGCTAGTTTTTCTCCTTTGTCTAAATGTCATTAAAATTAAGATATTTTCTCTGCTCTTGCTATTCTGTATGTAAATAGAGGCAGAGCTTCTTTCTGTTATTGAAAGAGAAGATGAATTAATGGTATCTTCTAATTACTCTCACTGTTAATGGTTATAAATATCTTCAGTCTTTAAAAGATGTCTTGAAGGTACAAAATCATGTGTTAGGAACAGAGGTTGCTTTCTTAAAATTTTTTGGTGTATTTTTTCAAATAAGAGTGTAGTAAAGTTGCTTTAGGCAGAATAGGTAAGGAGGTTTTACTTTCAGCAGGGAAAAATCCCGCTTTTTTGCTTTTTATCATGTCCCTATTAAGAACTGTTGGTTCTGGATCAGTCTTGGTAGGCTTAAGTTTCAAATGATGTAGAGAGGATTCCCTGTGTAAAACCTGCCTTCCACAAGGCTGGAAGTGCATCCTATCTGTTAGGATTTATTTTTTCATTCTAGGCCTTAACATAAAAAGACAGCTTGATGTAATACAGCAGTGAAGGAAGTTACTAGCTTGCAGCTATATTTGAGGTCAGTCCATCCCAGGTTTTCTTGGCTCAAAAGGTTAATTCAACCTTTTTCTCTTACAACCACAGAGAGATATTATTCCAGTACTTGTGGCTATGAATTTAGAGGGGAAAGTTGATTTAGTCAGCTACTAGATGATGACAATCTTTATGGTTTGAAGCTGAGTTTCCCAGTAGAGTTATCTTTAAAATAATGCTTGTACCTTCTCTGTATGGATAGAACAGACATTTACAGAAGTTACCAATCTTTTTTGGAAGAACTTGCTGCATAAGAAGACATCATATTCTGAATTATATTTCAACATATTCATGATTAAGGGTAATTTACTTTTAGGTCTTCTGTGTGTAGGTTTTTATAGTAGTTTGTGAGTTTTTTGTTTTTCTTTGGATGAAGCAAACAAGCTTTGAAAAGTTGAAGCAAATATTTAGTGCTGTGTTATTGGCATGTGCTGTGTTTTTTCTTCTTATCAGTGGATCTGTATTGCTGAGCACTTGCTTTCACTACCTGTTTGACTTGGATGGTTGTCCCATCACACCATGTTTTGCTGCTTTTGATTTTGTCTTGGTGCAATGAGGGTTTCTGAGTGCAGCTTCAAGGGGTTCTGAGACTCAGCTGGGTGCTCTGGGCATGTCAGTGTTCCTCTGCACAGCCAGTGCCTCTGACTGAGGGGCTGGGCTGTCTGTGCTTGCTGTAGCAGAATGTGTGTGACTGCAAGAGAAGATGAAATTGAAGTTTCAAGTCTGGTGAACAGTTCTCTGGAGAATTAGTTACATTTTTCTTTGAGAAATTCATTTTGATAGAAATGAAGGAAAACTTCACTCCTTGGGGATATTAGTGGGAAGTCCTACTCAGTTTCACTCAGTTTTCAGCAATTAGCTTTGCAGCTTTGAAAATGATGAATCCTAGACCTGCCTGTGGAGTTACAGATCAGCATACTGCAGTCCTACAGTGTGACTTCTGTATGAACTGTATGGTGTCAAAAAAAGAGGCAAAGTGCAGCCATGTAGCAGAGGAATGATGTGGCTAAGATGATCAAAACTATACAGGCATACCAATGAAATGGGTAATGCCAGTAGCAGAGCAGCCATTTGACCTGTTTGAGGACATGATAGTCACTGTGAGGCAGTGACTTTTTTCCTTGTTGCAGACAGTGTATTTACTGTTGCCAAAGATGCCATATTTTTCATGTATAAAATTACAAATATATGAATGTTCACAAGAGCAATGCAAGATAAATGAACCAAAACTCTGATATCTCTTTGGCTGTAAGCAAGTGCTCATGTTAAACAAGGCTCAAACTCAGAATACTGTCTGTTTGTTGTTTATCTCTTCCCCCATGTAGGTTGTCTTGGGGACACACAATTTTGTTTTAGATTCCGACGGTCTCCTGGAAGGAAGGTCTCATTGTGTTGTTTTCTGGACCAATTGGATAGAGATCTACCAGTTTACTTAAAGGTTGGAAATGAGAAAAAATGAAGTTAAATTTCTTTTGGGTAATGTTAATTTGTGGGTCTTCACCTTTAAATATAATGTTTGGAAAGAAAAATCTCTGAACTGGATGTCATGAAAGTTAAAACTCATGTTTGTTGTAGCATGTTATTATAATTATAATAATAATTAGTTTCATTAACTATTCTTTAAGTTTTATTAGTATGGATTTTGGATTACAAGGAATTAAATTGAAGCCCAGATCTATTTCATTATTGACTAGAAACCTGTAGATCAAATTGTAAGAACCATTACTGTTGTGGAAACATGAAGTGCTTTGTAACTTAATTTAAAAAAAAAAATCCAAGCAACTTGAGCTGTCTCTCTGAGTTTCCACCCTTCGCTTTTTGAAGATGGAGCAGTTACCTAAAAAAGGTAGTGGCCAAGAGTTGTTCTCATCGTCTCCATAGGGAATACTGAGGCCTCTGGGAGCCTGATTCTCAAACTCAATTTAGTTCTGTTTATGAGGCACGTATATGAATTCCGGTTTGTAGGAAGGATGAAGCTGATGTCTGGTCTTTGAAATGTGAGAGCCTACTTCCTTAATATTCCAAGAATCTTTTGTAAAACTAATACATTGAAAGACTGGGTTTTATCTCTTCAAGTCAGGGCTTTAAGGTTTTTAACTGCTAAAATCTTTTTAGTGCTACTTTGCAGAATTGTCAATGTTGATTTATTCCTCAAGAAATTATTTCTATTTTTGGTTTCATAGTGTGTCAGGAGAATGTAGATATAAAAATAGTAAAGCCAGAAAGCACAGCTGTTTCCACATGCTGATTTTTTCTCTTTGAACTACTTACTAAAAAAAGATAATGCCAATAAACACAGTAATCCTTCTAGTTTATTGTATCTAATCAACTTTGGAGCTTGCAGGGGAATAGGCTTTTAAACTGTATGTCGAATGCTTCAAAAAGGAGGGCAGCATCAGGTGGTTGTATTGAATTTGTTCCTTTCTTTTGCAGAAAGACTCAGCATATTACTATGGCTATGTGTATTTCAGACAAGTTCGAGACAAATCATTAAAAAGAGGCTATTTCCAGAAGGTAATTGGAAAATACTAATTTGGAAATTAATTATTTTTCAGTGACTGCAGAGGAACAGGAAAACTGTCTTGCTGTCTAACTAAATTAGGTGTTAATTTATATTAAATTAGTCTAATTTTACATCCTCTGTGCTATGTTCCAACTCTGCTGTCAGAAAAGATAGTTTTGTGTCTGCGTTTAAAAACAAAATGTTGGGAGTTGTTTGTTTGCAGTTTGCCTGTGGTCAGATGTGTGGTTGGCTTGCATGTGTGAGAAAAGTCACACTTGGTGTTGTCTGAGGGTAACAGGTGCAGTAGAACTGAGGGAAAGCGTTAAAGTGAAATTCTGTTTCTATTTTGTTACTCTGTATTCCAGTCACTGGTCCTCATCAGCAAGCTGCCTTATGTCCATCTCTTTCGTACCATGCTCAAGCAAATAGCACCAGAATATTTTGAAAAAAGTGAAGCTTTCCTGGAAGCAGGTATTGGTCCTATAATGTTGTTTTGGAGGAGCTCTTACACTATCACGTACTTGTTCTAGGGAAATAAACAACACTGTCGTGTTCTGGTTTGTGGTTTTGTCTTCTTGCAGGGTAGAGGGTTGAAATTTTAGCAAACTGGCTTGACTTCTAGATCATTGAACAGAGCTAATCGAATTCTGGATCCTCCCTGGGAGAGTTGGAGGTCCCTCCTGAAACACATCTAGCATTGTGTGTGTTTCAGGACCAGCTGTTGAGCACAAGGAGCTGATGGCAATCCTTAGTTTGCACTCTTCACCACCCAAGTCCTTTTGGGCAGTCTGACAACTTTTGCTAAGCAACTGTACAAATGTCATCTTGCTCGAGGTTTGTTTTTTGTGTGTGTGTGATTTGTTTGTTTTTTGACCAAATGGAAAAAGCAACTGAGCAGCACTGGTAACAGGTGCTTCAGCCTTACTGCAGAGCTGAAAGAGCTGGAGAAGGACAAATAGAAAAGTTATTTGCTCTTTGCCTGGAAGAGCTCTGTTCTGTGTACTGTGCCTGCCCCATACAACTTTTTGTGCTTTCACTGAGCAACAATTTGTGTAAACCATGAAGGAATTGCATTTTTCAATCACCTGTTTTCTTGAGAGGTGGTATTATGAGCAAAATAAGCTCTGCAGAAATTATGAGAATTACGTATTATATTCATAACAGTTTACAAGAAAATGCTGGAAAACTTTCTAGCCAAGCTAGAAACCAGCTTGTTCCATAACTGCTGTTATTTATTGTTTATTTAAGGTGTTTATTGGTTCTGCAGTAGCCAATGTACATAAATGTAGGTGTTCTTTTCAAAGCTTTTTAGCATGGACTTTCATGGTTTCTCAGATAACATTTCTTCAACTAATTGTAAGTCCCGTTGCTACAAAAAATGGAAGACCAGAGAACACTGTTTTCTTGAAATTAAAAACTTTATAGTTCTAATGGAATAATACATAAAGAATGTCTAAAAGCCTGTAAAACTTGTTTAGTGTGATCAAGAGACAAGGAGAACTGCTGTGGACTATTAGCACTAATTTAAAGTTGCAGTGTGCACAAAGGTGCCTCTGTGATCGTGGTTTATAGCTTACAGAAACTGTCGGATTTTTCTTCCAGTTTGTAGCGACGTTGATCGTTGGCCACCACCAGTTCCAGGGAAAGTTCTGCAGTTGCCTATTATGGGTGTTATAATGAAGGTAAGTACTGCACTTGTTCTTCTCTGAGGGTGTTTTCTTCACCTTTTACTGTACAGGTCCTCACTGCCTTGTGCCTTGTTTTCATTATCCTGTTCTTCCAAACAGGAGTTTACTGAGTGCAGTAAACATCTGTTTACTGCACTCAGAGTGAAGGTCTGGGACATCCTGATTCGGTGCTTTGATTGGGGGGAGGGGGGAGGATCTTTTATGGTGCTTAGGTTAGTATTTAATTTTTATAGATACTAAAAAGTGATGTTTCAGTACAACTACTAATTGCTGTGTCTGTATTATCCCTCTGGAATTGGTATTCTAGGAGACTTTAGTGCTAATTATATTCATCAAATCAAACATAAAGTAGCACTTGAAAATACTGAGAGTTAGGTTTCAGTCAAGCAGATTAAATATATTGATGAAAATCATTCTCGTTCCTGAAAGTTGACAAGTAAAAATCTTTTTTGGCCCACATACCAGAAATAATTGCTTGTGCTGTTTATAATTTTCAATGGCAGTGAAATATGTCTGAAGTAAGCTGTTAAAGAAGTTGTATGTAGTGCATAGGGAGGAAGTGTGGAGCTTAAACAGTGGTTAAGAACTGGGCCTCTGGGAGTCATAACATCTCCATATGAAATGCAATTAAATGGGTTTGATGAAATTGGAGGTTATAGGCAGAAGTACCTTCTCAGCAGATACTCTCAAGTTTATGGCAAGACCTGTGCATCACCAGGGAGAGAAAGAAGTTTCTGAAGCTGTTCTGAAAGCAGAAATTTAATAAAACAGTTCTGGGTGCTGGATGATGAGGATTGTCAGATATGTCTTGTTTGGGTATTGCCTGCATTTATCTCATAAATAATTCTTACTCATGAGGGCTGAAATTGCATTCCTAAACTGAATAAAACCATAATTACTGCCCAGTGATATTGTCCCTGTTTTTTCACACTGCTTGGGCAGTTTTAAGTGTTGTGTGTAAATGACATCCATTTGTGCATACCAGCTTCCAGTATGATTACATTTGTAGTACACAAGACTTAGAGGTGCAAACTGAGACCAGAGAAGTATACTTGTGTTCAGACTACTTGGATTCTGCCTCACTCACCAGAACATCTTGTTTTAGGAGAGGATTTTTTCTAAAAGTAATTCTGTACCATCTTAACCCCCAAGACCTTATTTCAGATCATTCTTTCCAACATTTAGAGGTATTTTTATTGAAATTACAGTAACAGTTTTGACTTATTTTACCAATAATCTCTTTTTTAACTGGAGTATTATTTTCATATTCTAGTATTCAATTTGCAATTGGAAATCCTGTAGGTGGAAGTTTTGTAGAATAAACAAGCATCATGCTGCAGTATATCATCTCTTAAGTGTTACAAATTGTCTCTAAGTCAGCATTTTAAGTGTCTGCTGGATTCAGTACAAGGGAAAATAAATCTTTCTTTTTCTTTCCAAGTTGCGGATTCCAACATATCGTGACAAGCCTGGAACAACACCGATAGTACAGAATATGCACCAGGTAGAGATTAGATACTGATATTGTATATAACCCCAGACAAAGCTAAAGATCTGCTTTCATTCTTTTACTTTAAACTTCTTAGAAAAGATTGGTAGCAAATCGTCATACGCTTTGATAATAATGAAATCCACAGTCTTTGAAACTTTGAATGGAGGAGTCCAGATTTGGATTCTTCATAGAAAGGATATTCTAACCCAGTTACCCTAAGCAGGGAGAGATATCTAGGTCCTGGAAGAAGATAGTTGGCTGACAAAACTACTAACCTGAACTTTCTTATAATGTTTGGATACTTTGGCTTTTTTTGAGGATGAATCCAGAATTAAAAGTCTTTAACCGTAGAAGATGGTTATAAAACAAATCTGTCTGTGCCTTCATGTGCAGTTGTTTAAAACAGCTTCAGTATTTTATATCTTTTCTGGACTGAAAGTCACGTGCCTGTAAGTGGGGGTGGGGGCTTGTCTGTCTTGGGAGATATCTTGCTCGTAGAACACAAAGGTAGTTGTGGAGATAATGTACTATATACTGCAGCAGTGCATAAATAATTAGGGTATATACTGTCTACTGTGTGTAAGCATTTAAGGGAAACCATTTCATTTAATACCTAGGTGTTCTGATGACTAAAAACCAAGCATTGCGATGTCTTTTAGGCAGATGCTCAGATCTCCATGGCTTTACCGACCATTCATGAAGTAGATCTTTTCAGGTAGGAGTTTGGACTAATTGATTTCTAGTTGTGAACTCCCACATGTTTTTTGATTCATGATAGTTCCTTAACATGTCTCATGGCTTTTAAGCTAACATTTATCAGTGTTGGTTTTGATATTCTTTTTCTGTAAAGTTTGCTAAAACACAGTTTGGACAATATGCAGGCTGAAACTGCAATAAATAAGCAAGTTCATTAAATGTTGCATTTTACAAGAGTATTTTATGTTTTTCAGATTACTATTAAAATATTAGTGCAAACTTCCTTTTTATCCCTTTATTAACCAAAAGAAATATGGATTTTATGATGTCAAATGTATTAAAATAACCTCAATCTGTTTTTAGGTGTTTCTGTCCAGTGTTCTTTCACATTCAGATGCTTTGGGAGCTGGTGCTGCTGGGAGAACCACTTGTTGTGATGGCACCATCACCAGCAGAGTCTTCAGAAACTGTGTTGGCCCTTGTTAGGTAAATGTAGTAGAGCTTCCTAACTAATGACTAAGGGAGTCAGTGTAACACTGCAGCTGAGTGGACCTTCATTTGATCTGAGTGTGACAAAGCATTACAAACTTTAGAGTTGCTTGTGTCTTTCATGAAAGTTTGCCCTGAATACATAAACCAAGCTCATCCTCTTTGTACCTTGCAGCTGCATTTCACCACTGAAGTACTGCAGTGATTTCAGGCCATACTTCACCATCCACGACAGTGAATTCAAAGAATACACAACTCGCACACAAGCCCCGTAAGTAAATCAAACTCTCTGGGGAAGATGTTGCTCAAAGCCACTCATAACCATAAATTTGTATTAAGATACTGTTCAACTGCTCTGGATTTCTATCATCAGAGAATTAGGTTTAGACTCTTTTTTTTTTTTTTTTTGTAAGATTGATCTTGCAGAGTGCAGTAAATAGCTGATTTAAATTTTCATTCCAGTTAGATAGGACAAAGAAGTTACAAAACAATGCCATAATTAAACTAGGCTTGAGCTTCATAGGATACTTCTCTACAGAATAAGTCAAACTGCAAGTATGAAATCTAGAGAAGTTCTTGCTTTTCCGTAAGGGTTTGTCTATGCAGCACCAGCACCAGAGTAGCTCCTTGGGAAATTCTGCTGTAATTGTTTTACTTTTTAATTAACTGCTAAACAAAGTAACTTGTAGAATTCAACGTCCATACGGCTGTTTTGTAAAGCTAAGTCAGTTGGTGTCCTAGTTGAGACAATTTAAAAATCAAATCTCTCTTCACTAAATTTATTAGGTTATTATTGTAAATAATTCAGAAATTAAGCTTATTTTTTTTTAAGAATATGAATGTCCAAAACCAGTGATGTTTGAAACTGCTTTAAGGACACATTTTTTCCCCTTTATTTTTTTTAAATCCTGCTCTTATTTTGAGAGCATACACCTCCAGTATTTTTTAATATATGTTGTTTAAATGCAGCTTGATTTGGGAATGGAGTGCACGTGTTAGATTCACTAATCTTTTAATAGATAAATTTCTTCTGATGTCAGAATAGGCAGAGGTTGTCGATCTGGATTTTTTGTTTGCTTTGTTGGTTTTTTTACTGTAGTTTTCCTCTCAACGGATGTATTGCCAGAGATAGAGCAGTGGAAAAACACATAAACATTGGCAATATGTTTTAGATTGTGTTCCATGGGAATGGTTATGCAGTATGTAATTTAGTTTCTAAAAATAATTCCAGGAAGAATTTGGCTAAACTTTAGTAACCCATGTTTCAAAATTGCATCACTCTCTGTAGCAGAATAGAAAGGTTGGTCACTACATAGATTAGTATTTGAAAGAGAGCTGAAATTGCTCTGACTTTCTTGTGGAAAACAAAAAGTTGGAAAGATTGGAAATAGGTTTTTAAAGCCATGGCTCTAAGAAGGTGAAGAAGCCAAATGATGCCAAATGATTCTGTGCATTTTATTACCTTAGTAAGATGAGCAGGGAAACTGAAGGATAGTGTACACAAAGTGATAAATGTTGGGATTTTTAAGAGCAGTCTAACAAAATGATGATAGCCTATTTTTAAGATGGCAGGTTCAATGAGACTTGTTGCTGTACTCCTTAGCTGATGTTTGACTGTAAAATGGATGGCAGCCACTCTATTGAAAGACATGTTCATATCTCATCATCTTAGTGCTATAAATCCGAAATTCTGCAGGGCTGTGCTGTAGCAGCAGCATTGTGCTCTTACTGCCTCTTGTTCTCTGGGTGCCCCTGGGCACCCTCCAAACCAGATGCCAAGTCCAGAGCAGACAGAAAAATCTGGCAGGGTGTGAGCTGGGGCACAGTGCTGTTAATGTGCTTGTGCTGCATCACCTGATAACTGCTGCTTAAAGCAAGGGGGATATTAAGTGTCTCATTTTCTTAATGATATGCACATTCAAGTACTAAGAGTTTGTTATAATCAAACCTTGTAAAGTAGCAATTTGTCTTTCAAATACGGGTTAGATTCCTGCTCATTAAAAAAGAAAAGCAAACAAAAAACCAATGCATCTCAAAACCCCAATAACAGATAATGCCCTGTTCTCACCATTGCAAATGGGCAGAATTTAGCCAAGTCTAAGCAGATGATGTAATTTTTATTCACTGTTGTTTGTTCTTTAAGATGCCTCTGTCTTACTTTCTGAAACTCTGAAACGTTGATAAACGTTTGTGCTCTTATGTGCAATTTAAAATGTAACTCTTAAGTACCAAAGGAAAATAAGTTCAAGTTAAGAATTTAAGTTTACCTTTTGTATTTGTTAAGGCAGAAGCTGTTGCTGTCATATTTTAAACATTGTCATTATTTTTTTAGGCCATCTGTCATTCTAGGGGTGACAAATCCCTTTTTTGCTAAAACGCTTCAGCACTGGCCTCACATTATCCGAATTGGAGATATCAAACTTCCAGGTAAAATAAAAATATCTTCTACAATCCTGTGTGATGGGATCTAACTGTGGGCTTATTTATTTACAAACGTATGTAATTATGTTCCATTAATTTAGTTTAATGCTAACTAAATTTTCATGGATGTCAATCTGTCAAGTGAAATTAGAATCTTGACTTCTCTATGTCTTGTCAAATCTAGTATATTAAATGCAAAAGGTGGTAATACTCATTAGTAATAATGTTCCACCTTTCACAGAGTCCTGATTTTATGTGTCTACCAATAAGGTATTAAAATGAGACATAATATGTTACTGATGTTAATTTTAGTGTGAGTAGAATGTAATAAATCAGTCACAGCCAGCACAGAACATAAGACCTGTGTGAAAGCTAAGTTTGAACGTTACAGTAATATAAAAAGTTGTTGACAGTATTTTGATAATATATTTCTAATCTGGCAATATTCCAGTAATTATTAATTGTTCAGTCTGGATGATTTCCTTACATGATTGAGTAGAATTTTCATGTAATGTTTGGATAACATGTCAGCTGCCAGCTTGTAGCAAAATACTGCACCACTCTACTTATTGTCTGAAATTCCTGAATGTAGCTGTTTGCTGTGACAGGTTCACTATGCTGTTCTGACAGTGGGAATGCATAAATAAGTATGCAATTAAGATAAAACACCATAAAATTAATTTTTGTAGAAGAAATTAATTTTAACTTCTGAGTACACTGAATTAATTAAGGATTACATACTGTGTTCAATATAATTAGGCAAGGTTTCACTTTACTTCAAAATACCATGTCTGTCTATGGTCAGAATACCTGTGGGGGCTTAGGGTAGTGTGGGGAAGAGTTACTTCGCGGCTGTGTAGTTAATGTTTGGAAAGTAGAATCTTAATTAAACTCTGAAAAGCCATATAAACAGGTGGCCTTCAAATCTGATACACAGTTTCAAGTATGAAATTCTAGTTTTGATGTAGCTATGGGAAATGCTGAGTCGGGAAGTTCTAGAGATGCATCTGTCTGACCTGTCTTTAAAAAATGTATATTTTATTTCTTTAGGGACAAAGAGAGGGCTTCTGATTATTTTTTGTCGGTTTTTTTTTTCATTTTCCCTCACTCTGCAGTTCCAATAGCAATTTAACTGTTACCATTTCTAAAGTTGAGCATCCAAATAGATTTCGGAGGAAAGTTCTGCTGAGGCTGCAAGACTGATAACAGGGTTTAGGGTCTACTGGTTGGAGCAGGATAAATTGGAAAAACAAAACAAAAGCCCTTAGTATGGCCTATGACAAAGGAGACTTAAATTCAACAACGTAATCCATGGCTACTATTTTATTTTCTTCTATACAATTTTTAGTTTTGCCAAGGTACCAAAGATTTTTTCCCAAAAGCGTTTACACTAAGGGGAACAAAGGAAGATGGAATAAAAATATGAAATTAAGAAGACAGTTATTCACTGCTATATATCTGTATGTTTATTTGGCTGCTTGGATTCAGGAGGTCATCCTTTGGCTGGTTTTGTTTGTTTGTGGGGTTTTTTCGTTGATTTTTTGTTTGTGTTTTTGTTGGTTTTTAGGTATTTGAGGGTTTTTTTCTTTTCAACAAGGAACCCTTATATGAAGTGAAAAGTCTATTTGCTGTTATTCATGTGTTTGCTGGGTGTTTCTGGATATATACTTGGATTTCTGTCAATGTTTCTAATGTTTCTTACAATATTAGATAGTCTTCAAGTAAGGTGGCTTTATGTGTTTTGGCAGGTGAAGTTCCAAAGCAGGTGAAAGTGAAAAAACTGAAAAACCTAAAAACTTTGGACTCCAAACCTGGTAATGACTTCAGACTTAAATTGCCAGTGTTATGATTTTAAAAGGCATACCCCGTTTCTCCTTTGGCTATATGCTGCTTTTTTTCTTTAGGTGTTTATACCTCTTACAAGCCATACTTGAACAAAGATGAAGAAATCGTTAAGCAGTTGCAAAAGGTAATGGTGTAGGTCACTTCTTAGTGGAAACTGCTTTGTGTATTTTGTGTACTGTTGTACAGTGTTTTCATTTAAGGCTGCACTTTGTGTAATCGAAATGAAACTGGATTCTGGTTCCTTTGCCCCAGTCATAACTAAGTAGATGGATATACACCCTCATTGTAGAAGGGCTGCTGCCTCGTTAGCAGCTTCTATAACCATATGAATGGTGGGACTCAATAAGTTAGCTTAATAATTTAGAGGATTAAAAGTATTTATCTGTTCATCTGTTGAGGTTTTCCATCCTCTGCCACCCTCAGTCTGGTCTCTTTGGTCTAAAAGCCTCACACATGAGGTATGTAAGAATCAGAGCTTCCAAATTTTAACTGATTTGCAAACACTTGTTTATAGAAACGTTTCTTTACATGAAAGTAAAAAATTCAGTAATTGCAAAGACAAATATCTGTACAAAAGGACTTGACGCTATCGCTTTCCTTCCCTGGTTCAGGGTGGGAGGTGCTGTGTGGGGGCTTATGGCAAATGAATACAGAAACACTGGAATAAATATTCATAAAAAGTAAACCCACCACAACTACCTACATACTTTGGAGTAACAGACTGACTTGTGTTTTGTTGTTTTGGTTTCTTTAAGGGAGTACAACAGAAACGTCCTACAGAAGCACAGAGTGTGATACTTCGGCGGTATTTCTTGGAATTGACAGAAAGTTTCATTATTCCATTAGTGAGTTCTTCGACTAATTGAATTTTTACATAAGTAATAAGGAGTAGTTTTTCTGGAGTTACCCTAAGTCCAGTAGCTCTCCAGTGTACTCCTGGAATCAATCCTGGGTCCAGTAGTGGGTCCAGCTGGCGAGGCACAGCTGCCTCCTGCTGTCACACCTGACACTTGGCCACGGCCCCACTCCCTGTGCCTTGGACACCTTGGGGCTCTGGCCATGCCTGTGCCAAGCCTTGCTAGAGCAGAGATGGCCAGAGCTCAGACAGTGCTCTGTGGGTTAGTTCTAACTTTAATGTTTGGGTGACAAACTCAGAACATCTCTTCCAAACACTTAATACAAAGTGTGGTTACTATTTGGAATCACCCATTATATGAAGGTACCTGTGGAGTGTTCCCAAAGAAAAGAGAGATTGTTTACCAGTGGCTGAAGTTCAGGATATAGATATTCTGTGTGTACGTTTGCTTCCTGTCCTTCTTTGCTTTATGTCCTTCTTGAACTTTGCTGGCTTAAAGTTCTGGAGTTGGGAAGTACAATCTGTATAAGATAAGCTCTTTCTTGTCTTCTCATGTGGCAAATATGCACAACCCCACCTTGTACTAACACTGGGAAGAGAAAATGCTGCGGTCACAAGCAGTAAGTAAACACACACGTGGACTGTGTATTTTTAATACTGGTTATGCAAACAACCTTTCCTTTTCCTTTCCCCAGGAACGTTACGTGGCAAGCCTAATGCCTTTACAGAAATGCATATCACCCTGGAAGGTAAGGAAGTATAATTTGAATGAGATGGAAGTTGGTGATTAGAGGAATTAAGGTCTGCTAAAGTTTTTTTTCTGTCTTTCCATAGAGTCCACCACAGCTGAGGCAGTTTAGCCAAGATGACTTCATGAAGACACTGGAAAAAGCAGGACCACAGCTCACCTCAGGTTTAAAGGGAGATTGGATTGGACTTTACAGGTAATTTCTTTCATCAGCATAAAAAAATTATATAAATTAAGACAGATCAGTAATATTAATGCTGTTTTTTCCTGAGCAAACTTACAGTCAGGGTTGATTTGAATAAGAGTTTTTTTTAGAATATATGCTTTAATAGAAATTGATAGTAGTAAATATACTTTACTTGCTTAAATCTCTTTCTCTGCTAACATTACAGGTTTCTGTAGATCAGTGTTATTTGTGGTTTTATTTCTGGTTCTAGCTTGATTCCTCCTTCCAGTCAAACACAAAGATAAAAATTAGGCTATTTCAAACTGAGCCTTGATTTTTTTTTTCCCCCTAAAATTTCCTAATCTTTACTGTATTTCAAACACATGTTCTTTACCTTCTTTCCTCAATCCTTGTCTTAATTAATAGAAGCACCTGTTAATCTCTACTTCAGAATATTACATCTTTTTGGAAGTAAATAGAGAAAGGGTTCTAATATCTTTTTCAGTCTGAAATATAATTACATTTGATGATGTAGAAAACACTGTTACCAAATTGCACTTAAAATATAAAATGTATTTTTCTTTGGTGTTTTACCAGGCATTTTTTGAAATCGCCAAACTTTGATGGTTGGTTTAGGAGCCGGCAGAAAGAAATGACACAGAAGTTAGAGGCCCTTCATTTAGAAGCACTCTGTAATGAGGTTAGAAAAATGTGTGCTTATGATTGTATTTATAATCTTATAATAAAAATATATTCTCCCACAAGTCAGTTTTACTCCTGTTTTCTTAGGTCGAATGTGAAATTGTTGACAGTTTTGTGAATTCTGATCCAGTAAAACATGACTTTGTTAAACAAGTACAAGCTAGAACTAACACAGCAAGAGAACAATATGAAATACAGTTCACTTGTCATAACAACTGTCATCGTTTGTAAACGTACCTTTAGTACTTTTTCGTTTGTTGTGTATTTTAAAATTAAATACGCATAGCCACCCCCCCAAAAAAAGCATTTTCCTCTCATTTGGTAATACTGTTCTGTTCAGCTTCCATCCTTGGCATCCTTGACAACATATTTTCAGTTGTGATATAGTTCGTAGCTTTAAAGGTAAAAAATCAGCAAATTTGACATTCTAATTGACCACTAATTAATGGTCAGTCAATGGTTAGTAAATAAGCCTACAACTGATCCATAGTAATTGAAAGCTGAGAAGTGAAATCTGTTTATATATAACAAAATGCCACATAAATACTCTTACGTTGTAAGATGCATTCCTTAATTAAGAAGCCAAAGTGGGTATCAATATAATTTGAGTTGGAACACTGATAAAGGAATTGCAAGAGGAGAAGACATTGTACAGCTAGAGGGAATAGGAAGAACAAAAACAAAGGAAGGCAACACCACAGCTTTAAAACAAACAAACAAAATTGCTCTGGTTATATTTCAAAAGCCATTTGTTGTTATCCCTTGCCTTGTCAATTCCCAAACAGTACGGTGTAGCAAATCCAAACAGATTGTTCAAATAGTGCAGCCCAAATAATTTGCAGGTCAGTTATACAACTTAGACTCTATCCAACTGTATTTGACATTGACTTAATCAAAGAAAAGGAAATGTGTTACAAATTTATTACCAGTTCTGCTCCTTTATTGTTTTTTCTTTTGATCCGCAAAAGAAATGTTTCTTTGTACATGAACAAATGTCTTTCATAGGTGAGTCGTAAGGGGGTAGGAGAACAGAACTTCCATAAGAAAATTCACTTGATTGTATCTTACCTAGTTATCAACTGTGATCTCCTTTAATGCCCTAGAAACAGTAAGCACTGCCCTGAACTGCTTTAATATTGCATTGTGCTGGCCATTCTGATTTGCTAATCATTCACTGCCATTTTGCATTGTAGATGCTCTTTTTCAAACTAAGCCTGTTCGGCAAGATTTTTTTTCCCTTTAATTTATTTGTATTGTGTTTGTGTGCAAGTTTGCTGTTAGGTGAAGTACTGGGCAAACACGCAAATAAAGCAGATTTTGCAGTTCCCAGTAAAGACAGTGCACGAGTAAAATGAAGTTAGCAAATGGCATAGGAATAAAGAAAACACCTATTCTGAACATTAGGTATAGCTTAAGACTACTCTAGAAAATTACATACGTAACCATAAATATTTAAATGCTTAATCTTTTTTATTTTAGAACTTGGTTTTCTGGAGTCAGAAGCATACTGAGGTAGAAACAGTGGATCTTGTCTTAAAGTTAAAAAATAAACTGGTAAGTAACTGAATTGAACATGACTTAGCTACATAAAAGCATTATGTAGTTGTTTTTGCAAGTACACAAGTGAAAATATTCTTCATGATCTAGGTAGTTTAAAGAGTCAATCATTCATTCAGGCTTTAAAAACAAAACCAGTCAATTTCAGCCATGCCTGAAAAGTTATTTGGCTTCCCAACATCATCCGGCTATGCTGGAAGCATTGTATTGCTAGGGTTTTTTTTAAATTAGTTGGAACTCTGTGACTGATCTGAATCCCCAGGGAAGAAGAAAACCAAATTTTCTTGTTATTACTCAAAGTCAAAATCAGTGTTGCTCTCGCTGTTGTATGGTTGCTGAGTAAACCTGCTGTTGTCTAAATTCTTACTCAGCAAATGAGGAATTCATTTTCCAGATTTTCTAATACATGACTTTGATATTTCGTAAGGTAAACTTGTAATTTTAGTAGAAATCATGCTTTCTGGTGTTTTTGCAGTTGCAGGCTGACAGAGAGCATCTTCCTGTGAAAACTGACACGCTGAAAAAGCTGCAGACACACATCAATGATATTATACTGGCACTGCCAGATGATTTACAGGACATCTTGCTCAAAACTGGCACAACATGATTTCTACTGGGCTTTTTTGGTGCAGAAAACCAAAAGGCAACTAGTCTCACAAAAGACGGTGGCTTACCAAGTTTGGAACACAGGTCTAAACCAGTACATTAACACTACAAATGGACTGTACTAACAGTATAGCCCACTATATCATTTTCACTGTTTTTTCCACTTCAATACCAATGCAACTAAAGGGATTCTTGTGTCTAATACTGTTTGAAATAAGTGCTCTTAAAGAATAATCTGTGGGCATATGAAGCTGTGCCACAGTATAGGACTACAGTGCAGTGCTGGCATTGCAGAATGTTTTCCAATTGGTGCTGCTATACCCAATCCTACTCAGGGGTAGGCAATATTGATCCTGTACTGTCCTGTTGATGTAGTATCTGATTATTTTTCTTTCTTTTTTTCTTTTTGTTTTTAGCTAGTGGTAAGTCCAACTGACATATGGGGATTTGGCCAGAATACCTTATAATTGAGATATTTTACTGGTAAATCACAGCTTTCAAAACTATTTAGGAACAACTGAAATGATCAGATCCATTGTTAACTTTCTGCATTTCTCCTTCTTACCATCTCTCCAAAATTATACTGATTTAGCATCTTTAAAGAAGAGAAGGCAGCTGACAAAAATTTCCTGAAGGGAAGTCTCTTCCACTCTTATGTCAGTTATTAGGGTGTTCTTACATGCCTTTAAAGTAATTATATACTGTTTGTGGTTTTAAACTGCTGTCATCCAGGATTTCAAGTGGATCACTCGTGTAAATGTAGGCATGCAGAGTTCATCACAGGAAATAAACACTATGGTGTTCTAAAAGGGATTTTAAAATTGGTGATTTTGGTAGAGTTAGCTGATACACAGTCTGTTTCAGTTGGAGATCATACCAGTCAGCTCCTGTTATAATTTTTAACTTTATTATTTTTGGCTTACGTCAGTCAGATGTTTGAGGAGGTGATGAGGCTGGAGGGAAAAAATGTTGGCTTCAGCTGAAAAAAGCCTCTGGACAGGTCAGACTGGCAAAAAAAGATTGTAGCATGAAATTATTCTCAGTATCTGCATACAGCAGACATGCATAAAGAGTAATTTCCTCTTGCATATTAAGCAACAAGAATGGGATGTTTTATCTTCTTGAACAAGTTTCAGTGGTACATAAGAACTCAGCTGCTCCACATGCAGTGTTGTACTTTGACCAGTTTCAAGTAGAGTAAACATAATGCTATAGTGTACACACAGCATATACTTTTATATGTCAAGTGCATCACAGTTATTAAAAAAAAAACCACTCTGCTTTTAAGTGCTTGGATGGAATTTTTAAAAACTTATGACATAATCCTGCTATAAGAATATGCTTTTGTATAACAAATATTTCATACCATCTTTCTAAAAATGTCTTATTTAGATATAAAGTGTCACAACGGTATTTTTATGAAAATAATGTATTTTAATACTGTTGTGTTTTGTATACAATTACTCATGACCAAAAGTTTAATGTATCTATTACATTTCTTAAACTATACCACTTCAGCATTAGTTGCTAACTTGCAAAATTTTTTTTGCATGTCCTGATGAAAAGCATTTCTAATCCAGAAATTATTAAGTGGCCATTCATACCCTAAATTATCTTAAATATTTAACCTGGAGCACTGTGTAGTTCCATGTAAACTGGTAACAACTATGATAACTAGCACATGACTGCAAATACATATTTTTTTAAACAAAAATAAAAGAGTTTGATTTTTATTTTTTTTCCTTTGGAAGTTACGTGACTTAGATGATGGGTGTGTTTGGTCTGTTTGGTTTTTCCCCTCTCCCTTGTAAGCAAAGCTGTTCAGCTTGCAAAGACTGCTGCTTGATGAAGCTGTACCCCTGAGCTGACCAGAAATGTGATGGAATGGTGTTGTAGTTTGATTATGCATCATGGCTGGAACATGACAGAGCTGCAGGATCCTCAGCAAAGCAAATGGCAGCACCTGGATTCTAAAGCAGGTGTTCACTTCTAAAGCAAGTGGTTGTTAGCACTGAAGTAATGAAAGGTATCTATTAACGACCCAGATACTTTCTAGATCTCCAAGCTGGCCTATTCTTACTGTAACTGTCCTCAAGTACAGGGAAGCTTAACCTTCCTAGCAAAAAAAAAGAAGTGTAAACACTGAATGCTCTGAATAGAAGATAGGTAAGTATTGGAAACCTAGAACTGGACTCCTTAGCTTACAGCTTCTTGATAGTTTTCATAGTTGATCTGGGACCATGTTAACGTCTTAGGCATGAACTAGCTTTAAGGTATGTTTTATTTATTTTATAAAAATACAACTTTCCATCTTAATTTACACCAGGTTTTTGGCTCAGAAGAACAGAATAAGATTTTCAACATTACATATAAGAAAAGCTGTGAATGCACCACCCCTGCAAGGGTTCAAGGCTGGGTTGGACAGGGCATTAAGCAGCTGGTCTAGTGGAAGGTGTCCTTGTCCATGGCAGGGGCGTGGAATGAGATGATCCAACTCTTCCACCCCAAACCATTCTATGGTTCTATGGAAAGAACAGCCTAAATTGTCTGGCTTAGTAGCCAAATGCTAGGATGTGGTTCAGGACTATCTTAATAAAGATCATTAACGATGTTTTTCTTTAGTAGAGGATAAGTAAATACCTTCTGTTAATAGAATGTTGACGCTGGCTTGGTTCAGTTTTACTCCCCTATTCCTTGTCTGTGGCTGGTGCTCCCTGGCCCGTAAACCGAGAGCAGTTTGGTGCCACGCTCGCCCTGTGCTGCAGCTCGGGGCCGCAGGGGAGGCTCAGGGCGGGGGTGAGAACATGGCCCTGCTGTGACCAGCGTGCCTCATACTAATTACTGTAGAGATGGATATATATACAATTAATAATAGTGTAGTAATAGTCATATGTCACAGCGCTGCCTTTTGTTGGTTTGTTTCGGTTTGGTTTTTAGGGGTGTGGGGGGTTTTTTGTTTGAGGGGTTTTTATTATGACGTGTCCCTCTCGCTATTGGGGTGCATTTGGAGGCTCTCCGAGGACTGGTTTTACCAATCTCTCGCTCTGAGGAGCGGAGCCTGGGGCCGTTCCCCCGNGCCGGGGCCGTGTGGCGGAGGGCGGTGCCGCGGCCGGGGGATGTGGCGAGCGTGACGTGATCGTGTCCGCGTTGGAGCCGGGGCGGCCGCGGCGAGCGTGACGTGGCAGAGACCGAGCGAGGTCCCCGGTCACAGAGCACCCGCCGCCGCCGCCGGCCTCCCCTCGCGCGCGGAGGGATCCGTGCGCGCACACCGGCCGTGCCGCGCTCCCTCCCGTCCTCCCTCCCTCAANGGCAAGAAGCAGATGCGCATCCTCATGGGTGAGGGACACCGCGGAGCCGCGCAGCCGAGTCCCGCTGGGCGGGGGAGGGGAGGCCGCGGGACGGGCCCCGGGTCACGGCGGGGGAATCGCGCTGTCCCGGGCTGCGGGGCGCGGACACTGCGGTGTACCCGTCCCATGGTCTGGGGGGCCGTTGGGAGAGCGGCGGGGAGGGGAGGGGGTGCGGATCGGCTGTATTCGCCCTTCTTTTTCTCCCGCCGTGTTCCCGTTCCCCTCCCTGCCTCGCCCGCCGCCTCCCGGTCCCGCCGGGCACGGCGAGGCCGAGCCCCGCTCCCGCACCTGCGCCGGGCCGCGCGCGGAACAAAGATGGAATTGCGGCCGGCCAGGGCCGGGTGTCCCCGGGCGAGGGGCCGAGCGAGCCCCGCGCCCCGGCCGTGCCCTCCTGCCCCGGCACTGCGGCTCCGCGAGCAGGATGTGACAAAGCCTGGTGTGTGCAACACCAGGGGCGTAAGAACTGCCGGATAATGGCCGATTTTCGGCAGCTGTAGGGAGCTGTAGCGTCTGTATCCTGACTCTTGTGAAAGGGCGTTTCGGTATAGCCTCTGTGGGCATTAGTTCTGTGCCTCGTGTACAAGCCCATGAAACCCTCTAGGCTGCTCTTGCAGTGCTTGCTTAGTTTTACTGTCTCCCCATAATGATTTATTTTGAATATCCATTTATTTTGAAATTATCTGTTCCCTTGACACGGACTGTGTAGGAGTTGGAGCCAGTGGCTCTTGAAGAGTCTCACTTTCCGATTATAGTTCAAAAGGTCAAAGCCAGCACATACTGCATTGGCATTTCCTCCTCCGCTTTGAGTTCTTCCCTGCCTTCTTCCACCCACCTACCCACCCCTGCAAGCTTTTTGTACAAACAGTTCTTAGCCTCTAAATTTTTCTCAAATTCTGTTACCAAAGTGAATGGAATTTGGTTCATGGCCGTTGACTGAAGTGGCTTGTTGTAACAAACTATATAAAGTACTCATTTGGGTATATCCAGCAATGGGAGTGGGTTCTAACTGTGAAACTTCCTGGCACACACCTATCCCTAATGCTGCCTGGATATGCACAGCAGACACAGCAGTGCAGCTTTTTAAAATTATAATCTTTCAGGTTCTCCATATATTTTGTGATGACAAAGTTCATTATTGCATACCCAGTAATTTTTATTGTACCTTATCTGTTTGAAATTAGAGACTCTCATACATTTCAAAATAATCTGAGTAATTTTAGGCTTCGAGGCCACTTAGTACATGTGTTGGTTTCAAGGAGGTGATTTGGTTGTCTCCCTAACAGCCAGACTCTTCATATGTCTCTTAATGAATGGAATAAAGTCTTCAAGTGAGCTTGACTGTAGGATGTAGGATGAGACAGTCTCTGTGGTATTTGTAGTTCTGTTACATTCTGCAAAGTACTGAAAACAGGAAAGTGATGTCATACAGATCAAAACCGCTTGCAGGGCTCTTCATTGGTTGGAAATCAGGTCGAATTTAGGTTAGAGATGGCTTTGGAACGTGCACTTTCTAGCAGTTCATTCAAATGAGTTTATTTTTTTATTTCTTAAAAATATTAATTTAAGGCCTTATATTAAAATGCAGGGCTGGATCAGGGCATGGGACAGCACCATATTTGTTAGATAGTATAGGAGAGTAAAACTAGGGGTGTGTTGGGGTGAGAGTGTGTTATAGGACATAAACTGGATGATTAGAAGCAGAATGTTACACTGGATATTACATAATTTGTGTATACCTTAACACGGAAAATAACCTCTTCATACCATTCTACATCGTATATCAGCACTTTGAGGAGAGATGTCTGAATGAATACTGGGATAGAATTAAAACTTTTCCTCAAGGTTATAATTTTCGGTGTGTGGTTTGAAAATGGGCTATACAAGGCCAAGCATTTAAGTTTCCATATGTAGAACACCAATTAAGAAATAACTTTATGGGGTAAAGTACTTGGGGAAAAATATTATGTGAGTTGATAATGAACAGATGATTAATTTATAATTCTAACTCCCTTTTCACAGCTTTCTCTGGTTTCTGCAGAATTGAAGATAAATTAGAATTAATTTAGCTCCTAGAACAGACTTTATGTTATTGAGTTCTGCAGAATTTGAGTATTTCTCATCAGGAACCATTACCAACAGCACTCACTTATTTTTTATGTTCTCAAACTCCGTTTGTGATAAGAGGTGGACATTTAATGTTATACTGTTACTGAAACTTTGTTTTTTAAAAAATGCACTTGTATAATTATTTTTCAAAAATATTAAGTTACTATTTGGAAGAAATGCATGAAAAAAAGATTCACGCATTTTCTTTATAAATAGACATAACATGAGGGAAAAGAAAGAACTGTGGGATAGGGGCTGAATGTCTGAAAGTCAGATTAGGCAACTGGGACGTTAAGAGTAGAAACACTGAGTCCTAACCCTACATGTACCTGTCTCTGAAACTCTTCACTGGTGGTCTTCTGTCCTTGAAAAAAAAAGGTACCGATTCATTGTGCACCTTTCAGTATCATAATTTAGTGTTCTGTATTGTATCTTGGTGTAGTTGTGCAAGTGTTAAATGACATAGCAGCTGCTTGGGAGCTTCAAATACAAAGGTAATTATTAAACACATTGGGTGGAAAATGTCGGATTCTTTGGGAGTTGTGTCACTGTACAGATCATAACCATTTGGCTGTTTGTTATTTGGGGGGATGTTGTTTTTGATAACTGTTAGTTTGCATGCTGTTGGCTTTCGGTAGTTTTTATGAAGTTCTGTGCTGTGATAACAGAGGCAGCTTGATATTGAGCCACCAGTGATCAAAGTAGGAAGTTGGTTAATGAAGGATGTGATGTGGTCAGGGATTATGTTCCCAGGGACAAGTGAGCTAGAAGCTTGAGATTTAGAAACACAACTGACAGGCTGTGAATAAAACACTCTTTAAGAGGAGTAAAGGGCTTAGAAACACAGTGATTTTAGCAGCGCCTGAAAGCATTGTAGATATTTTTTCTCCAGCTAGAGGAAGAGGATGTTTGATTCAGTTTAAAGATAAATGGTTGCAAGTACAGGTCTGTGCTTCCCATTTGTACTTTATTGTAGTCTTGGTGCTTTGCAGTACAACTGCTGAACGTTATACCCTTCATCGAGTCTCATACACCTTGGTCTTGACAATGGTCAGTCAGTCGGTAGAATCAGTGAAAATAAAGAATTGGAAATTACTTTGTTTGGGGATTTAAGATGTGGCTTTTAATCTTGATGAAGTTTATGACATGGCAGTAGCTCATAGGTTTGCATTTAGTGTTCCAGTTCAAATGTAAACGTGTTTGTTCTTGGATTACTAAAAAAAACAGTTACACTTCCTACCAGCTCAAAAGATTACATTTTTTTAAAGGGTGGTAAATTGCAAATTGGAGTAAAAAATATGAATGGAGGCTTTGCTTTTCATGACTTGCTTCTTTAGACTTCATAGCATTTGCAGTTTGGCCAAAAGAGGCGGTTTTTGCAAATAGGGTCACGGTGATTTGCAGAAGGTCCTTCTCTCAGTTAAGCTTCTGCCTCAAGTGTGAAGCCAGAAGAAGAAAACACGTATCCATAACCCCATAACTCAGCCTGCCTCAGTGCGAAGTCCAACGGCTTAATCAAGAGTTGTGGGTAAGTGTGGATTTAAGCAAAGTCTCTGGGCTTTGTGCTTACATAGGCACTGAGCCTTCTGCCAGCACCACTGAGGTGTTGGTGGGTCATGGCCCAAGGGTAGAGTGGGTAACTGGGGCAATATTTTCATAATTTAGAAAGTAGTTTAAAATTCTTGACTAGTTTCTAATTTCTTAACTCTGAGGCATGTCTTCAAATGGATCTCGATACCCTGTGTACATTCTTTAAAATGAGATTAGTTTTTTTCTTGATCTCTGTCGTTAGTGTAAACCTCAAATACGCTCTAAGAGTTTGTGTAGACAATGGCATCTTTCTTACATCGTTAATTTTAACAGATCTTGTCAATGTTTGTTATATTGATAACAGAGTTATTTTTTTGGTGGGGAGCAATAAGAGAAGAGTTTCGAGTAGTAGTTGTAACTAATTGGTGGTTCACTAAATTATCTCATTTTTAGCTTACTGGAAAAAACCCTATCATATCATGTACAGGCATTATATGTTCTTATCAAGATCTAGGTATCCTACAAGTGCTTACTTGAGGTTGAGCTGTGTGAAAATAGTGTTGGGCTTCAAGCATTGTGCTGTTAAAAACATTGGTTTTCAGCATAGATGGAGTATTTGAGGGTTCGTAAGTCGGCTTAGAGGGTTTTGTAAGGTGACTTGACACTTCACTGGTGTGGGGACAATTGTGGCATTTACAAGTTTCATGACTTGGAAGTTCTTGTGTAACTTCTGCTGCACCATGACTTTTTTTGTTCATGCTTTGTGTGGTTCTGAAAGAGACCAACACTTAAACAACAGCAAACTCAAAACACTTGAATTTAATTTTGAGTATTTGGGGAGTCAAGGAGCTTTGGTTTTGATGGTAGATTCCCACCCCACCCCCTTTCCTTCATGCTGTCATGACATTAAGAATTAGAACAACTTTTTTTTTCTAGCATGCAATGACATTACCAAAGAAACTGCATTGGTGTGTTTAATCCTGTGCACACTATTAGAATATAGGACAATTATAGATACGGTTTTTTAAATTAGTTTGCTGCAACAGCAGTTTGTATCTTGAGAAGGAGGAGGTTTTTCAAGAGTTTGGTTTCATTCTGAATAAGTAGGTAATTTTGAATTCCATTTTTTTGCAATGCTAAGGAAACAGTTGTATTATTAATAGGCAAGTCACCAAACCACTTAAAGCTTAATATATTGCAGTTGCAGAGTAGGAAGTTAACTGAGAACACTGAAGAATGTGTGTTATCCTTATAAAACAAGGATAGCATTTGGTTTCTTGTGATAGTATCAATTAATTCTTTTAAAGGGGGTATTTTTGTTTGGACAAAATGTTATTGACTGTGTTAAGTTTCACAGACATCTTGTGCTGTGGTGTTTAGTACCTGCTGTTTATGGAGGTGCTTGTGTGCTAGGTATTGGGTTCTAATTTAAAGAATTCTATTTTGAGTTACATTTATGTGTTCTAAAATGCATAACAATAAGCAGTTTCACAGACAGTTTCAGAAAACTACAATGTATGCATGCAATGTTGGTGATATGTCTCAAAAAGAAGTCTTTTAGGCTTGATTTTATTTTATTTCTTAAGGATCACATATTTAATACCACATAGCTTACATTAAAAAACAGCAAGCTTAAGTTTTGTTTTAGAAACAGAAGAACAAATTTAAGTGCAGAAGATCTTCTGTAAAGACCAACAGTGGGGTTTCCTCATGGAAGCATCCTCATGGATCTCAGTGCGTAGAAGCAATATCCTGAAGAAGAGTTACAGCCCTTGGGGTATATGTGGAGGGATGATGAGAGATTCCTGGTGTGCGGGGTTTTGTCAGTGCTAAAGAAGTGTTTTAGCAAAGGGAGGAGAGACTCAAATAAGGGACACAGAAGTGGCTTTGGTGGACAGTGCCAGCTTCAGTTGGTCCATGCGAAGCTGAACTTTGCAGAAGGTTAAGTGAGGCCTTCCCCAGCTTAGTGAAGTAACAAATGTGTGATCAGTTAGAAATTGTCTGCTGCTTTTAGATTACTAGTAGGCTTGTAAAATCTTCCTGATTTACACAGAAGAAACTTTCAAAGCAAATGATAAAGCTTAATTAACACAAATACTAAGGAAGATGACTAGAAACTTGTGAGTCTGTAGTTTGTGAATGGAAGTGTCTTACTGAGCTTGTTTTCTTCATGGCTTGTTCTCTCTCAGAGCTGGGTAGAGGAGATGGGGAATAACATACAGTAGTTTTTCAGCAATGAGTTAAAAGTGTTTAAAAAGCTGTATTTAGTAAAAAAACCCCTAGTACTCTCCATGTAAAATGGCATGTTTTTAAATTAGCAGGTTGTAGTTCAGTTTGTGAACTAAATCAGTTTTTCTCTTTCTTCTAGTTGGTTTGGATGCTGCTGGTAAGACAACCATTCTTTATAAACTGAAACTAGGAGAAATTGTCACCACAATTCCCACTATTGGTAAGACCACCAATTCTTACATCTTTATTCTTGTTGTTCTAAACAGGCTTCTGAAGGGTGCAGGGACTTGCTATTTTTGTTGTTAGAATAGGAATTAAGACAAACATGAACTGTCTGGTGCTGCCATAACATAACTGTGTCAGACCAAAGAGACATCCAGACCAGAGTCCTTTGTCTGACCGTGGCCAGTAGCAGATGCTCAGGAGGATAGGAACCAGATCAGTAGCACTACTTCCCCCAAACACCATGAGCCTCACAGTTTGTGGCTGAAAGATTTGCTCAGATACTTGGACTTGGATTTAAGTGATTCATGTTTTTTCTCCCTTCAGTCAATTTTCTTCCTGATCCACCAATTCAGTATTGATAAGCCATTTTGTACATACTTGGAAGAAGTGTAGCTTAGAAAGTCTCTATCATTAACATGGTTAGAATTATGTTTTAACACTAGAATTAAATATTCTAATTACTAAACTCCTTCATTTTTAGGTTTTAATGTGGAGACGGTAGAATATAAAAACATTTGTTTCACAGTTTGGGATGTTGGTGGTCAAGATAAAATTAGACCTCTTTGGAGGCATTATTTCCAAAACACACAGGTAAGAGTTCTCAGATGACAATAGTTAAAGACCTGTTTTGTAAAGGCTCATTGTGTTTTGTAGACTATATATGGAAAGTTGTTTTCTTTCTTTCAGAAAGGCTCTGCACTAGTTCCTGCAACTTCTGAGGGTACCCAGATTTTATTCTAGTTGAAACTAGTGTACCCTAAAGGCTTCAAGCCTAGTTGTGAGTGTAGCCTCTCAAGGATCAAGTCCTTTAGGATTTAGCAGTGTTCTGTAACGTGCCGGAGCAACTGGTTTCTTGTGAGGAACTCTTAAAATACACGGCTTTTGCTACGCTGTATCAGTGTCTTTAGTAAGCTAAGTGTCTAAAATATGATAAAAGATCTTCTCAGTTGATTTTAAAGTGTCAGCTTCACACTGATGTGACTGCAGTCGGTTTTTGGGACATAAATGTGATTCCTTTGGTTCACAAGTAGTGAGGTAAGTTGCTTATTAGTATCAGAAAACTTTTGGACTGGGTTTGTTTGGAGTTTTTTTGTGTTAAAAACCGAATTGTTTCCATTATATTTGTGTGCAGCATGATGCATATGATTGGTGAAGAAAAATAGAGAAGTCTGGATTGACAAAAGGGACCTTGCACCATACTGTTGTGAATAGAGTAATACTTAAATTCAGTTCCTTATTACTGTCCTGTTACTGAATACTTATAAAAGATATTTCTCTTTCCTTGAAGAGAATGATAAAAGCAAGGTTTTCAGACTGAAAGGTTAAGAGTAAATTGTGTAAGAAGGACACTTGAGTAACAGAGATGCCATTAGAAATACTGTTTAGTACAAACTTTTTAAAGCAAATTCAGGCATTCCTTTAAGGGTGTGGGTTTTTTCAGTGAAATATGAGATGTTGAAGCACTTGTGATTTTCAATATGATGAGTGAAAGGGGAGGGGGAAGAGTTCATTTATGTAATTTTGCTGCATTTTTTTCCTAACTTTATTTTGAAGTTGAGACTCAGGTAGCTGTTCAGACACACATCATGCATTGTTTAAACAGAAATTTCTGTTAAATTTGTCCCCTTTTTTAGGTAAGCAATCACAATATTCAATATGAGTATTTTGGCAGTTTTAAAATAGTGCTGCACATTTGCATCGGTTTTTTCGAATCTGCTTAACTTTCTACAGGGCCTCATTTTTGTGGTAGACAGCAATGACAGAGAGAGAATCCAGGAAGCAGCAGAAGAGCTGCAGAAAATGGTAAATATCAATATCTTCTGAAGTGTCATTGTTAGACTGACTTTGTCCTGTTTTTGGATGTTTGTCAGCTTCCCTAAGAGATTTAGGATTTTAAAGTTCTAGGGAGTTTGTACAGTGCATATTGTATTCACCCGGTAATTCTGGGTCACATAGTGCTCCGAGTTGTAATTTCAACTCTGTAGAGAACTAATAATGTGTCAGGACCCTTCATTCATGAAACCTTGATAGAAATGCAGCAGAAAAAGAATTTGGGAAGAACAAATTGGTGCTAGAGAATATTTTATCAGCAAGGTGCCCATAAATTTAAACTTTCTAAATTGAAAGGTTGTTTCCTTAATTGCAGGAGTTCTGTTGTATACTAGTTAAATTTCACTCAATACTTATTAGTGACTTCAGGAGCAAGAGTGAAGGTGTTTACAACCCTTAAATCAGTATTTAGATTTTTTTAGTGTTTGTTGAAGTAACTGACTTACTTAACTGAGGTAATTTAATAACATGCCTGTATTTTCTGTTAGCTTCAGGAGGATGAGCTGCGAGATGCAGTGCTGCTTCTGTTTGCAAACAAACAGGATCTGCCAAATGCCATGGCAATCAGTGAAATGACAGATAAACTAGGTCTTCAGTCTCTGCGTAACAGAACTGTAAGTGCTAAACTTTCTGAACTCTTTTCCCCCTCTATTACATATCATAAGCATAAATTTCCTATAAGGGAAAGGGTAGTTTTCACCTCTTTCTGTAGAAAGGTGCACATACCTGCTGTTAAACTTTGTAAAGCATAATTCAGGTCCATGTTCAAAATAAGTGATTTAGAAGTATAATCCAGTGCGTACAGCTGTGACAGGTGTTTCATTTCTCACCTTTTTCTGAAAACATACAAATGCTCCAGTCTGTCACTGAAATACACAGCATTTGACAAAGAATGTGATGGGCTTTTCTGTTCTCACAATATTCTGGGAGAGCAAATGCATTCTGCATTCCCACCTCCAGGAGGAAATTAGGTAGCTTCTGAAGCGTTAGATTCCATCTGCTCAAGCTTTAGAGACACAGGTTTGCTTCACATAAACCATCCCACCTTTTGTAAACTCAGTGTTTGTGTTGACACACTAAGATCCTGTCCATAGAAGCTGTTTCAGAGGTCCGTTCATTTAGATAATTCCATGTGCACCTCCTGAAGAGCAGTCTTCCAGAGACAAGAAGTAGCTTTCAGCATGTAAACCAAATACAAGTTCTGTTATTTGTTTCTTGATGCCTTAAACATTGTTGTAGCCTTTAGTAGGCCAACACTTGAGTTTCTGGATAATGTCTGAACCTGCTCTGCTCTATATGTACTTCTCAAAACTTTTAAAAATACCATTTGTTCAATCTTGACTCTACTTACAGCACAAAACAGTATTGAAAGAACACTATTATAACACTAACACAGTTATAACAACACTAAAGAGTGTCACATACTGTTATAGCTTAGCTCGCATTTTGTCTGTATTTAAATTTAATTTTTGTGTTCTGCATTAACAGTGGTATGTCCAGGCTACCTGTGCTACACAAGGAACTGGTCTGTATGAGGGACTTGACTGGCTGTCAAATGAACTCTCAAAACGCTAATTCCAGCTGGATGACTCTTTCACCAGGGACGTGTTTGATATAAGTGGTCTAGGCTTGTTACAATAAAATAAGTTTGCATCTTGGTTATTACAGTATCTGGAACTGATATTTGGGCAGGATATTACAGCGTTTCAACTTATTTCGTTGCCAATTGTTGTTTACCGAGCTACATGTTGCAAAGGTAGCAATATGCTTGGGTAAAAATCTCCTTAACTTGGAAAAAGTGTATCTTCTGATTTTATTCCCCTTGTTAGCCTAAATGCCTGAATATAGTTATTGTGACATCTTTAAGATCTGTTTTGAATACTCTTTTGAGCCCAAATAAATTAATGTTTTAATTTTTTTTCTCCCTGCTACTCTTAGTTTACTGATGCCCTGTTTCATTCCTCAGACAGTCTGCTGATTTAAAAATGTAGCATTCCGTATGTATTTATTTCTCTCCCTTGCCAAAAAGATTTCTTAATACTGCTTGTTCCAAGCCAAGGAAATGCTCTAAAACACTATACAAATCTACTGCACTGAGGAACATTTTATTAATCCTTGGGTTCTGTTAGCCCAACTTGCCTACTTGTGTGAATTGGATTTGATGGGTAGAATAGTTCTGTGCTGGTTGCGAAGAGCTCATGTTGAGGTTGTTTTTAATATTCAGCAGATTGTCTTCCTTTATATTGTATCTTTTTTTTTTATGTTGCATGTTGCTTTTTGGTATCAGCCTGACTATTTTTGCCCAGTGTTTAATAGTTCTGCTGAAGTTTTACTGTTTGTTGGTAAACATATCTTCATAAGGAAATTTTGGAAAATTCATCAAACTCAATGGATTAGTTTCTTCATAACCCACTTGGAATTATTCCTAATAAAATGATAAAATGTATAGTTCTGTGTATGCTCTTCTTGATTCCTGAAATAGTTGAATGCAAATTATCGCTTACTCTTTTTCCATCTACTGAGCTTTCCTGCAGCTTGAATATGAACACCAGTCTCAGATTTTCACTTGTTTGGAGCTGTGTAGAGCGGGACACAGAAGGGAGGCAACCAAGTTGTATACAGTGCAGTAGAGTAGCTGTCATCGGGGCTTACATAATTCTGTAATGTCTTTTGAAGTTGTAAATCGAAAATTCCGTTCAAGATGTCCAGATATGAAAATACTAACAGTTAAAAAATTGTAATAAAACAAATTCGAACTGCCTGAAAAGCATGCATGTCTGTTTCCTAGTTGTATCTACATGTCAAAACCAACATGGGTTCCAGGAGGAGAGTCACACGTTCTGTTGGTGGCTAGGTGGGAAAGTAACTTGAGTGCTTTTACAGGGATGTAGCAAATATTATAATAATGCTGCTAATCGCCCCCAAAAATCATCTTTATACAACTGCTACTGTCAAGTTTTCATATTTCTGTCCCCTTACACCTCTGTAGTTCAAAAGGCATAAATTAATATGTGTTTTGAGGCCACTGTTAACGGGTAGTTTAGAATCTATTTTTCTGTTGCCTGTCTGCTGTATCGAGGCAAATATTGCTCAACCCTCCAAATAAAATATGCTGTTCTATTGGTTGGATGTCTTTAGGAACCCAAAGCATGATTCTGTTGCAGTTTCAGGCTAAGTGCTTCTCATTTTCCACCCAGATCTAGTTACCCTTGCTACAAGAAATCCCAATGACAAGGTCTGGTAAACTCAAGGTAGTTTTGGTTCAGAGCACCTTCCTGGGCAGCTTATGCTGTAAGTGAGGTTTAAGTTCTCAGAAGGTGCTGTTACTGTGAACACAGCTAAGCAGGGAACATTCCAGAGTTTTTGAATACAATCCTTAAATGTCTTCAAATGTGTAATGGAAACCGAGGAGACAGTGTAAGGTGAGAAGGGTTTTGCCTGCACCTTTAATGAAATGCTGATTACTTATTAACCAAAGCTGATATACCCATGCATTTGATCAGTAGCTGTTGATGTGCATATTTCTACCAGTGCAGTTCCTTGAATTAAACCTTAAAAGGTACACCCTGTTCAGAAGAGACAGCTTGTCCCTAATACAAGTTGGTTTTTGTAGTCCCAGCAGGTTAAAATGAAACAATGCTTGTTACACAGTTAGCGGTAGTCTTTAAATGAAACAGTAGATACTTAAATTAGGCCTATTGAAGGAAACATTCTGCTTGGTAGAGATTTAATTATTTAAATGAATTAATATTCAGGTTTAGGCGAGCTCTGTTAAGCCACTATGCTTTTGAGTTGCAGCATGTGTATAAGAAATTCATATTTCAGAGTCACCACGTTTGGGTTTTTGTATCAGTAGGTGTAATTCTGCTATAAAATGAATAATTTTTCAAAGTCAGTAATGAAGTTCTTGAGCCTCATTTAAGAGTGATGGAGTCTGCATGAGGGTGAAGGCTACAGCTATTTCTTACTGAAATGCAGTAAGACAAAGTTAATGTTGTATATCAGTAACAACGTACAGTACAGCCCTGCTCTCCAGAGGAAGATGAAATTCCCATGAACATCCAATTTTTTCATGTCTGTTAAGAGTTTAGGTACTAACATGGTTTGTCATTTCCCTGTCAGAAGTGAGCTGCTGTCCCAGAAGTTCAAAATCTTGAACAGGCATGAGACTGCTAAAAATGTGTTCCTCATTCACTGTAGTGACAGGAAATCCTGAGTTCCAGTAGCTGAAATTTCTCTTTGTATACATCAGCTTCTATATTCAAACAATGGGTAAGTTCTACTGCACTGTGGAGTTAGTCAAGTAATGTTTGTATAAAGGAGGCTTTATTTCAGTGTGTCAGATGGCCAGCTTAACTATAGAGAGCAAAATACTGAAGAATGATTGAGTTTTCTTTTATTTGACCTTGGTGACACAATTTATTTCTAGAATATTAAGTACATGCATGATTTTCTTTTTTTTTCATTGCTTACAGGAATGGCCCAGGTTGTGTAAAACACTGGTTTGGGTTTTGCTAGTAATGAAAATTCAGAGCCCAGTTATTAGTCCCTTGTTAAGAAATCTTTCTATAAAGGTTTGGACAAAGACAGTTTGAGTACACTATGATGAAACTGCACATCACCGTGTCCAAATATGTCTTTCCCACCCTTGTCAAGAATGGGGACTTAAGAAATTACATTCCATATGCTGCTGTTGGATTTATGAATAAAGCAGAGCTGCCAAAACTGAAATGTTTAAGGCCTTTCCTCTTACTGGGTAGGAGCTGGAAGACTCTAAACTATTTTCTTTTTATGCCAAGAATATGAGAAATGAGGCAACTACACAATTAGAGATGTTGAAAGCTCTGATGCCTTAGCACACTGGGTATTGTTCCCCTTGGTTTTTTCATACCATTTTTCTCCTCCCTTTTCTTCCTCCTCTCAATCGTATTTAGCTTCATTGCTTGCTTTATAACGATACGTAGAGGTACTTTACACAATTCTTGAATTACACCCTTCAAAAATAGTAATGACACAAGAGATGTGCAAGAATTCAACTACTGTCACGGGACGCTAAGAGACCCCTTTGTCTGGAATGGATATGGTCAGGGAAAAGAATAATAGGAGTTCCAAGATGCCAGACCAGTCTGAAGAATCTGGCAGAACTTGGTTGATTTTGTACGTATCAAATACACAGGTAAACAGTTCACAATATCCAGAGCCTAAAAACGAGCCAAGTCTGCTGCCTCCAGAAGGCCAGTGCTTCAGTGTCCTTAGTTCTGTAATGTTCTTGTGCGTGATGAGTTTGTCCACAGCAGGAGCCAGTGTGAAAGAAGAAATTTCTCCTTCCTGAGACAACAGCCAGGCAGGAGGCAGCACAGTCTCTCTTGAATTTAATGAATCAGAGATGGGAAATTCAAGTAGAAGGCAAAGAGATTTTCCTTTTTCCTTGGAAAAGGAAAAGGCTTGTCTGGGAAAGTAGAGTAACAGAAACAAATCCCACACACATTTACAAAGGTGCAAAGAAAATTCTACCCAATCTTTTGTTGTGAAGGACATGGAGCATTCCAGTTGCTGGATGAGGAACAAATACCAGGTGAGTTTAGGTTTATGAAATAAAATTGAGACAAGTTGAATTGGACTTTCACAAATGTGGTTTCTGAATGTGATTTAGAGGGGAAAAATAAATTGCTGGGCAAGGTCCAGAGGTGTAGGAGGAGCTAAGATGGGAGTTAAAATCACCGTCTGTGCAGTAGGAAGCACCATATGTTACCTCACACAGATGTAAATACAGCTTGGCAGCGTGGGGCTCTGGGCCAAAGGTGTACCTAAGGGTTGTACCCAAAAAACCCAGTTTTTTTGAACTGCGCCTTTCCTAATCTAAACCCGAGTGCTGCATTCACATTCCAGACATGCTGACAGGTTCCTGACACGCTGCTATTGGCAGTCAGCCTCTGCTGCTGCAGCTTCCTGATTAAATGGAGGATACTGTGCCTGGAGATTCCCCAGCACCAGCTCACAGGGCTGAATCTCCTAAACGTAGTAAAAGATTATCTGCCCTGTGCAAGAGTCTGTTGCAGTGCCGTATTCGTCCTCACCACTTGCTTCCTGCAGATTCCAGCTTCCCTGTGCGCTGCCTGTCCCTGCTCTGAAGGGGGACAGAGGCAGCAGCCCAAGTGCCAGCACAGCGAGCGGGAGTGAGCTGCCGCGTCTCCGAAGGGAGGCAGAGCACCAGGCAAGTCTGTTCTCTGAGCAGCTCCATCTTCTGGTTCCAGGGACAAGTTACAGGTTTTTAATGGTTTGGGTTTGGAAAAGACAAAAGTAACCCAGTTGTAATCGATTAGCACTTAAAAATGAGGAAAATAGTGTTCTTTCAAGTTATAAGGAGAGCTCAATTAGCCTATGTAATACAATCTCACTTCCAAACTTCACAATTGCAATCTTACTGTTCTAAGTGACTGAGACATTTTTCTTGCCAGCCTACAAGCCTGCATTACTCAGTGGAGTTTGTTATTTTTCCCCTCAATTTTTTCAGAGCTGGCAATCTGTAAGCCTCTGTATTTCTGACTCAGCTGTAATGCAGTCATTCTCAATGTTTTCCCTGGTATTGACACTGAATTTTTCTAACAGATCTTGCAATTAATTTTTCTGCCCTTTAAGATGCCATATGCTTGCAAATGTTACATCTTCAGGTGTAAGCGTTCCCTCATTTACTAAATTAGTAAAAATTTTTTGCCCAGATAGGGGGTTTAGAGCCTCCATTCTGTTTGCAAGATTTTCTCCTCACACCTCTATCTTCAAGTTTAGTTGTGAATCATTGATACTTTTATTATCAACTTTGCGGTCTAGAAGAGTACAGGCATAAACTCATGCAAGACTGAACTACACTTTATTTTTTAATCAGATTTAGAACAGTTACTCATCAAAAACCCCACCCAAATTATTTAGGGTCCAATTTTTCAGGGAGAGTCCACTAGTGCAGTGATCCAACATCCTTCATTGCCACTTTTATTGTCGCATTCCATTTTGCTTCCCTTTTGTATCCAAAGGTGCTTAGCTGAAGTACTTACTTAACAAAACCAGATATCTGAGGGTTTACATATAAGCCTGGCAAAGCTGTTGGAATAAATGAGCACCCTTTCATTGAGGTCTTGTGTTATGGTTTGGGGTGGAGCAGGTCTTTGTCTTGCTTCAAGCTTTCATCACCTCTTTCTACCTCCAAGCTTGTATCTTGTTCTTTGGGCACAAATGGCTTTAAGGTAAATAAGTTCAGGACACAAAGACTCACTAAAATGTTAATACAAGCAAGAGAACTAAAGGCCCTGTATTTTTAACAGGATCGTGTCCCTGTTTTAGTTTGGTGTGGCACGAGCAGGAACAAGGAGACAATTCACAGGTGGTAGAGCAGGATCAGGTAAGAGAGTTTGGGTAAGAGGGAAGGTTAACTGCTTATATTGCTGAAAAAAAGCTACTTGCAGAGGACATTTACACGAGCTCTTTAGCAACACAGGCTTCTACAGACTCTGAGTAGTGGAATTTGTCCATTTCCCTTTATCTGTGTGCAGAGTTGATAATGAAATACTGGACAGTTCATGAGCTTTGTCTTCTCACATCATGCTGCTTGAGACACATTTGGAGATTTATGGGCCTGTATCTTTTTAGCCTTGTGTGATCTCTGAAGGTAAACCTGCCTTGAGGGCTTTGCTACTGCAGCTACCAGCATCATGTCAGATGCCCAGGCACTACAGTAGCAAAACACAATAGTAATTGTATTGGAAATAACAGAAAAGAGCAGATATTTACAAGCTTCTACAAAGCACCACCCCTCACAGCATAGCAAGTACTATGGCAAGAGACAGCACCAGCAAGCCTCAGAAATATCCCCCTTGAAATTGACTGCCTGGTTTGAGTAGCGTTTAAACAGTTGAGTGAATCCCAGCTACAACTACAGTGCACCAGAATGCAGGGGAGGTGAGCAGGTGTGCAAGTAGAGTACACAGCTTTTATCAACCCAGGCACACTTGTTTTGCCATGAAAGACACCAGTAACTAGAAAAAAAACATAAACAACTGACAATAGTGACAGACAATTGATAAAGGGAGTTTTATTAGGTGAAAGAGGAAGATCTAGTGAATGGTTTCCAAATGCTCTTTGTTTCCTATGGACTAATGATGCAGGGGCAAGAAGCTTGTTAAATGATTCAGCTCCCTCCAACACATTCAGTGAAGGTATGGATAAAATACACTTCCCCACATAGGGAAAACAGGGAAATCTAGGCTATTTATAGAAAGAAAAAATGCACTTAAAACCACTTAAAAATTCAGGTTGTCTTTGTATGCAAGAGAGGAACAAAATACAACCACTGTGATAAAGGTTTGCAAGTCACTTATGTTTCTTTGTAAAGATTTAGGCACAGGTAGCTAATGTACCACACTATCCTGTATCTCTCCCCACCTCAAAACAGACGATATTGATAAAAAGCTCCCTCCCATCCAAAGCTGATTGTCCTAAACTCATTACTGCCGATGACTCAAACCAGAAGGAGCAGATGTTCAAAGGAGATGCTGTTTCTTCATGTAGTCCAGTTTTACCAGGTGTTAACATTATCCTCATTACCCATGTTATGTGGGCAGACAAACTGCTTCCAAATCAATTATAGCCTTGAATTTAACACGGTTGATTATTGACAGTCTGTTCAGTGATAATTAAGAACATCTTTTCAGAAGTTGGTAGGTACAAGTACACTGTTCGTGTAACTTACCAAAAGTTGGGCCATAGCAACAGTAAGTGAACAAGACAATTTCTGAACTTAAATTATCATTATAGCAATTACAGTGAAGTTGAGTCAACTAGATCCATTTGGGTTTGGGTTCGGTGTTTGGTTCTGAATTAAGCAGGGTTCAATCTGTACACTGTCTTACAAATCAGATTAAATTCATATTTTTTTAAATAAAAGAATTCTTAAATCTTTTAAAAACACCACTAGAAAGGTATTTGATAATCCAATTTTCAAAACCCTTTCTTAAGTATATTTTTTCCCATTACCATATAAAAAAGGGGGAAATTGTCATGCAAATATTGAGCAGTGTCATAATATTCAGTAGAGCCATTAAACACATGAACTCTTCATTAATCATTTCGGCTTTCCTTTTAGTAGCATACAAGTCAGGGTCTAACCTCAGTTCCCCAGCAGTACATTAAATTAAATTTCTTGTTTGAAAACCTCCAAAAGCAGCATGCCAGAGCTGCTCTATTTCCACTTCAAGTCACATATTAGTGCTATATGATCAGAAGGATGTGAAACACTTGGCAAAGCCTGATGGGTTGTTATTTCTTCATGACTTGGCAATGGAATGACTTGTTCAACCTCTAGAGCATTTTTGTCAATGAAAATGTAGTCCAGACATCCATGAAACCCACCAACATAGTTTGTATAAGCAGGTTCTCCACAAGCACTTAGCAGTTTGAAAGGATGGCTTAGAGTCATACTGCACCTTTCTTCCTCCCCATTTGAGACCCAGTCTTCATGATCTTCAGCAATGCCACCGCTGCTGATAAAACTGTAAGTCCCTGACGAGGGTGTGCTATTAAAATCTCCACAGAATATGACTGGGATATTGGGATACAAGTCACATGCTACATGCTTGATGTGAGACATGGCTACAGCAATTTGGATCAGACGGATGTTCCCACCTAAGGATATAAAAAAGTATTATTTCAAATAGTAATTTCAATGTAATATTTCAAATAATGCAGAACAGCACTGGAGGTGTTCACTGGATTGCTCATTTAAGCATATATAGCTTTGAAACAGCAATGTTGCATTTTAGAATAGTCTTCATGAATTAAGAAGCCTTTAAAGTTTGTGACTATGAAAGTTTTTGAGAGGCAGACAATTTTAACTTAAACTTGCACATGCAAGAACTCTGAAGTTTTAACACCCATCGTACAGCAGTTTTCCATTTCATGGCAACCATCCTAATAATATTCCCAAAAAGGCACAGAACCAAAAGAAAACTCTTTGAGAAGAGAAGAATCTCTTCTAACGGCTTCTGTAGCCAAATCTGGTTGCCCTCCTGGCAGTACCCCAAGAGGGCTCCATGTTCAACCGGCCTGGGAAACCACAAGCACACACAAAGCTCTCTCTAGTTTATGGTCTGCTTTTTGGGTGAATTGTGTGTAATGTGACTTGCCTTGCTTTCATCTGGATTCTACTGAGTCCCAGGCAGACTAGAAAAATAAATACATAACCAGACCTAGGAGTCTGGCTTGATTTCATCTAGATAAGAAGTAAGGCAGGAAACCCTCAGTTCCAGAAAAAAAGGCCATAGCTGCAAAAGAATGGTGGGAAATCTATTCTCCCAAAGAGCAAAAACCTTTCCAAACCCAGTTATCTTACATGCAGGATTGTGCCAAAATTACCTTTGGGGTGCCAGTATAGGTGGGTATTTGCTACACAAAGCTTCCTGGGAGGATCAGATGTAGACTGAAGAACCGAAACCTTTAAGAGAAAAAGACTGTTAAAGTCTTAAATAGAGAGCTTATATATTTTAAAATGCACTAGTCAGCCCTTATGGCAATCCAGTTCAAAGAATCTGATGCTCATAACAAATAAACTCAATTTAGGAGCTGTACTTTTCATTAATCTTCTATATAAGGTCTGGGTATCAGCCAAAATATTACCACTACATCCAGGTATTTAACAAACATTCTTTTGACTGGGTCTGGTTTGACCATATTTTTTCATAAGATATTGTTCATGCTGTACCATTCTTAAATACTTTTATTTTCTATTCACCAGTTCTCTCTGCAACAGAACTGGAGCTAAATCTCTGTTTTTAGCAAGCAAATGTAGCATTCCATAATTATTAAATTGAACATAAATTTGGACGTGATTTCAGTTATCATGGAAATCCTGTTAGTCCTACTCAGTCCACGAGCAGGAAACTTTTATCAGTGTTTCTGCAATTCCTGACACAGCCTTCTATCTTACACACTTGTACAACAGAGGTCTGCACCCTCTGGCATCAGGAAGCTCACACACTTGTACAACCTTATTTGTCTCCCTCCTGTCAACTGCTGAAGAGGCGTTATAAAGCATACTCAATTAACTTACTTAAAATTGATTTATAAGATCTAAGTTTTATAAAATACATTGTGACATATGAGAATAAGTAGTGAAAAACTAGCAGCCAATATCACCAGCCAGGAATCACTACCTGGCCCTACTACCTGAATCTCAACAGCTGTCTTCACTTTAAAGCAAAACAGTACTGCCTTTTTCACCAAATTTTGGTAATTCCATATATCCAGTTCAGTAAGGTCTCAGTGTTTTGTTCTTGTTTCTAAGTTGATCTTCTGCTCTATCCATTATCCCAGCTAACAGAGAACATAATTCCATGTCAACATAGTTCCAAATTGTTAATCCCTCACCTTCACCTCCCTTGTGCTGCTTGAGGCTCAACAAAGCTGGCCCGGCTGCACCTGGAGACAGTGGGAGGAGGAGAAAGGGGAAAAAAAGAGGGGAAAGAGAAGAAGGCATGTCAAAACTGGTACCTGCAGCACAGATGACCTCTGCAGCACCTTCTCCTGCACCAGGGGGTACTTGGCCAGCTGCTCACACAGCTCCTTGTGCAGCGGCTCTGAAAGCAGGGCTTCGCTGAAAGCGATGTCGTGCTGGCTGAGGAGGCTGAACTTGTCCCTGCGATAGAAAGTGGCCAGGCCTTCGTGCTGCTTCTCCTTAATCCTGAACAGCCCTTCCAGTCCGAAAGCATCTAGGGCCGGGGCCAAGCTGTCCACGAAGACAGATTTATCCACCTCTTGCAAGCAGATGAGATCGGCGCTGTAGCCCGCCAGCTCCTTCTTGAGCAGGTTCTGGCGGTAATCGATCTCCAGGGCGTAGGGAGCGCAGTAGGGGTAGAGCACGGTGCGGGAGAACTCGGTCTGCGCGTAGGTGTCGGCCAGGATGTTGTAAGAGACGGCGCGGACGGAGCCGTGGCCGCAGACCTTCTTGGTGTAGAGGTGCCGGGCGTCGAAGGTGCAGGCGCCGGGCCCGGCCTCCACGGGGCCGCTGCTCTCCACCTCGCGGGCCGGCCCGTAGCGCTGCTCCCCGTCCCCGGGCGTGCAGCGCAGCTTCAGCCGCAGCCCCACCAGCGCGTTCGACGGCGTGAACACGCGCTCGGCCGCCGCCGTCTCCACCCAGGCCTCCCCGGCCGCGTCCCCGCCGCCCGCGGGGCGCTGCTCGCGGAACCAGCGGAACAGGCAGTGCTGCGGCGCGGCGAACTCGGCGCTCACCTTGGGGCACACGGGAAAGCCGGCGAGGAGAGAGCGCGGCAGGCGGAGCTCGGTGAGCGCGGGCGGGTTGCGCTCCACGCGGTACCGCGCGTCCCCGATGTGCAGCACGGCGCCGTCCTGCCAGGCGGACGCGTTCGGCACCTCCTCCGCCACCGCCGCGCCGTCGCGGGAGAACAGCCGCACGGCCGGCACCGCCGCCTCGCCCTCCGCGCCGCCCTCCGCCCGCGCCTTCTTGCTCTTCTTGCCCTTCTTGCCCGCCTTGCTGTGGCCCTTGGCGGCGTTGGTGGCGATGCGCGCCAGCGCCCGCCCCAGCGGCTCCGCCTGGTNCGACGGGGGGCGGGGCCGCGCGGGAGGCGGGAAGGGGGCGGGCGCGCGCCGCTGGCCGTGAGGCGGCACCTCCTCCCGGTCCCCCGTGCCCCGCCCCGGGCCGTCCGCTCGCTGGGGTGCCCGTGCTCCTCTCCGCGCCGTTAACCCGCCGGCGCGGCGTGAGTCAGGCCGACCGGAGAACCAGAGGTTCTGTTCTCTCAGCAACGAAAGCCCCTCTCCTCAGCGCAGCTTCCTGGCCAACAGGTGTCCGAGGCGTGGGCGGGTCTCTCTCATAACGCCCCGATGCTAACTGCCAATGGATAAATCCTTTAACGTCAAGAGTTTGGGTCTGTGTTCTGTTCGTGAGAAAACATTTCTTGTCTGGGCTGAGACCTTACACTGAATAGTCCCGAGCTGTGAGAACCACGCTAGGAAAGTACCCAGGACTTTGGAAAATACACATAAAATTCCGTCCCGCTGCTCCCGCAGCCTCTGCGCGTGGGGCTCTGCCCACACAGACACAAAATTAGGGTTTTAAAGCCTCTTTGTCAAGTGTGGGCAGGTGGGTAGCAAATCTCTGGAGTTCCTTAAAATTTCCATTTATAGTTGTACACAAAGCAGAAGCTTAGCAACAGCCACCTGATGCTTGAGGGTATTATAATTTCTCAAGCATTCTTGCTGTGATCTGCTTGGTGAAGGCAGAGGCTGGAGCAGAGGGACTTTCTGACTCGTTCGGGTTGTGCCAGCCCTGTGGCAGACCGGGACGGTCAAGGTAAGGTTTTTCCAAGTCTCTGCTTCTCTCTCTTTTTTTTTTTCTTTTTTTAATCACGAGAGGCAGTGATCTCGGCCAGGGAAAGCCCCGAGCCCCCCGCACAGCCCGGGCCCCGCCGCCCGCCCTCGGCTCCGGGGCAACCGCGCTGTTGTCCTGAGGGCGCCGGGAGAGCTGCGAGCGGCGGGGCTGAGGGAGCGCCGGGCAAAGGCGGGAGAACGCCGCGGCTGTCCGGAGCTGAGCTTTGTGTCCTTCGGTGCATCCACCACCGCCCGGTTTAGTGCGGTTTTAGGACATCCCACTGATGTAGGAGGTAGCTTTGGCTTTCTGCTCCCCTGTGGGAACCTGCTGAAATGCAGTTGTGAGTTTGTGCATCGTGTTTCCAGAGGAACCCGACCATCTGTCTTTGGAATAGCCATACTCAGCCGCTTAAGCTGCCTTAGGAGGGTCGTCTTTTAGTTGAACCTTAGCCCAGTCACATAACACAAATTTGTTGGTTTGTTTGTTTGTTTGTTTTTTATGTCAGGCTCTGTATGTACACACTGTCCCTTGAACTTTGCAATTTTATCGTACGTCGTATTGTTCTCTTTTTTGAGAGCTGAACTGTCATACATAAACTGTGGAGATCCCTGAGGTAACCTCATTTTATGTCTTATGTACATTCAACTTAATATATGTCTGTGTTAAACTCCTTTCTGGACAGGATTGTATTCTAGAATCTTGGTGTGGTTATGGTTTTAGATGGAGCACTCAGATGAAGCAACTTCCAAGAAACGCACTTTGAGAACTTTGTTTCGTCCTGCTGCTTTACCTCCACCAGTCATATCTGAAACGTCACCATCACAGAAAAAACTATTGGCATACCACAGAGACAAGGAGCAGCAAGAGGTGCTTAATCAGTTACTGTGAGTTTCATGTAATTCAAGACATGTTGAAATTCAAGTGAAAGAGACGTTGCACATTTGACATTTGACAAATAATAATTGTGTTTGTTTGATATAATTATAGTGAGATTTAATGATCAAGGAGCTGGTAATGATGAAAAATGGTTGGATTGATTAAAGCATTAGCAATATTTTTGATATATTATTTGTTGTTTTTCTGTGGTTCTGATTCTGTGTTTTACTTTAGAATTGATAGAGCTCTTGAAGTCTATTACAAAACCGTGGACGAAACAGATAAGAGAGATGCTGCACCTCCTATCAGAGAACTGCCTTCCACTGTGAGAAAGTATTTCTTTATTGTTTTAAGTCTTGCCTATTTAGTTCTTAGTTATTGGGGCATTTATTTTACTTCTTAGAATTTACTTAAAGATACTCATTTCGTTCCTCAGTAATTCATAAATGTATTGATATACTCAGGTAATCCAATTGAAATGTATAGCTGTATGTCTACAGAATAAACTCTTTGTTTAGGAATAATATGTGTAAAATTTTATATTTCTGGTATTTTTTTTGTACGCTCTTCATAACAATTTTCTGTTTCTTTTTATACAGATGGTTGATAAAGAAAGCCAACAAAGAGTAAGTTAAATTCTTTCATTTGCTTTTTTTGGAGTAGAAGAGTGAATGGTCCTTATTCAGAGAAGTTGAGTATGTCATGTGGACTTACTGTTACTAAACAAGAAAAAGTAGTCTTGGGGGGAAAAATGGAATAGGAACAAAACAGGAAACTTATCTTGTGATCCTGTAGAGGGAAATTATTTTTCTGTTATAGAAAGTACATCTATCAATAATTAATTTAACTTTAGTTAAAGATCATTACTTAGGAAAAAAACCTAACAGGCTTCAGGATTTTTTCAGTTGAGGTCATAGATTGTACCTCAGCCTGTGCAAAAAGTAGTCTTTGACATCGTTCCCTTAATTTGAAGAACATGCACTAATCCTGAAATCTGCGTGTAGCTTTTAAAGTAAGACTTCATCTCTGAAAGCCAGTTGAAACTCAAGTTAGTATTGAAATATTTATATTAAGTAGCCTAAGGTAACACCAATTTAGCCTAGCTGTTGTTGGGTAAACTCATTCTGTAGAGATTTTATAACTCTGACTGTAGAGATTTTATAACAAAACTGTCAATCAAAAGCAGAAATACCTATTTCTTTGGCCAAGACCCACTCCCCTTATGGGGGATATTTGTCCATACTTTTTGCCAGATGAATGTTTGTCCTAAGAACAATAACCTTAACCTTGAACTGTTTTATTGTCAGCCGTAAACTTCAGCAGAGAACCAAGGAAAATGCCATACTGACAAGTACAATATTTTATATTTAAACATTAAGACAGAGAGACCATGTTATCAACCACCAGAGCAGCTTTTAGGATATTAATCAATGAATACTGAAAAGATTGGATTAAATACCCTGCCCTTAAGGATTAAAAATTGTGAATAAAAAGAGACTTTTGCCAAGCCTAACACAAAAATACATGCACAGGCAGTTATTAGACCTCTGACAGTCTTGTCCTTTCAGGCAGAGTACCTCTTTCTGAAGGAACGTGCGCAGAGCAATCCAATGATTCCCATCCAGCAGCAGTGGCTGAGGTCCATGCTCGCCCTGCTGCCACGGTCGCTTATGGAGGGCAGAGACAGAAAGCTGATCACTGAAGAGCTTTTGAAGGAAATAGTAAGGGATTATGAAAAGAGCATGCAAAGATGTGTGTGTAAGTACTACGAATTCCTCAGCACTTATATTAATGTTAGTATATGTATATACTAAGCTCTGTATTCTCCTGCTGAAAATAATTTTTCCAGTTTGTTCTTTCAGCGAGGCCTGATCTTCGTAATTAACTACTGATTTAGCTTTTTTTGCCACATCAAATGTGTGTTGGCCATAATGTTTAAGGCGAAACTTGCTTATTTTATTTGAACCAGTAAAAAATTAACCATCTGAAAGTACAGTTCAAGCAAAGACAGCTATAGACCTCAGGTCAAAAAGGTTGATTGCTAATGATGTTATTTCATTATGTCTTTAACCTATTTAGTTAATTTGAAGCAAGTATGTATTGCTGCTTACTGCTAAAGAAAGGATAAACTTTTTATGTACTAGTCATTCTTTCTCCCTCTTCAGGAACAGCAGCTTTTTTAAGATGTTCGTGTACAAACACATTCATGAGTTTTCTGATGGTGCTTCTGTTGCATGAGGAAGCTTGCAATAAAAATCTGTGAAGATAATTACTGTTTTCAGATATCACTTGTATAACTCACTTCAATTTTAAAAACCTTTTAAAAAGAGTCATGAACTGGAATTTTGAAAGTGTTTTACCTTGAAATCATGTATTGATTTCCTTTTATTTACATTTGTAGTATCTGGATTCTGAAATTGAGCCCAATTTTGTTATTATTTTAGTGGATGGCTGATCTTTTTAAAAATATAGATTAAAAAATACACAATTTAACACAGGACTAAAAAATACACAATTTAACATGGGACTAACTTCTTTGTAATGTCATCAGTGGGATAGTTATAGTTTCTCACTGTAATTATGTTAAACAAAGTTGCCATAAATTCTTGCAATCATACAATATATCAAGTTGGAAGGGGCCCATAAGGATCAGAGTCCCACTCCTTGCTCCTTGCAGGGATATCTAAAACTCGACCATACAACTGAGAGCTCTGTCCAGATGGTCCTTGCACTCTGGCAGGCTTGGTGCTGTGACCACTTCCCTGGGGAGCCTCTTCCTGTGACTGACCATCCCCTCAGCAAGGAAACTGCATAAGTATTTAATTATTTAAACAAAAACCCATCTGAAAACCTTCAAGAACAGGGGCCAGAATTGGAATTAAGGCACCTGAATCTGTATAAATATTTATCAGAAGCTGTTGATTTTGAGTTACCTTTGGGAGAATGTGCTTTGGAGGCTAGGGTGACACAATTACTTTTTCATCCTACTATGTGCTTGGTTCAAGCACCTGGAGAAAGACCAAGGAAGTACAGTGACTATTGAATATGGCCTAATTTTCTTCTAATGTTCATGTATTTTTTTTTCAGTGAGAAGAGTTCTTGTTAAACCAGACATAAAAGAACTTGATAAGTTGGAAGAGGAGGCACCTTTGCCTTTGTTACCTGTGTGAGTGGATTAAGTTAGCAAATAACCCACTGGCAAAACACACTGAGTTACGTGAGGGAAATTCTTGTTGAGCTGTGTGAACAGAGTTATGGCACAGTATTAATTCTGGAGCCCCTTAATGGGACATTTTTAAATCTCTGTAGAGGATCTTGCATTTCAACATCTCTTACTCGAATGCTCTTCAAAGTTTTAGCACTGACAGTGTTTTATTACTGCTGTTACAGTTACATAGAGCAGCACTCATGACTGCAAATGAAACCTGGCTCTGAGTGCCCAGACACTAAAGTCATAGTGCAGCTGCCTCTGGAATGACATTATGTGTGTATGGGGAAGTTTTCTGGCAGATAGCAGCATTGTTCAGCACTTTGACATCCTAAAACTGCATATAATGCCAAGGTTTCATGTGATTTTGGTTTTATGAGGTGAAACCTTGAGACTGAAAGCAAATCTATTGTGCCCTCCCATTGTGGAAAAGGAGTTCAGGTAGATAGAATATAAATACCCAAATTGCATAATTTGCTGAGGCATCAGAGTGTGTGCTATCAAAATCTGGTGATAAATGCTTCCTGATAGCAGTTGGTGAAGTTAAGAGTTTACATTGAAAGAGCTTCTGGAAGAGCAGGTGATCTGAAAATACCATGGAGGATAAAGCATGTTTTATTAGAGTATCTTTATGACTTCCACTGCATGATACTGAGGACATGTGTGTGGCATTTAATTTACAATTCATGCTAGAGAATAAGCTTTTGAATACTATCTTTTATAGCTAGTATTTTATTCAAGTAGTGCTTGAGCTCTTAATTTTTGTTTGTTTATTTGTTTTGGTTGGGTTTTTGATGGTTTTTCTTTTTTTAGAGGCCTGGATTTTTCTAGTACATGGCATAACAGTTACATCAAAGCAAAGCAACAAATCATTTCCACCTTACATATTCTTCACCCCACAATGAAAACTCTACTGGATTTTGGTTATAGAGCATTCTTTAACTTTCTTCTAGTGGATTTCTCTAGTTCCAGGTAAAGTCTGTTCTGCTGAATTATTGACCCACATAGGTTTTTGAAGCTGGCAAAGATGAGTTTGTTCAGTTCTATTATTTGTCATAGCGGAGTTTACATAACAAATTTCTTTGATGCACCATTTTTATGTACTGTGGTTAAGCTACTCTGTGTTATGACATGATTTTTCTTCTCTCTGTTATATATTTTATTGTTGCTTAAGTTGTTGGTAATACCAGACCTTTTGATTTATATTTTGCCTTTAATTCTGTAAAGTTCTTCCCATTATTCCCTTGTTCTTAATGCTTAATTCCCATAGAAGTCTGTTTAAAGTAGCATTTGAAAAATCAACTTCTAGTAGTATTATCATCTGTCGGGAATTCTGTGCTAACTCTGAAGATCAAACTTCTTGCTGGTTTTCATCAGTTGAATTTTCTGTTTAATCTTGGAACTTAAAATTTTCATAGTTTTCAAAAAGATAATTTTCAAACTATTTTTCTTCATTACTGTTTCTGGTAATTGTTCTCTATTTCCTGGAGTTTGAGGTAGGCTTTTTCTTTCCTTTTAGTCTACTGAAGCAATGCATAAGTTCCCACTGTGGTTTCTGCTAGAGAAAGACTGGATTTGTAATACAAAAGTTTGTATTGTTATCTTACTCCATGTTTGGTTTGTTGAAATTTTGTCTATAAAGTTGCCTCTAACTTTCTTTTCCAGAGAGAAAGGACCAATTGACTGTAAATCTCTTAAAACTGATGCATCTCTAAGCTGTTCTAAAGCAGAAGAGGAGATAATGAGTACGTGGTACCGAAGAGTTGTTGGCCTCTTTAGTCAGTCAGAGGCCTTGGATGGTGTGAAGTTGGATCAGCTTGAGTCTTTTTATAACTGTGTGGCTGTGCTTATGTCTAATCAGGTAAATATCTTTCCTCCCCATGATAAACTTAATGGGATTAAACCACTACTTACTTTGTGGAAAAATAATGGAACAACAATCTAATCAAGTCATGGTAATTTTTAAAAAAATAGAGGAAAATGCTTTCAAGATATTTCATTTCTACATACATGTATGAGTAATAGACTTACTTTTGTAGCAAAAATAAATGTATAGACTTTCCTGAAATGTTTACTTGTTCATTAGTTGTTGTCAGTTAAGGGTTGGGACTAATATCTACTGGAGTTATTAGAAAAATTCACACTGCTTCAGTTTTCCATGGGTCAGACCAGAAGCACTAAAATGAATGCAAATCCTGGCTTACTGGAAGAGTGGAAAATGGGTTGGGCCTTTGTTATGTCAACTAATAGGTGATCTATGTTATTACCTAGCTGAAAGGATTGCTGGGAAGGACAACTGAAGTTTTTGTGAAACTTTTTGATCCTGAAGACGGAAGTCGTCTGCCATTATTTAAGATGGACTTGACTTATGATGAAAAAAGAATGGAGTTTTATCCAAGCTTACAAGACTTAGAAGAAGCAATTCTGTTTGTAGTAAATTGTATAGGACAGACTCTCCAGGTGTGCTTTTGTCTTTATTTAAATATGTTATGGTTAAGATGCTCAGTCTGGGAAAATATTTGTGATTTAGGAGTCTGACTACCTTGGCAATGGGATCAGAATGCAACTCGTATTTATTTTCCACAATCATTCTACAGGTCACATCATGAATCTTGATGCCCAGCAGTACTCCAGGCTCTGAAAGTAATTTTGTAATTCCTTGTTTATAAAAAATTGGTGCACCTGCTAGTGATTGTTTTAGTCTGCTCTTTGGGTCTGCAATTATAATAGTAACATCTTTAATTATATGTGTGATGATTTACAATAAATTTGCATTAAAGTTGAGATCTCCAGAGAAAGACAAAGAAAATTAGAGTTGATATTCCTTTTCTTTCTAAGAAAAAGAAAATACTCAAATCTCTAAAAACTAGTATATACAATATCAAAAGATTGATGTCTTGGGAACCTGTCTGTGGTTCCAGGGAAGAGAGCTTTTCTGGGGGTCTTAGATGTGATCTGAGTATTGGTCACTAGTCACATGTGATGGTACTTTCAGAGAAGTGTTTTCGGGTTCGTTTTCTGTATTTGCACATATGATAGAATTTAGTCTTATGCAAGGTTGGATAATTTTTTTTTTCCTTTTACATATTTCCTGTTCAACTTCGTGCTTCAGGAAAAGTCATTCTACATGTGTATGAAGCACCTCAACTTGGTCATGGTTAGGGTCTCATACTTCTGTGATTGTGTCTTCTGCAGGTTGCAATTTACTTTTAGAGTATATGTATCCTTGCACCACTTTTTAAAATTTAAATAATCAACACTTGCACTTCTCTTAGAACGTCCAGACGATGCGTGCTTGGCTAACGGGAGGCACAGCAACTCTGGATGCTGAGCTTCCTGCTCACATCGCACTATGGGCCAAGTCCACTCTGAAAAAATCTATCAGAGACAACTTAGAAGGCCCGAAGGAACATTTTAAAGGCTATGGTAAGTGATAGAAGAGTGTGTAAATAGCTGTGTCACCTCTTTGTAGTAAGTAACTTGCTATATGGCATATGCATTTTAGTAATGTAAATATGTTGTAATTGAATTGTAGTTGAAAGTTATGGCTGGCTTGTAGATGGAACTGCAGAGGAACGGATAAACAGATTTATAGCAGCACAACCCAGTTTTGATGAATACACTACTGTAAGTTTTAATTCTACAATTTATAAGTAATTTTTACTGTATATACAGCAATAATAAAAAGGTAACAGGATAACAGGTGCTTAGCCTTTAGCTAAAAATTTTATGGACTACCTACAACATAACTGATTTTTCCCCTAAAAATCTGTGGTAAATAAAAGAAAATGTTACTTATTTTCTTCAGTGTCTAATACTTAATCATGTAGCCAAGTATTTAAACAATAGCTCTGAAGTGTAAAGTCTAATATTTTTCTGAAGTTCATAGATGAATTCTTCACCCTCAAGAAGGAAATCATGAGTTTGCCAGAGGTGATTTATTTCCCCATGATCTGTTTAAATTGTGAGGATTTGAAGCAAGGTTTGGCTAATTGTGCAAACAACTTTGCAAAAATGCTAATGGACAAAATATTTACAGATTACAGGCAGGAAAATGAAAGGTAAGTAGATTTTTTCTGCTTGTGAATGTTCTATGTGTTAAATGCATAGTAGAAACATGTAGGAGAAATACAAATATACCATACTTCTGCTTACAGAAGGTTCTTGGCTAACTAATGATCTAATGCAGTTTGCACCAGCTGTTGTACTTTATCTGCTTTTTAGTCTCAAAAAAAGGTAGGAGAACATATTAGTATAGACTTGGATATTGGAGGACCTAAAAGATCAAAGAACTAAGATCACAGAACTTCATTACTGTTCTGGATTTTTAAGTGTGAATTACAGTATTACTGCACTGTCAGAAGGAAAGGCTAGTTAGACTCTCTTAGTACCTAAGAGATACCTCAGCAGGGCTGCTCTCAAGCCATTCCTCTCCATTTGTGTTTGTGCTGGGTGTTACTCCATCCTGGGTGCAGAATCTGGCGTTTCAACTCATTACATTCCATCCCCTTAATCACAGTGAAATGTTTCATTCTGCAAGGTGTCCCATCCTTCAAGAGAGTCAGCAGCACCTCACAGTTGTATGATGAGCAAACTTGCTGATGATGCATTCAACTCCTGCATCCAAATCGTTGATAAATACATTGAACAGAACTGGCCCAGAAGTGAATCCTGAGCACTGCTGGTAACAGTCACCAGCCATTTGCTACACCCCCTTGAGCTCTGCACTTCACCAGTTCTTCACCCAGCACACCATGAACCCACTCATCCCATACCTGGACAACTTGTCTAGAAGGATTCTGTAAAGGATCAAAAGCCTTATTAAAACGGAGAAAAATTATATCCACCACCTTCCCTTCATCCCCTATATGGGTGAACTTATCATAGGATATCAATTTAGTTAAGCAGGAGGTTAATTTGCAGGTATGGATTAAGTCATGAGGAAACTCTTGCTACATTTTTTAGTTAAAATGAACAATTGTGGCCAGGTTTTATAGTGATTCCACATTACCAAAGTGAGAAAATATTTACTAGAAAAGTATTTTTGTGTGCACTGATGATACTTTTCTGAAGTTCTTTTACTAACAACAGGTAACTGAAGCATTTATTTCAGAAGAATACCCCAAAATCCAAACAAAGCAATTATTGCAAGTCAGAAACCAGTATTTGTCTAGACTGACTTGGTCATATTCCCTTTCTAGTTTCATAAATAGTGGAATTTGTGCAGGGATAATACTTAAAAAAGTAATTTGAATTTTTAATTACATTGAAGCTGAGCTTGAAGCCAGTCAAACTAAAATCTTAAAATGTTGGTATTTTATGTAAAATAAAACAATAGGATATGCAGTGAATTTGAAACCATTAAGGAATGCGCATTAAAAGTTCCTGAGTCAACAGAAGAAATGGTAGAAATAATGGATTACATAAAGAGGGTCAAAACCAAAGATATTAAGGACCTGGCACAAAGGAGCAAGGTAAATGACTATCCTTTAATTCTTGATCTTTTATTAGATATGCTGGCCTATACAAATAGAGAATTCATTCTGGAGTGCAGACTTTTGTCTGCCTGTGTGAATAAACTCAGTGGTACTTCAGATAGAAGTGGGAAGTCCAGCTTATTCTTTGCCAAATGCCTTTGCTTCTGTTCCCTGATCCCATTCATGTGTTCTGCATGTCCGTGAGGAAATGCAGCTTTTAATAAATCACTCAGTTTATTTTTTGTACCTGGAGACTTACTTTAGGACTGCTTAAAAATCTCTTTGTGAAAATGTAGCAGAAAAGTATAAAGAACACTTTATGTGTAAAAACAGTCAACAGACTTTGAACACACGAGAAACAATTCACTCTTTCAGCAGAATACAGGTGATGTTACATTAGGAGTAGTTTGTGTGTGCATGTGTGAATATGTATCAGATTTTCTGTTATGGTAATAGGTCTATAAATATAACACATATTTATGTCTACAGAAATTACATTTTGTGTATTTTTAATAACATTAGGATTTCTGCATATAGATGTACAGACCACAGGAGTCATATTTAGAGAAACAAGCTCATGATCAGGGCAGGGATTTGAAAAATATTACACATATATTTCGAATGTTAATATTCAATTGGCTGAAATAGCTCTGAATTCTGAAACGTTCATGAAATGTAGATTTCTATTTTGTCTTTGTGGATAATGTTGTCCTACCCTATATTATAAACAGACCTATGATACCTAAAGTTTGTGAAATCTCTTTTTGTAGGAGTGCTGTCGGCAAATGATTTACTTGATAAATGTTTTTCCATTTGCTCCTGAAGACATTGAACTAAATTCAACAGCGATATTATGGCCAAAGAAGATTAACCTCATTTTTAAAGAGCATGATGTTGTAAGAGCATTTTCTTAGTTTATGGTATATTTTGTCTTGTTAGACTTCTCAGTTTACTTGAGCTATTTATTTCCTCGACAGGCTAAATGTACATACACATATAACATGAACCATACTAATTTAGACATGCATGAATAACATTTCCAGATTTTTGTAACAAAAGTGGGCTTTTTGTCTATAAATTTTAAAACTGTCACTGTAACTTAAAAGCTTCAGCAAGTCTTATTATCTTAATATGCTTGTGGTCAGTACTAGGTAATACATACTGGTACATGAAAATTCACTACACTGCACGTGTCTAGTACTGAAAATGTAACTGTCAGGCCCTCAATAAGACTGAGTGTCTGGACAGGAAGTCAATTAGTTAAAATGGTATTTTGTTCTGTCAAAAAAAGAACAGTGGGAACAATGTTCTCTAGCAATCATTAAGAGAAAATATGCAACATCTCATTTTCTCTGTGTGACTGTAGATTAGTTTTTTTCCACAGTCTGTATTCATCTTGCTTAGCATGCTTTGTCTCTGTCCATGATGCAGTCAAGCCTTTTAGGGTTCTCTTGCCTCTCTGTAGTAATTTAGCATAGATTTAATAATTTCTTCTAAAAATTTTAAAGAATTAATAATTAACATTTTTAAAAATCAGTATCTTTAAAATATTACAATTAAGGATTTCTCCTTTACTAAATTTTGTTTAGATACTAAGGCATATGTCCAAGGGTAATAAATATGCCTCTGACTGAAAAATACCCAGCTTGGGAGATTGCTATGTCTGTAAAATACTTTGTTTGCATGTTATCCCCATGCAAACAAAGTATTCTTTTAATCCTCCAAAAATAAATCAGTAAAATTAATTTTCTACTTCTGTACAGAGAGTCCATGATGCTTGTTCTAACTATTTTTAATGAAAAGGGTAGCACAGAGTGAATCTCATTGCTTAGTGAGAGTCCCTTGGCAGTGGGACCCTGTAGCTGCCTGTCAAGTGACTTGCGTTGTGCTAGAGGACAAGAGAAGTTTCACATCAAGTTTTCATGAGTCTGTATATTTGCATTCTGTACTCTCAGATATGAGTCTGTTCTTTTTCTAATGCAAAAGGAAAAGATTGGTTCCTCCTTTGGAGAAGTTCTGTTTGTCTGCTTCACAAATTTTGCATGGCAAGTAGGTGTCCTTGTCTTAGGAGGTCTCCTCTCTCTTGATTGATTTTTTCTTTGGTACCTTAAAACAAACCCTTGAGTGTGCAGACCCAGTGCTTTAAGGTGGTCTTATGTTGTAGAATTTCTGCCTTTTACAGCTACAGGTACATGTGGGATAGCATTGGCTTTCAACAACTGTAGGTGTTCTTTTTGGCAGCAAAATGCTGAATCCCAAGGATGAGAATATCTATTTTTTTTTCTGTAATGCTTTCCTTTCTGTTGTCTGATTCCTGAAGGAGGCCTTTAAGGCAATCCTAACTGCTCTGATTATTGAGATGAAGGTTCCATGCTAACACATGAGGGTTGCACACACTTAAGTGGGACATACAAAAAGAAATTTCAGTTGTTGTAAGGATAATAATTTATCTGTTTGTTTTCTGTCTGTTTTCACTAAATGCTTAGATGGTAGTTTGTATGTTAATCATTGAAACGACTTACAACCACCTTTGCATTGCTTTTTTGTCATGAAACAAATCAATTCTTTTGTAGCTGATTGAACAGGCTAAAACTAAAAGAGAACAAGAAACGGCAGAGAAATGTGATAACCTGCATGTTGAATTAGACAAGCTTTATAATTCTGTAATGGAATTAGAAGAATACTCAGAACTGGATCGCTTGCAACAGGTTTGATTAATAGTATAAAATCGGTAGAAATGTTTTCTGTGTTTAATACACAAGGACCATGGAAAAAATTATAATTAAAAGTAATCAGTTTAACAAATGTGTACTGAAATATTTATTGTCCTCTTGCCACAGTGAACAAACTCATAAAATTACGTTTGTCCCCCTCCCATTTTTGTTTTTCATTGGCAATTAACATTTTACTTAGAGGAAAGTTTGCTATAAAGTTGTGCTTGAATTAGCTGATAGGTAATAATAATAGCAGTTCAGAAAGAGTGTCTGGTAGCAATTTGATTTTTTTTCCTACAAACCTCAAAACTTCATTGTTATGCTAGTGAAGAGCAGACCACTGGCTCCAAAACTTAGTGAATTTCTAGCAGTGTTTTTTAATTTCCAGAGCATGTCTTGTGCTTTAATTCGAGGATATTGCATAGTAAGAAATGTTGTTTTTTAAAAAAACAAAGCACTTCAAAGCACTAAAAAGAAATCCTAAGCTAATAAATCCCAGTTGCCAATATGATATGCCAGATACGTAAAAAAGTGTGTGCCTGCCTCCGGAACAGTGAGTTTTAAAGCACAAACATTTTGAAAATACTCTAGAATTCAGTAATGAGAACTAATTTTATTTTTCATAATGTTCATCTGGGTTCTTCACAGTTTATGTACTCATCAATAAGCAGACAAGTTTTAAAATCTTGATTTCTAAAATTTTAATATGAAAGGTTATAATATTTTGGTATCTTATTTTGATAGCTGTTCAGAACATAATTTGGTTATTTCTCAAGACATACTGTTATTTGATTTCAGTATGTGACTGACCTGAGGACATTACAGAAAACAATCCAGGACACTGATGAAACACTAGCTGCTCTTAATAAAGAAGAGACTTTGCTTGGATGGAAACCAAGTGAATTCCCACTCCTCAACAACTTAAAAGCTGAGATAGAACCATTCCAGAAACTCTTCAATCTTATACTGAAATGGCAGCGAACAGAAAAAAGGTGATTCATCTCTTAATGCTCTAAGAGGGAGAGTGAGAAAAATGCTTATGGTGGTCTTGTTCATGTCAGATGTAGAATATGGATTTGTTTTCTTGTTAACATGTGTTATTAGCAAGCAAAGTAAAAGGGTAATATAACATACATATAAGGCTTGCTATTTTTAATTCAGCTAGAAAAAATGCTGATTTGTTTTTATTTTTAAAATGTAATCATGGAATCATAGAATCATCAGATTTCCTAAGTTGGAAGGGACCCACAAGGATCACTGAGTCCAAGTCCTGCACAGGACAGCCCCAAGAATTACACCATGTTCCTGAGAGCAGAGAAGCATATCTCAGGCTAGGTTCTAATTGTATTGGTCATGCTGGTGTAGCCTGTAATAGGACAAGCTCTGTGAAAGATATGTATTAAGAAGAAAAATTGTGTTATGAGCCATTTTGTGTTCCAGAAAAGGAAGAAATTCAACTAGAAAGCTCATCATTTGTATGTAACCAAAACTGGTTTTAACCTAGCAGCTGTCCAAAATGGTGGATTCAAATGATTGTGTGGCTGTCTGGTGGCTAGGTCCGACCACAAAACTGTACTCTGTGTGTAAGTTAAGGGAGATTGTTTATTATTTCATGCATTCTTCAAAAGTTATAATGTGCTATGGCTGAAAGTGTGGGGGTTTTGAAAATACAAGACCTAGTGTATTTTTAAATGTCATCTGTCGATCTCTATCCAGAGGTTAACTTAAATATTTCTCCATTCATGCAGTTCCTCAGTTTCATTATGTGACTGACTCAAGAGAATTACACAAATACACAGAAGAATGTGGTTGAGCCACTTTTACTTGGGCATAAGAATTTTGCAAAGAACGACAATAATGTGGAAGGAGAGCTTTGCTTTAATTTAAATAGCTATTAATGTGTTGCAAAACAAGTGATAATTATTTGTGGGCTAAACTTGTTATTCTGTTTTATAACCTTATATTTTTTCTCAGATGGGTGGATGGGACCTTTTTGGAACTAGATGGGGAAAACATGGAGGCTGAGATTGAGGAGTTTTATAGAGAGATGTACAAACTGTTAAGACTCTTCCAACAAAAGCAGAAGAAGGCGGCAGCGGACAAGAAAAAGGTAGTGCGACCCAAAGCTGCGAAGGGTAATCCAACTCTGACAATGTGTTCTTCAGTTCTGGATCAGATTAAAGAATTTAAGGTAAGAAAATGTGAGGGATATTAATATCTAATGCTGAGGGACAAATGCTAAATTCAGGGCTCAGTACATGTAGGTGATGCAGTGTCAGAGAGAGAGAGAGAGAGTGTTTTGAACCCCCTTTTCCAAATTGTACTGTCCCATTCATTTTAATAAAATTGGATTTTTTAATATTTTTTTAATAGCTTTTGGAATTGTTAATGACTGAACACATACAGGAGAAAAGTCATTTTTGGATGCAGAAAAACATTTAAGGATGTAGTTGGGAATTTTGAAATGGGACTCTGTTATGTTAATAGAAGCAAAATTTAGCATCACTGAAAAATTATACTTATGCTTAATAGTTTTGGTAGTTAATACAATTATTTAGAAATTGAATGGATAACTGGATGGAGCCATCTGCACTTTTTGGAAAAGATTTTCATGTCTTTGGCTGCTGTAGCAGAATTTTAAATGCACATGAAATATTATTTAAAAATTAAGAAATAATGTATACGGCAATATTTACCTTGTAAATGTCTTTTCTGAATTAGGAGAATATTCCCACTGTGACTGTCTTTTGCAACCCTGGCATGAGAGAACATCATTGGCAGCAGATGTCAGATATAGTAGGATATGATATAACACCAGATGCTGGAACTACCCTGAGAAAAGTTTTAAAGCAGAATCTATCATCTTACTTGGAACAGTTTATGACAATAAGTGTAGCTGCAAGCAAGGTAAGCACAGAGGTTTGATAGTGACAAATATGACATCAGGTCTCTTAGTGAATACTTTTATGACTTACTAGCATCTTTTGCCTTTGCCATTATGCAACAGAAGAGGTTTGGTGAGACTTTGGCCCATTATATGTTAATGATGAGTGTAAGCATTTGTATCTCATGTGACGTCATTTCCCAAGTGTGCTGCTTTCTGTGTTCAAGAAAAGGAGATACTGAGGAAAAGTAAGAACAAGCAGTTAATTTGTGCTGCTAGAGTGAAATAGCTTATTCAGATAGGTAAGCTTATATATTGAATTAGTGAGTTGGAATAAAACAATTCTGTGACTAGACCGAGCTATTTTCTTTTTAAATAGGAATTTTCCTTGGAGAAAGCAATGCATACCATGATGGAAACCTGGGATTCAATTTCCTTCAACACAAATGTGTATCGTGAGACTGGTATTCATATTCTGTCTTCAGTGGATGATATTCAGGCTCTTCTCGATGATCAGATTATGAAAATTCAGACAATGAGAGGATCACCTTTCATTAAGCCATTTGACAAGGAGATCAGGGTATAATAAGTACTTTTTTCAACCATTTTTATTTGTAGGATAACTGTGGTGCAATAGTGTACCAATCGTATTACAACTTTATTGTTTGAGTTGTTAATGAAATGCTTTCATTAATTTTTCAGCAAGAATCTTTTGAGTTTATATGAATCATACTTACCTTATTTCTGTTTTGGAATTCCCTCTTCTGCTCAGATTCAAGTGCAACCTAGAGAACATGATTATTTTTTCTCTTATTTTGCAAAATCACTATTTCCATTAACCTTCTTAATAACTGGGAATTATATTTCTATTATTGCTAATAAGAACACGTATTAATTCTTGAGTTTTGGACTCAAATTTTGAACTACAGTGTTTTCCTCTGGGCAAAGAAACTTCTTGATGGCTGGGAGAATGTTTTTTCATCAGACCTCAGAGCAATGATGGCAGTGCTTTACACCTGATTTTGAATTTCAGGGCTAGAGTAGTCTTTGTGGTGCTCACACCATAGCTATTGACAGGAGAGAAGCTGGTGGAATTGCTTTGCAGTTACCCTCCCTAGTTCTTTGTTGGTTGTTGTGGGAAATGCTCAGGCTCAAGCAGGCTCAGAGAACATATGTAGTATTTACACTTCACAGGCAGCCTCTCCAGCCTGCTCCAGTGGTATCTGCTATTGTCCACTTAAGGAACAGGATGCTGGATTTTCTTGATCTCTCCTATGAGCTGAGGTGGCTTTTCTGGTATTGTGTCCCTGCTGCCATTCAGCTACAAGAGCCCTTGCTGTGGGGAGATGAAAGGGAATTTATCACTGGTAGCCTCCTGGCTATTTCTTAACAATTAAGTTGTTGAAAGTTCATAGCACTAAAGTAATAAATGCATTTTGGAAAATTAATTTCCAAGTAAGTAAAAATTCCTGAGCTCCTTTGGCCATCTGTATGTGTGGAAGAACTTAAATACTCCTGAATATTATTTTTTTCATTTTGTTTATTGGTAGATTTTTTTTTTCTCTTTGGGAGCGAGAATAACACAATGTATACCTTTCCTGAATTTGTTGTCTCTAACATTATTTGCTTGGAAATGTCAAGTTAACGTTCTTTAAACATTTATTAAGGAATGGGAAAAACGCTTAATTCAAATTCAGGAGAATATTGATGACTGGCTGAAAGTGCAGGCACAGTGGCTGTATTTGGAACCCATCTTTTCTTCTGAGGATATTATGCAACAGATGCCAGAAGAGGGGCAGCAGTTTCAGACTGTGGACAGGCTATGGCGACAGATTATGCAGTTTTGTGCCGAAGACCCAAAGGTAAGGAAAATATCCATTATTAACAGGAAACGGTAGCTTCTCTTGCCATTTTTCGGGGGGGGGTGATGCTTAGTTTTCAGAATATATGCAGTGAACTATGGTTTCAGTTTCCTAGGCTTTCTAGAAACAAAGTTATGTTGTTCCTTATTTGATTAACTTCTACTGTTTGAAATATCTCATTTATAGCTGAGAGTTTGCACACGTTTGTTGTTACAGGTTCTTGCTGCTACTTCCTTGCCAGGATTAACAGAGAAGCTTCAGACCTGTAATGAGCTTCTTGACAAAATCATGAAAGGGCTTAATGCTTACCTTGAGAAAAAACGTCTCTTCTTTCCCCGGTATGATGAGCTTTGGTTATTTAAAACCCACAGATTCTGAATGGGTTTTTTTGTTGTGAATAAGATCAGTCTTAAAAATAGCTTGATAATGCAGTTGTGTTTCTTTTTTGTTCTTTCTGATTTTTAGCTTCTTTTTCTTGTCTAATGATGAAATGTTGGAGATCCTCTCGGAGACTAAGGATCCTCTTAGAGTTCAGCCTCACTTGAAGAAGTGTTTTGAAGGCATTGCTAAGCTGGATTTCCTTCGTAATTTGGATATTAAAGGAATGTGTAGTTCTGAAGGCGAGCGTGTACAACTGATTTCAAACATTTCTACTTCTGAAGCTCGAGGTGCAGTGGAGAAATGGTTAATTCAGGTAGAAGATATTATGCTGAAGACTGTACGTGATGTGATTGCCAGATCACGAATGGTATGGGGTTTGTGATAATTTAAGAACTGTAGCACCTATCTTTGTTTTATGGCTGTCTCTTGGCTTTCTCAAATTCTTTCTCAACACAGGAGTTGATGAAGTTATGGGGTCAGGACCAAGTTAACATAACTTGTATTTATAGGCCAGTGACATATGTTAGAGTTTAGTTTGAATAAGAATCAAGTAATTTTCCTATAACACTGGATATAAATTCTTCTAAAGCTTTCACAACAATACTATTTTACAGGATATATCACCTGATGTAGTAGTTCAGGTTTCTTAGGAATTAGAAATATGACACTTGAAATGTGCTTATTTCCTCCTAAAAGAAAATCATTAGACAGAAGATGTTTCTTTGTATGAAGTTAACAAGTTGTGAATATTTCTGCAATATGGAAAGATAATTCTAAGAATATTTTAAATTATTGGGTAAAAAATTGTAAACCTAAGGGGAAAAGAGCATTTAAAGCTCCATTTGGACATTGCAAATAGGAAAATAGTATTCTTTTAGCAAAGAATGTTAATAGCATTACATTATAAGCTTCCAAGCTTATAAGCTGCAACCATGTATTACATTGTGATATATATTCCCAGACACTGTGTTTCTATAATGTATTTAATTCTTTCAGGCATATCTAGAGACTGAGAGAAAGAGCTGGGTTCTGGAGTGGCCTGGCCAAGTAGTGTTGTGTGTGTCTCAAATGTACTGGACAAGTGAGGTGCATGAAGTTCTTCACGATGGACCCAAGGTATTGTGTAATGCATAATTTTTAAAAATCTTACTTAGTGTTTAATTTCAGCTGATGTACTTTGCTTAATTAAACGGTTTTTTGCAGTCAAAATAAAATTTGAAAAATGAGCATGTGTTTGACACATGAATTTATGTACAGTGATTTATACCTTTCATTCAAGTACTTAAATATTCTTATTTAGAGCAATCATAGTTTAAAATGTAGCTTTGCAACATAAATGCATAATTGTGGATAAGAGAGAAGTTGATGCAAAACCATGACAATATAAAAGAGTAGCTTAATAAGCAACCTCTGTTAAGACATTTAGTCAAAGTGAAGAAGTCTGGAACACTTGAAACTGTCATATAACCTTTTCCTTCCTAGGGCTTAAAGGGTTATTATGATACACTTCAGCTTCAACTTAATGATATTGTAGAGCTGGTAAGAGGAAAACTGTCAAAGCAAACAAGGACTACACTGGGTGCCTTGGTTACTATTGATGTTCATGCTAGAGATGTCATCAAGGAAATGATTGAAAGTGGTAATTATATTTTAAAACATTTTTCTTAACACATAGTTAATGAAAAATCGTTAACCAATCAGATTTTACTGCCTAAAACAGTACAGTACTAAGATGGGTTTGTATTTGGCCACAAGCATCAACATTAATAATTTCAAAGCTGTTTTAAATTTAACCATAATAGAAAATCTGGTTATCTGCAACATCTTTTATGATTGCTGTAACTGTGTGTTTGTCAGGTGTGCAGAGTGAAACAGACTTTCAGTGGCTGGCACAGCTGCGCTATTATTGGCAGAATGAGAACGTCCGTGTGTGCATCATTAACTGCAATGTGAAATATGCCTACGAATACCTCGGGAACTCCCCACGCCTGGTGATCACTCCTCTCACAGACAGGTGTTACCGCACCCTGGTATGAGCTTCCTCCTGGCCTACTGCAAACTGTATTTACTGTGCTGTAGTATTGCTTACACTGTTCAGTGCAGCTGTCCTTTTAGGGCTTGTGGTTACTGTCAGAATCTGCTATTTCTGCTAGAATGAGGTTTGTAATTTTTACAGAATACTAAACATGAAAATCACTCATAACAACAAATCTGGACAGCCCACCAACCTGACTGAAATGTTAGTGCATTATTCTGTTGTGGCTGTGCTTTTTTAAAACACACAGGAAAAACCAGACAATATTTGATTGCTGTGTAGATTATGAGAACGCAAAGCACTTTTCTGGTGTTCCGTGGCTGCTAAATTAAGTGGAGAAGGATTCACTTGTGATCACACTGCTCCTAAGACTAGTACAAGTTTGGCAACCTTTTAGTATACCTGCTCTTGGCAGAAGTATTTGTTATTGTACTGATTTAACCTCAGCTAACCTGGCAACTGGAAGTTATCAAAGTCATCTCAGATACATTTTTCTCATTATCATTTACTGCTGTCTCTTTGCTGGAGTGTGGTTTCAAGTTTTGCTAGGCACCCATGGTGTGGCTGTAGCCGATGCTTGGTATCTGTTTGTCAAAACATCAAGGTACATTGATGTGAGAGGGTGATGCAGCTGCTAGTCTGTTTTGGTTTTGGGCTCACAAACCTTGAATCAGAGCACAGCAGGTGGAAGCCTGGCATTCTGGCAAAAGGAAGTCTTGTTCTTTGCCCACCAAGGTCTTAGTAAAGCATTCCCAGAACCTGTCAGTCAATACAGATATGTCCCTGTAACTGTGGATTGGACTGTTTGTTTAAAGTCTGCAACTTTTTTGTTTTCTGTCAGATTTCCTCCTACTTCAATGGAATATAGGAGAGAATATGGAATGGTCAATGGAATGCACATACAACAAAGGGGGATGGTGAGGGAGAGAAAAAGAAAAGAGGAAAAAAGTGTATTAAAGGGCAAACAGAGAGAAAAGAGTAGCAACAAGTAACTGCAACAAATTTAACTTGAAAGGTGTATCTAAACAAGAACTGAAAGACTGGGTACAATAAAGTTTGAGTAACCAATCATGGTCACGATGATAATAAAACTAAGCTCTCTGTTAGGGTCAAAATTAAATTCTCTTGCATATTTTTCTCAGCTGTAAGTATGTTTCAGTTTCTTTTTAATTAGTAAAACCATACCTTTTATGTTAGATAAAATGAGTGTATGGAACTATCAAGTGCAATTTGGTTTTACTATTTTCATTCAGAATAATTTCATATGAATGAAGTACAAATAATTTCCATAAACTATTTCTGTGCTTTAGATTGGAGCTTTTTACTTAAACCTCGGTGGTGCCCCAGAGGGTCCAGCAGGAACAGGTAAAACGGAGACCACCAAAGATTTGGCTAAAGCCCTTGCTGTTCAGTGTGTTGTCTTTAACTGCTCTGATGGCCTTGATTACCTGGCAATGGGAAAGGTAAATAGAAAATAAATATATGTTGTATTTTATTTTTAGCCATGAAAATTTTAGGGTCCCTACTTTGCAGACACAAATAAATGTGGCACCTGTGGTCTGCTACCCTTGGATGCTATATGCTGTTCTCTACATTTTCTGTGCTTTATGGAAGCCTATTAAGTTGCTAATTAAAACATGAAAGAAACAAGAGTTCATGGGATTGGGAGCCTCTGATTTAGCTTGCTTTAGAACCAAGAAAAAACTTTGTTCTTCAGTACATCACTGATCTATGATCTAAACAGGTTAAATCATTGTTATTAAAATTTAATTTCTTTTGAATCTTCTAAGGCTCTGTTAGAAATATGATTGGTTTCTTTCTTCATTTGCAGTTTTTCAAAGGTTTGGCTTCATCAGGTGCCTGGGCATGTTTTGATGAATTCAATCGCATTGAACTGGAAGTGCTGTCTGTAGTGGCACAGCAGATCCTTTGCATCCAGAGAGCCATACAGATAAAGCTAGAAACATTTAATTTTGAAGGAACTGAGCTGAAGCTTAACCCCAACTGTTTCATAGCAATTACTATGAATCCAGGTTACGCAGGACGTTCTGAACTTCCAGATAATCTGAAGGTAAAATAATAAAAGAGATGCGTCTGTGACCTTTGAGATGGTTGTTTTGCCCAGATCAGCTGTTTCCATGAGACTTTGCTAACTGAAAGCAGAGATAGTGCAGCGTGAGGAGCACACCAACTGCAGATTGCTTAAAGAAAGGAAGTGCATTCTCTCACCTGCCATGGACCACATTTTCCTTCCTTACTGCTGGATGTATCTGTGGAAGGGGCAAATTGCATTCTTGCATTCTTGAGACACTGCCGAGGGAAAAGAGCTGGGAGGGACAGTGTCTTTTCTGCACTGCATTGTACATTGAGATGGATATCAATGGTAGCTCACTTAAGTTAACTTCCTAGGGAGTCATAAGCTGCAAATACTGATAATTCTATTTCGTGGTGGGATGAATGCTGATCCATCACCAGTAAAAGTTCTGAATTAGTTTCCATTCCTAAATTAATTATTTAAAGATATTCCTTTGGGTATGTATTTCAGGTTCTTTTCCGAACGGTAGCCATGATGGTTCCCAACTATGCTCTGATAGCAGAAATTTCCCTCTATTCATATGGATTTTTGAACGCTAAGTCACTGTCAGTGAAGATAATCATGACCTACAGGCTGTGTTCAGAACAGCTTTCTTCTCAGTACCACTATGACTATGGCATGCGGGCAGTCAAAGCTGTGCTGGTGGCTGCAGGGAATCTGAAGTTAAAATTTCCCACAGAAGATGAAGATATACTGGTGAGTTCCTGAGGGAATATTTGCATAAGGAATTTCATAGATGCATGCAGTTCTGAGTTCTGAAGGCAGTTCCAGCACGTCTTGTCACATCACTGATCTATATTTTGTAGTTTGTGGAATGAAGATAATAAAATACATGCTGCATTTTCCAGGGCTGTGCTGGTGATCACACAGTTGGGCTTAACTTCTTATCAAAGGCCCCATTTAATGAATTAATCTTTGTTACATACTGGGTTATTTTAATCGCTGAACACCTTATGCTCTGTCTCTTAATAAGAACAGTAAAATGCGTATTTGTTTCTTCTAGCTTCTTAGATCAATTAAAGATGTGAATGAGCCCAAATTTTTGTCACATGATATACCTCTATTCGTGGGTATAACTAGTGATTTATTTCCGGGAATCAAGCTTCCTGAGGCAGACTACAATGTAAGTAGTCTTGTAATTTTTCCTTGGTCATGATCACTGTTGATTATTTTGTGGTGATTTGCTTTTCAATCAAGTGCAATTAATCCAGTGAGGTATTTCAAGATGAGGAAAATTGCTGAATGCTTGCAATGAAACTTTGTAGCAAAGGAATTCTTTTGTCTGTGCTGAATATAATCTACATCTGAGTTCCTTTACATTCAGAAGGGTTGTGCCTTACCAATTGGGAACTGACCTGCACATTTGCCAAATTTTAGGCTTTCTGATTTCTTTCCTAATTTTTTGACATAATGAAGTGAGATTAAGCTTTGTGCTTGTATTTTATTTATAACAACACTTAAAGCATCCTTTGTAGGAAGATGGTTGGAAAGAAGGATGAGTACGTTGGAAAAACCAAATTGGATTAACTTTTAAGTTTTCAGTAAGTCTAGATGAAAGTGTATGGTTCCAAAGCACACTGCTGGTTTCCTGAGGGTGATAACGCCTTCTACTCAAGATAAAAATTGTAGTTAAATCCTATTCTAGCACATGAGGTACAGGAGTGGGTTTTTTTTCCCCAAGAAATTTGCTGTATTCTGACTAATACTATTTCACTTACTAATTAATTTGAAACCCTTACTGATGAGCATAAACTCTTCTACTGTAGTGTAGGACAGTAATTTAAATTGTAGCAAGAATAAGATTATGATTTGTTTTGATTTTAGGATTTTCTGGAATGTGCCAATGAATGTTGCACTCGACATAATGTCCAACCTGTACAAACTTTTATGCAGAAAATGATTCAGACATATGAAATGATGATTGTTAGACATGGGTGAGATTCTCATCACTGCACTATTTGTTGTAATTCTGACTTATACTGTAGCAGTTATTTATATGAAGTTATAGAAGGTTTTGAGGGTGGCAAAATATTCCTCTTTGTATTGGAACAGCTGATTACTGATACTGCTTTTGCATGTCCCAAAATTTTTGTGGATGTGTGTCTGGGGAATTGTACTCTTCCTGATATCAGAAGTACTTGCACCTATATTATGATTTCAGGTGCTGATATCAGTACAGTGAAAACTTAGGACTGTAAAAGCTTATTTGTATTAAAATATTAGTTGTCAGATCTGTGCCATTTTATTCCTAGCTTTTATTACAGAATAGCAACTGTGTAGAGAAAATATATACAATATGAAATTAGCCATATGATGGTTAATATTCAGCTCATTAATTAATCTTCTCCATAAGACATCGTGCAATCAGATTTGTGTGTGCAAATAAACTGGCTTTGTGGAAAAGATGTTTTATATATACAAAGAAAATTTATTTGCTTCACTTTTTAAAAATTAGGTGAAAATTAGCTTTAAACATATGTTTGATACTGTTGGCCTTCGTGTGATCTGTAAAAGTCTAAATTGCAAGACAAATTTAGGAATAGCAGGAATTTTTTTTCCATCTAACAGCTTCATGCTGGTGGGGGAATCGTTTTCTGGGAAGACCAAAGTTCTACATGTGTTGGCAGATACTCTGTCTCTTATGAAAGAGCGTGGTTATGGTGAAGAGGAAAAAGTCATTTATAGAACTGTGAATCCGAAATCAATCACTATGGGCCAGCTTTTTGGGCAGTTTGATCTGATATCCCATGAGGTAATATATGTTTAAAAACTAATGTTTCCTGTATATTATGTTTCTGTTACTATGGACAGTAAACGATTGAATTCGTAATTTTATGAATTTAAACATGGATGAGAACACAATTGTAAATTTTACTCTAACTAATACTTTCATGGCCTGTTTTTAATTTGGATATAAAAAATGCAGTACCATGTGTGTATGCAGTTATATAGATTTAAATATGCAAAAAAAAAAAGCAATACCATTCTGAAGGTCATTGTCCTCTTATAGTTGCATCCATGCTAGGAAATCATATCAAACATAATTGTATTCATTTCTGTTGTCTGTTCTTAACCAGTGTAATCAAAGTCATGCAAAAACTCTCTAGAAAAATCTATAAACTCATGAGTTCCCAAGTGTGAAATTTAGGTTTGGAGAAGGAACGATATGAAGTAGTAAATGTGAAATAATAAAACTTAGGGTGACTCTGGAGAGAAACAGATGCAAGACAGAGCAGAAGCACTTCTAAGTTTCAGTAAAATGATTTGCTGGTGTTTTTTGTTACAATATTTTTTTAAAGTGAAAAAAATCTATTCTAAAATTTGCTGATGTTTTAAGACCTTTGGTGAAACTTCAAAGTTACATGCTGCTCTCTGCAACACAAGAGGAGAATAATTAAAAGTGAGGGATAATGGAAAGCAAAGGGAAGCGTTTCTGTGACTGGCAGCTCGGGTTGAACTCTGTGTTCTTTGTCTCACTCCCCATTCCCACGTCCACCCCTGTCAGTGGACTGACGGGGTCGTCGCTACAACCTTCAGGGAATTCGCGTTGTCCAAGACTCCCGAGCGCAAATGGGTCATCTTCGATGGCCCCATCGATACTCTGTGGATAGAAAGCATGAACACGGTGCTGGATGACAACAAAAAGGTATCACTCAGTGAAATAAATGCCTAAATAAAATTGTGTGGCATTTTGCAAATATTCTTCTCCATGTAAAACCACAAATACAAACTGCAGTGCCTGACTTTTGAAAAGACCAAGTGCAAGATGGCGTTGGTGACAAGTCGTAAGCTTTTTTTTTTTGTGGTTTTTGATTGGGGTTTTTTTGTTTGTTTTGTTTTACTTTATTGGTATCATAATCACAAAATCAACTCATTGCTGGAAGACATGAATTCTATAGTATTTCCTGATGTCATAATATAATTTTCTAATATAAATAATAGTAATTTAAATATCATAAATTACAATTAATTATATATTATAAACCCCATCAATTCTAAGCCTGCACAAACTTAGACACTTGTATTTCAAGATAATCCCAAGACACAAAGGTCTGCATTTTCAAAATAATGGCTTCTGCAGTCAAAATTGTAACACCACTTTTGTAAATGGGCCCTAGGAATCTCAAAGCAAATATAAAGATGAGAGACAACATTTGAACTTTTAAGTTCTGGATAATAATGTGTCAAAATACTCAACCTGGACTCTTACTTTAAGTTGAAAGGGTAGTGTGTCTCCAGCTGGAATGCTTCAGTATTAGCAACAGTAGCTGCAGATATCTTTTGTCCTTTCTTCTTTTCTTTATCCTGTTATATGCAAGATTGATTGTAATGAACCTACTGGTAGGTTACTATGGAGTACTATAGTTTAAGTGAAGAATTTAGCTAAAACTTGATAAAAATCTATTGCTTCAAGTGGTTCAACATTTTATCTAGTTGGCCTTACATTTGATTTTACTTGGTTTTGCCAATTTTCATATAGAACTCTCCTGAGATAGGAAGTGTAATTTACAACTAATTTTTTTTTTTCTAATCTTTCAAGCTTTGTTTGATGAGTGGGGAAGTCATCCAAATGTCCCCTCAGATGACTCTCATTTTTGAAACGATGGATCTTTCCCAGGCATCAGTAAGTTTGGTATTTAATGAAAATATGAAACAAAATTCAGTAAATGCACAATAAAACGAGTTTACCATTTTTCCTTAGCCTGCTACGGTCAGTCGTTGTGGCATGATTTATTTGGAACCTTCTCAGCTGGGCTGGAGGCCACTTGTTACCTCTTGGCTGAGTAAACTGCCTGAACCTCTGAACTCAGAGCAACATCAAGCTCTTCTGCAGGGACTTTTTGATTGGTTGGTACCACCAGCATTAAGAGTCCGTCAGAAACAGTGCAAGGTATTTTTTGATATTTTTTCCTGCAGTAGTTAGTGGCCATTTCCATTCTGTTACCCTTAGTAGGAGGTGACTATTCTCTCATGACAAGCACAGTCGGAATGAATATGCGGCTCCTGGGACCAGTTTGGAAAGTTAAAATGAGAACATCAGCTAAGACTTGAAACTTGATCATAGTTTTCATCTTCTTATTTTCAAAAGTACAGTTAGTATTTAAAATACTGATTTAAAAGTCTTCCCAAGAGAATTTTGTACGGTTTTTTCCTTTAAAGATGTCATGTTGTATAAGGAAGTACTTTTTTAAATTTGAAAGTTGTAGTTCCTTGCAAGCTCAGTGTGACAGTGCTTAGAATTTTGCTCATGTTTTCCTGTAGTTACTTCTGTGGGTTTTGGTTTGGTTTAAGGTGTATAATTGTAGTGGTCACATGGTAGTCATGAACATGGTTAACAAGCTAAAGGTCTTGACATTTCAATGACTGAGGAGGGCAAATGATCTTTTGAGTAAAAATCAGTGTATGCCTTGCCTTCTAATATGTGTTCAGAATTAGCTAATGATCTAATTATTTTAGGATTTTATCTCCAAAAGATAAATTAACTGAAGATGTAAAGTATGACATCCAACCTTTTGAATCTCTTAGGAACTGGTACCTACAAGTGATAGCAATGTTGTAGTAGCTCTCACACGGATTTTTGAAATGTTGATTTGTCCAGCTGTGCAAGAAGATCCCACCAACAAAAGCATCCGTGCCTGGATTATGGTTGGTTTTTTAACATGTAGTGAAATGTATATTTGTTTCTGTATATGCCGGTTTTCAAAACAATTGTACTAATCAAAATAACTTTAATTTGTGAATAAGAGACATGTGAAACAATTTTACAACCTCCTTGCTCTCTCTCCCCACGCTCTGGAGGTGCTCAGATGAGATGGAAGTCTTGCAAGTGAGAAATATGTTTAAAAATTTAGTATTTTTCCAATTAACTGGGATAGCGTTTTTATTAAATGTGCTTTTTAAGTAACCAAGAAGTTAGCTGAAGCAAAGCGTCTTCTTTCTCTTAAAGGAAATAAATATTCATGCAACACAAATTGGCTTGTTTGTTCGAGCAAAATTTCCTTGTGAGAAGGTTTTCTGACAGATATTAGTTGGATCCTCTGTCTGACCTATGATTGTTCTTATGAAAAACTGAAGAAAAGAGAATATGAAAGTAGTTATTTAAACTTGAATTAGGAAATTCCTAGATCCTGGTTTGTCATTAGAACTCTTCTCAGGCTTTGTCGTGTGACATACTGCTGTAGTCAGCGGCCTTTATTTTTTGTTATCTCTCTCTTTCTCTTTCTCTTTTGTCCTTGAGTAAGACTTTTTTGTGTGCTCTCTCTATAGTCAGATTTCTAAATCTCTTTAGGCCAGGGCTATTCAAGGGCAATTTCTAACATCCTCTGCTTCACAATATTTTTTAGAATTATGTTTGTCAGACTGTACAAGGTTCATGTAATTTGTCGATTTATGAGACAGTTACTAATTTTTTTGCCTTTGCAGGGTTGTTTTGCTTTTGCCACAATCTGGTCCATTGGTGGGACTTGTGATGGTGACAGCAGGACAATTTTTGATAATTTCTTGAGGGAAATTTTGTCTGGGAAATCTGAAACAAATCCTGTACCAGAGAGTTTGGGAAAGTGGGAGTGTCCCTTGGAAGAGAAAGGCTTGGTCTATGACTACGTGTATGAGGTAGGATTGGCTTCTGCATCCACTAAATAGATTCTTGCAGTAGTAACAAAAGGAAAATACAGCCAGGTGGGCGTTTTAACTTTACGAAGCCTGTTGGATGTTGTAGAGAGTTGGTTGGATTAAATCCCACAATGCATTTTTAATTTCTTTTTCAAATACCAGTGTACTGACCAATATTTTATAAAATACCGAGATGTACATTTCAGTTGTATTTGTAATACTTCCACATTAGAGTTCTTCTGTAACTCAAGTTCAGTTGGCAGATTCAAAACTGCTTTTGTATAGAAGGAATAATGTGGACTGTTCAGAAGGAAAGCAAAATATTAAGCCCATAGGCAGTTTGCTTATGTTACAATTTTTGTTTATAGTGTCTATTAGAAATATTCTTTTGGTTTTTTTGTTGTGGCTTTCTGTGTGGGGGGGTTTTTTTGTTTGTTTTCACTGAACAAAATTTTAAAGAAAAGAAAGTAGTCTAAGTTTAGGTATGTACTTTAATACTTTATTAGTGAGGTAAGCAAACTAAATGTATGAACTTTTAAAAAGTCAAATATTCATTAATTTATTAAAATCCATTATTTTGATTTTTCAAAAGTGAGGTAGTAGAGAAAACCCTTCATAAGTATAACACCAATCTGTTCTACATCTGTGTTTCTTCCTAGCTCAAAGTAGGTTGGGCTCACTGGAATGACTTTATTGAACAAATTAGTTACAGTGATAAAAATGTGAAGATTCAAGATATTATAGTCCCAACCATGGATACAGTTCGCTATAGCTATTTGCTAGACCTGTTCATTACCCATGGAAAGTAAGTTGCTTCACTACAAATTCCTAAAGTGAGATTTTATCATAGGTAGAAATATCTCTTATTCTTTCCTTTGAGTTCATTGTTTTTATCAAACCCTCAGTCTATTTGGCCGTTTTAAAACAGACGTTTACTACAAACAAAAACATTTGCCTAAAAGTCTGGTTTTATTTTTTTTGTGAAACTTTATTCTAACTTTAGTATTCTCATTCTGATGATGACGTTAGGACAACCCAAAAAGTTTTTGCACCCTCTTTCTACTTTGGCAATTAAATACATATTTTAATTCTTTTTCTTTGATTAGTCATATCAAAATCAGTTATATTAGCCATGGTCAGATCATATAAGAGAATGAAATAAAAGCCAGCCTCAGGTTCCAAGGCTGACAGCTTTATGAAGTTTGAATCAATGCAAGACCTATCAGGAGAGATTTAACTCCCATGTGTGTTCATATACTCCAACACCAGTAGAATGAGGGAATGAGATTTATTTATTTCTTCTCCCATTTTCTTGGTGGTGGAAGCAAACTTAGACTATGAGAGGGTTTAATGAAAGCATTAGAACACTCTGGTTTCTTCTTTAGGCAAATAATGCTTTTAGAGGTAGAAGAAGAAGGGCAAGTTAGTAAAACCTTGGACTTCTGGCTGCATTTAGTTTACAGTGTTAGGTTTCTTCAGTCTGTGTGCTTTATTTCTCTCTTTGTGAAGACCACTGCTTCTAGTGGGACCAACAGGAACTGGGAAATCTGTGTACGTCAAGGACAAGTTAATGAATAACTTGGAAAAGGAGCGCTACTTCCCCTTCTTCATTAATTTTTCAGCTCGAACCAGTGCCAATCAGACCCAGGTTAGTAGAACAGATAATTTATGTCTCAAGGACATTGTGGATATGAATATTTGATCTGTGTTCTGAATGATCCTGTTTGCATTGCAGAACATTATTATGGCCAGGCTGGACAAGAGGCGCAAAGGAGTCTTTGGCCCTCCAATGGGAAAAACATGCATTATTTTTGTAGATGATATGAATATGCCTGCTTTGGAGAAGTATGGGGCACAGCCTCCTATAGAACTTTTAAGACAGTTTTTTGACCATGGATTTTGGTAATTATTTGAAATACAACTGAAATTTTTTTGTTGCTGTATTTGCTGTTATACTTATTTATTCCCTAGAATTTTATTTTCCAAGCTTTTTTGAAGTGGTTTGTAAATGTTAAGGTAGATTTAGTTTATAAAAAACCACATTATTTAAACTTGAGGCAACTTGTATATTACTCTCTAAGGACTTCTCTGTTTAGGAAATTGATTATCAAATTAGTTTTGAGTTTTTTAGAATGTTCTACTGCAGAACTTCAGCAGAGTTAGTATATGTTAAATGAAATTATTCATTTACACCTTGATTATTTTAATTTTTTTTCAGTGCAGTTTCTTGTTCTTTTTGTTTCTCTTCCTCCTTCGAGTGAGTTGGCAGTTTTCTGTACATATCTATATATATGCAGTTATATAAAACTTCTGATTTTATTTCTTGTGTTGGTTTTCCCTATTATCCATGATTCTGTAAGTCGCTAAAACCTTTTTTAACAAGATCTCAAAATATTTTTTTAAAATTCACAATGAAATCAGATCTGAGAATAGGCATGAAATAAAATAAGTTGAAGGTCTTCCCTGCTTTTGTGGTTTTTGGCTTTGCTTAGATTGGAAGATTGGAACAGATGTTTTCCTGAGTCTGGATCATACTGCAATTCCAGGCACTTCTCAAACACAGCTACTCTTGTGATTCCAGGCACTGCTCAAATAACTGTTGCTCTTGAATAGAGATAATATATCTTGACACATTATGGTTTTAATACTCATGTCAAAGTTTCATATCAGGTTTTATGGAAGACAATTTAAACAAATAATCTTTTTTTTGGGCCAGCAAATGATACGTTATGTTTAACTGGTACACTGTTAAAGGACTAGTTGTTTTTTGGTTTTTTGGGGAGGAGGGATTGTTTGTTTTTAAAAATATAAATATATAGAAATCTATGTTATATTATGTAATGCCTACTATGTTTTTTTAATATTTTTAAATACTTTTTTATGCATGCAAAAAGTAGTCTGTCATACAGCTGCATCTAAGGTGTAACAAATGTATTATATCCGTATCTAAATGTCACATGCCATTTTATTTTGAAGGTATGATTTTAAGGACACCTCTAAAATCACCCTTGTTGACATACAGTTACTGGCAGCTATGGGGCCTCCAGGCGGTGGGAGGAATCCTGTCACCCCTCGGTTCCTGCGACACTTCAACATTTGCACCATCAATTCCTTCAGCGATGAAACAATGATCCGCATCTTCTCTACTGTAGTGGCTCTTTACCTAAGGATTAATGAGTTTTCTTTTGACTTCTTAACAATTGGAAATCAAATTGTCACTGCCACTTTAGAGGTAAGAGGGAAATACCTTAATGGAAATTTCCTTCAATTTGTTCATTAAAGTTCCTTTGGCTCTACAATAATGTCGTGCGAAAGGATTTTTTTGAGAAATAACGTTTTAGAAGACATTTAGGAATTATGGAAATAATAGTCAGTGTTACTTTTTTGTTGATTTTGTTGTTCTCTGTCGTTGTTGTCTGAAGGTGTATAAGAAAGCCATCAAAAATCTTTTGCCCACACCAGCCAAATCTCATTATACCTTCAACCTGCGTGACTTTTCACGGGTTATCCATGGCTGTTTGCTCATTAAGAAAAGTGCAGTTGAAAACAAACATGTGATGATTCGGCTGTTTGTGCACGAGGTGTTTCGTGTCTTCTATGACCGTCTGGTGGAAGATGATGACAGAGCCTGGTTGTTCAATCTAGTGAAAGGTATTGTGAAAGAACATTTCAAAGAAGCATTCGATAAAGTTTTTGCACACCTGAAGGAAGGATCTTCACCTGTGAGTATCATGTTTAACCTGTTGCAAAATAATTGCCTTTATTGCAATTTTAGGACTAGAAAGTTAATCATAGGTGAAATTTTGATTTAAATGCGCGTGAAAGTTTGAGTTGAATTTGGCAAAATGGCTTCATGAGGAAAAAATGTAGAAATGAAAATTGCTTGGGAGGGTTTAACTGTTGTACATAAGCATTCTTTTCAAGAAATACTACATTTAAAATGTGAGTAAACTTACTACTTTTCCTTAACAGAAATTTGTGCATCTGCATCCTGTTATTGTTATTAAATTTTAGTATCCAAAATCCTGTACAGTTGTGTTATATTTTATGCCTTGTCTTCATTTTTTCTGTTGTTTGTTTTTTTATGTCCCTTGTAATTTCATTGATGTATAGAAGAAATAACTTTGTGGTCTTAGTTGTCAGTTTCATAGTATACATCTGTATGAATTTGTTGTAATCTGAAGGTCATGATTATGAGACTGTTAATGGCTATTTGAGCCAGTTGTTTGCCCAGAACAAATTAAGAATAAGTGTTTAGTTCAATGCAGGAAACCTAATTTTGAGGGGGGTGTTGTCTGTGAGTCAAAATATTTTGGAGTGCTTATTCTTTTGTCTGGGGTATTTGTCTAAATTCTCCTTTGTTGTCTAAAGTTCCAATGAGGAATGCATTCATTAAATATTAAACTTGACTTCATAATTTGTTGAATATTTACCATAGGTAACAGAAGAAAACATGAGAAGTTTGTGTTTTGGTGACTACATGGTTCCAGAACTTGAGGGAGATGAAAGACTTTATGTTGAGGTTCCAAGCATTGAGGAGTTCAGTGATGTTGTGGAGCAGTGTCTGGATGAATATAATCAAACCCAGAAAACAAGAATGAACCTTGTCGTTTTCAGGTGTTTATGATCTGTATTATTAAGAGCTTTAAGCAGTAGTTGATAATTCAGTATATTCAGTTTTGTGGACTGTGGTTTTTGGTATGTCTCCTCCCCTTTCTGCATCCTTGAAAGTGCTTGTGGTGTTACACCTTTTTGGATGGAAGTAAACTGATTTTTCTCTTATACCTCTCCCTATCTGAAAGTAAATAATGAGAAGCTTTTCTCCTAAGGGGCTTTGAATATTTTCTGTAGTTATGGAAACATTGTGCACTGCATCAGGTAGATGCTGTACTTTTCCTAGGCCTCTGTCACCAGTGAAGATGGATGTCACTGGACTTTCATTTCCCAAGGACAAGCATCCCAAGAGTGAGATGTTCACAATCACAGCTGTCTGTCTGCTCTGTTGTTACTCAGCACAGCTGGTGCTGCAGCTAATCCCATGAAATTTTAGACTCTGCAGGCCCTTATTGTTGCCTTAACTTGTGATCATGCAGGGCTGCAACCGAGAGAGATTAGGAGGTCAAACTCCTTCCTCCTTCCTGTTGCTAGAGATTACTGCCTCTTCATATTTGCCAGGGTAACTTGACACGTAAGTACTTCGTGAAGGTGATTAGGGTTACTTTAGACACTTCTAATAGCAGCTTATTTTAGGCTAGGTCATTTTGCCAAGCTGGATTTGTGAGTGCCTGTGTATACAGCTAGGCTGGGAGTTTGAAGAGCTGGCAGGCTCTGATCAGAGGCCACTTCCTGGGTGTAGAAGCAATATTGCAGTGACCTCACTGAACAGCAGCCAGGAGAGCATGTTTGACTGTAGCCTTAAAGTTCAATCTCTTAGATAACATCTGAATTAGTTTCCTTTATTTTTCTAACCAGTAAAAATAAACAAGAATTCATCTTTCTTGAAATGCTTGGAAGTTTTTTTGACACCGCTTTTAATAGCTGCTCAGCTTGCTTTAATTACCTCATGTCCTCTGCTTAAGCAGGTGATCTCCTATAGGCCTCGCTGCATATTCGGAGATAAATCATGCTTGAGTTTTGACAAGGATTCTCAGTAATGTGCAGATACTGCTTCCTGAGGATGTTCCAGTGTCAATTCCATATATAAATTACAAATCACTGTCAGAGGTAGAGGGAAGGGAGATGTTCGTTGATAAAAACCATGTTCCCCCAGTGGTTACTTTAAAAAGCTATTTAGATTGCTATACTTCGAGAAAGTTAAAATTGGTAATATTGCCGCAGTTTCAAAGTAGAGAATTAGTGTTTTTCTTTAACACATTTATCCTTATAGTGCTCCTGTTCTTACCTCTGCACGTTCCTTTTAGTAATTTGTTGTCATTTAGCTGAATACTGATATTTGTATAATAGAAGAATTGTAAGTTTTACTTTATTTTGTGGTTCATGCCCACTCTCTTTCTTCCTCTTCCTCTCTACTCCAGCCCCCTCTGCCTTCAGAGATTTGTTTTGGAGATGCCACTCCTTGATTTGTTTCCCAGATTTATAGGTGCCTAAATGTTCAGGTATTTCTGCTCCTGTGGTGATCAGCACGTTCCCAATGCAGGTACATGCTGGAACACCTGTCCCGGTTAAGCCGCGTTCTGAAGCAGTCAGGGGGGAATGCTCTGCTGGTTGGAATAGGAGGAAGCGGCCGGCAGTCTCTGACTCGCCTGGCAGCCTTCATGGCCAGAATGTGTGTTTTTCAGCCAGAGATTTCTAAAACCTATGGTACAAACGAGTGGAGAGAAGATCTGAAAGTGAGTATTAATAACCTGTCTACATTTTGACTTAATTTTGAGGAAGGATATTTTGGAATGTACAATTTTAACTGTCTTTCATTTTCAGAGACTTCTGAAGAATGCAGGTGTGAAAGGCTTGAAAACTGTATTTCTAATCACAGATGCACAAATTAAAGAAGAAAGCTTTTTAGAAGATGTTGACAGTCTCCTCAACACAGGGGAGGTACCCAATATTTTTGCAGCAGATGAAAAACAAGAAATTGTAGAGGTATCTTTAGAAACTCTCTTTAATTTCACCTCCCTTTTAATCTACTTGGGCAGTTCAGTGTGAAATGTGGCTTTTGGATATTAGCACTTAATTCTGTGACTTCTTTTTGAGACCTTAGATAAATAAACCAGTTATTAGTAAACTTGTGGAGTAGCTTATGCCAACTACAAGCTTTAATTCTGACTTAGCGCTCTGTTCACAAACACATTAAGTTGTGCATGTAGAGAACTTGGGATGTTCACAAATACCCCGTGGCCGTAGTTATTTTTGTAGTGTATTGTATAGGAGAAGAATGTGCATCATAATGTTTTCATTGATCAGTGAAGTGCAAAAATGTGACATTTTTATTAGAAAACATGGCCTGCCTTTCTCAATAGATTCCTACTCTCTGGGGCACTGGGGCATTGTTAGACAGAATTGCGTAGTTCTGACGCGTCTACTCAGAGACAAGGTGGGCAAAGACGCTCCATGAATTTAGGATTAGAAGTAAAGATGCAATGTACTCAGGCAAATTAAAAAAAAAATTAACTATAATCAGCTTGGGATTTTCACAATAGCAGTCACAATTTGGGAGGGAGGGGCATCAATCTTTGTATACATCAAGTTGGAAACTTAATGTTAGCAAACAATATTTGGAACTGTATGCTGTGCTGTCTTCTTATCTCTGTGGTGTGCTTAATAAATTACCTAAGTATGCTTCTAGTTGACTTTTAAAGTGGTTCTTAGTACACACACAAATTTTCTTTATTGCAATATCTGTATCACTTGATAGATGTTACTACTGGGTTTTTTTGCACTTAAGTTATGGAGCATGTTGAAACCTGGATTCCTGTATCTTTCAAAGAAGTTAGATTATAATTCTTGTGATCTTTGTCTATTACTATTTCATTCTTGCCAGGTATATAGTGACAATATTAAAGTAATATGGCTCTTTTCCAATTTTACAGTTTGTGTGAACATATTCGGTGGGTGTAAGCTGGAACTTGGTAGCTATCCACAATGGGCCAGCTGGAGCAAAGTTGGTTTTTACTCATTTAAATCTGCTCCCTCGAAAGAATTCTGCTTTTACTGTCTTGTTATGATCTACTCTCAGTTGCTCAGAGCAGCAGATGATCATTTCTAGGATGAGTTGTCAGGGCCACAGATAAATAGTGCAATCCTGTTCTCTAACAGTATTTGCTACGTGTTCTGGTTTTCTACTTTATTTTGCCTGTTTCATTTCCACTAAAAAATTGTATTTCCTGGTGGTGCTACCATTAACAGGATTGCTACAGGACTTCAGATGTGCTTAATGAGAATTTATGTAACTTTTTTTTATGCTATGTATTATTCCTAAGGGTGTTCGTGCAGTATTTCAGGCGGGTGATAAAGGTGAAGAACTCAGTCCCTTGGCCTTGTTTGCACTTTTTGTGAATTTCTGCAAAGAAAATCTCCATATTGTGGTGGCATTCAGCCCAATTGGAGGTGCCTTCCGCAATCGTCTGAGACAGTTTCCATCGCTCATCAACTGCTGTACTATTGATTGGTTCCAGGTATAGCAAAACATTTATATTATTTCCTCAAAATTCTGCTTCGGTTTTCTAACACTCTGTATTTCTAAGTGCCATCAGATTTTCTTTTGTCTTCCTTGTAGAAATACTCCTTGTTTTTCAAGATTTTAAAACTCCATAGGCCTTTTCTTTAGTATTTTGGGAGCTCTTTGATGTGTGATCTCAACATTTCTACAACTAAACAAAGTTAAATTTTGTTGCTATAAGTGTCTGAAGTATGAATAGTCTTAGTTTGATGAAGGCAATTTGTAATTTTATTACATAATGTGTATGTTTTAAACCACTAGAGAAACCATTTCATTGTGACTGTAAAATGGTCTTAATTGTGGCTGCCTATTAAGCAGGTAATTATATATTATTCCTTCCATCCATTATAGGAATGACTAGCAAATACAAATTGTTTATCAGTAGATCTCTGATAGCAGAATAAAACCTGGAGAAGCAGTATTGATGTGAGCAACATTGCTCTCAATAAAGCACAGTTAGCTCTATAGCTTGGCCTGGTGCTGATGTCAATGAATTTTTCTGCCAAAGGATGACATAGACACAGAACTGTTTAGATGGAATGTTAATGTATAGCTTTGAACTCGAAGATCAGCCAAGAGTTGCCAGAAAATATTGCATGGGTGATGACCTTGCTGCCTGAGCTAACCAACCCTTATATCAGTTCATTGTTCTTGAGACACACCTGGGACTGGTGTGTCTCATTCTGGTGGTTTGAATGGTAAAAGCGATTTTGACGTTTGAAGACTGCTAACAGTTGAATTTTACAAATTCTTTCCTCCTCACTTCTCCCTCAGCCGTGGCCTGAAGATGCCCTTGAACGTGTGGCTAGTAAGTTCTTAGAAACAGTTCAGCTCACAGACACCGAGCGCCAGGGAGTTGTGCCCATCTGTAAATACTTTCATACTTCAGTTTTGTCACTCTCTGAAAGGTCAGTCTATTGCTTTTTCAAACAATCATAAAATAGTAGGTGATTGAGTTTCATTATTACTCATTTATGTAATAAAAGTTAACACAACTATTTGAATCCATAGAAATTATATAAAATTGTTGAAATTGTTAACTCCTATCAAACAGTTGCATAACTTTGCTAACGATAAACTAAAAAAATAAATCAAAATTTAAAGTTACTCTTTCTTTTTTTCTTTTTTAATAGATTCTTAAAAAGTCTGGGACACCATAATTATGTTACTCCTGCTTCTTATCTTGAGCTTATTGCTGCATTTCAGAGACTTCTTACTGAGAAACGAGACAGTGTAATGAAAGCCAAGAAGAAATATGTGAATGGACTAGATAAACTAGCTTTTGCTGAGTCACAGGTGAGTTAGGACAAATATGGAACTGAAAATGGAACATGTTTGTCAAATGCAGGTCTTTTTCTGGAGAAGTCAGTCAGAAGTGTTACTTCAGATTTTGTTTAGCTCAATCTGCACCAGTAAAACTAAGAAATTTATTTTGCCTTTTCTTTCCTACAATCACAGAACTTGTGCTAGAGGCCATCTCTAAGCATATATTGTTAGGTAGATGTGAACAGAGATTCACTTTCCTTGGCAGTTAACGGGTGACTGACTCTAAGTGAGCATAGTTCTTAAAACTAGACATTGTATGTAGGAGATAAAAATAAGTCTTGGAAATATTTTGATTTGAAACTGAATGTTACATCCTTCTATCAATAAATTAGTCATTAGGTAAAATCTAGGTCTTAATGAAATTGTTGGAAGTTGTGCTTGACCCTTCTGGATCCTACCTGATTCTTTTGCATATGCATAGGTTGGTAGGATGAAAGAAGAATTAATTGAGCTGCAGCCCAAACTGGAAAAGGCTAAAGTGGAAAATGCAAGCATGATGAAGGTAGAGTTGTACAAATAGAGCTTTGTGGCTTTTAATGTAAGCATGTGTCTTATTTCATTGATGTATGACTTTCAGAAAGTAAGAGTTGAGTTGAGGTTTTTGAGCTCACTTCTTGTTTCCAGAGGTTTCCAGTATTGTGAAACTTGCTCTTTATGTTTATATACTTAGAACAGAAAGAAAATTTCATTCTTTATATAAAATACATTCTCTGGATATAGAGTCCTTGCCTAAGCTCCATGCTGAAGGATGTTAGAGGAACTTTCATGCTAATAGTGGTTAAATCAGGTTTCCCAAGTTGATTCACAAACATTGTGAAAACCTCAAATAGTTTTTCCATGTGACCAGATATGACAAAATAAACCAGAACAATTTTGCACAGTCTGTCTTTGCATGCACCATATGCTTGATTTATAAAAGGATCCTAAACCCAGTTAATTTCATGGCAATTTAGTGGGATTTAGGATCAAAAATCTTGGGTGTTTTGAAAATTCCAATATATGAAAATATACACATACTTACCTATAGTATGTGACTGTTGCATCACCAAAAAAGCATGATTTAATTGACATGTTATGCACTTGTTTCTGATTCCTAAGTGTTTTTACAGATACAGTGATATCTCTTCTACCTCTAAGAAAACTAAATGTCACTTCCCTAGAACTGCAAAGAGAATTGGATAAAGGCTTGTCTTATCCCTGAAAAGAAAATAAGTTTCAGTAGTCAATGTTAAAGACTGTGAGGCTGTGAAAACTCCCTATAAAAGCTAGTCCTTTTTAGTTACAGCCTGATGCAGAAACATTAAGAGTTTCTTGTCTCCTGAACTTCAAACATACTTTAAATAGCTTTTATTGAGAGTAATCTGATATCATGCAGTTTACTACTGTTAAAACTCCATGATGTTGCAATATGCTAAGAAATTATTCCCTTAACATAAATTGAAATTACGTTAAAATATTTAAAAACATCAATATTCTCTTAATATTTTACAGTATTCCATAAGTCCTATAGTCAGTAATTTCAGTTTATTTGATCATTCATGGCACAATATAAAGCTCACTCATAGTTTTTCTTTAGACTATAGAAGTAGAATCTGCAGAAGTAGAAGAAAAAAGAAAAATTGTAAAAGTGGACGAAGAATTTGCGACAGCAAAAGCTGAAGAAGCTCAGGCACTGAAAAATGAGTGTGAGAGTGACCTGGCAGAGGCAATACCTGTCATGGAGGCTGCAGTTGGTGCTCTTGACACTTTGAAGGCAAGCTGATCTAAATTTCAGCATTTGAAAGTGCTATTTAACTCTCTAAAATGAAGTAGGAAGTTAGAGGAATATGAGATATCTTAGATGACACAAAAGTGTAGTAAAAATATTCTGACTGGGAATTTTTAAAATATAATTTTACTTCATCATTTGTTTACAGTTTATTAGCATTTATTTAGTTTTTATTTCCCCTGCATAGGGGATATTGATGGATATTGTTAATCGTGATGGTAGCACTGTATCATCCCCTCTAAAAGTCCTCTAATACCACTCATGTTCATTGGCAATGGTGTTATAATTCCTCTTTTTTTCTATCAGTTCATTTATTGAGTGCTGAGAAAGACATAATACTTGTCATAATTTTTTACATGTATTTTTTTATTTTAGCCTTCTGATATAGCAGTTGTCAAAACAATGAAAAATCCTCCATCTGGTGTCAAACTTGTCATGGCTGCTGTCTGTGTCATAAGAGAAAAAAAACCTGAAAGAATTTTAGATCCTTCAGGATCTGGAGGCAAGGTAAAATGGCAGACAATAGTCTGAAATAAAAATGTAATTCATGTTCTTCTCAACACTTATCCAAAAACCAAGATAACCCAAGGTCTATTAAAGTAGGCAAGTACTTATAGCCTCTACCCAGGATTTTACTGAAAACTTGCAGAATTCCTTATTTTCAAAAATTTCATAATGTGCCAAATTTAATTTGCTTTACTCATTTCTTGAGAATAGATAGTACATAACTTCCCTGAGACACTGTTTACTTTTTGGCTATAGGTATGGTTGGAAGGAAATGTTTGATCTGACAGATTTTCTTCTTTATTGGTATCTCAAGGAGATACCAAATTATCAGTATTAAATATTCATGAGTTTTAATTAAAAGAAGTTTGTAATTTTTTGTGTGTGTATTTGTTTTAAAGCCTGAGAAGGTATTTCCTGCTATGTTTTGTAGATTTTGGATTATTGGTCTACGAGCCAGAAAATGCTGGGCAACATCAATTTCTTGAAGGAGTTGAAAGCCTGTTCCGAGAAACCCATTCCAGTAAGGCATTTGCAGTAATGCTTACCACGTAGACACTTTCTTGCAGGGAAAAAAAATAAAATGAGAAAATACTGTGTTGGAGACATCATTTGTCCAAATCAATCAGTTTATTCTGAACCTGTGTACTCTTAGCCTCATTTCACATATTCTGTTTTGGGAGTTGATTGGAGTTTTTTGGTGGAACCAGTGGACATTTGATCCATGTCCAGCCTTCCTATGCCTTTTTCTTTTGCTAGTTTTTCTAGATCAATCATTCAGCATTATAAACTTCTTTTTATAATTGACTGCTCATTGCTGCCTTTCTTAACATATTTTTCTAATTCTATAATTTTGATTGAATGAATTATTGATGACAAAATGGGTAATATTTTGTTAATTATACTGGCAGATATACAATAAATGCAGAAATGTACTAGCTATATAATCCTTCAAATATGATCATTTCTCCCAAAGGTCTTGCTATCCAAGAGTGTGATTTGTGCCCTTTACTGAATTAATTGGAAATCGAATATGCTTTGTCCTTTATGGAATATGCTTTGCCCTTTATAAAACTGGTCCCCAAAAGTAGGTACAAGCAGTTAAATTTTGTATTACATTAGGAGAAATGCATTTTTATAGTGATCCCCAAAGTTGTGTAATGAGAAGAAGATAGCGAATAATGGAATTGGTGTGTTTTACACAGAGGGCTGTGTAAATTAAGGCTTCTATGTGACTGTAATGCTCTTAGCACTTAGGGAGCTGCCACATGGAAGATACAGCAAATGCATGATTAGAAAGGATAAGGGGAGGATTAGAAATGAAAACAGGAAAAGACCATGAAAGGTGATAGGAAGATCAAAAAAATCAAATGAGCAGTGATTTCTACAACAGTTAATCCTGAATAGTTCTTTCTTATTTCATTGTGTAGAAAAATGGCAATCAATCGGTTCAATTTTGAAGTGTCAGCCAGGAGATCTGATGGGCTGTCATGCTTTTGTTATCCAGGAAGCTGTCATGCAGAATATTCGGACTGAGTACCTGACTAATCCAGAGTTTGATCCACAAGTGGTGGCTAAAGCTTCCTCGGCAGCAGAGGGTTTGTGCAAATGGATTAAGGGAATGGAAGTGTTTCACAGGGTGTCAAAGGTGTGGTTTTGATCCTTGCCCCTCGGTGCTATGGGATCTTCCTTTGCTCCAATGCTCCCTAAGCATTGGAGTTAATAATGAAGTTACAAAAACGTACTAATAGCATTTGTTTATTGGTTGTAATTGAATAGGAGATTGAACCAAAAAAAGAACGTTTAAAAGTGGCAGAAGAGTCTTTGGCAAAGACAATGGAACTATTGAATCAGAAGAGAGGAGAACTTTCAGCAGTTGAAGGTCGTTTGGCTGCTTTGCAACAAACCTTCGCTGAAAAGACAGAAGAAAAGGCTCGTTTAGAATTCCAGGTTGATATGTGTGCTAAAAAACTGGAACGAGCAGAGAAGTTGATTGGAGGCCTTGGTGGAGAGAAAACAAGGTCAGGTTAAAGTTCAAATGTCAGATAAAACAGCCACTGTAGAAATAGAATTCGAAATTCAGTTCTCTAAGCCTTTCGTGCTGTGTTTCTGTCTGAGGACTGTAACACTAAAAAATGTCTGGGCCTTTGAAATATTCCTAATTGTTCATAACGTAAAAAAATGGGCAGCAACACTGGGAGAATTATAGAGAAAATCTCTTCAAAATGAGAATAGAATACATGAATAAGGTTTTCATATTCTTCACCTATTCTCACCTAAGATGAACAAGGAGTTGATTTTTAACATTAATATCATTAATGTGGAGGTTTCAGCATGACTTTTTTCTGTATAATCTGCTTGTCATAGATGGAATCAAGCTGCACATGATCTTCAAGAGGAACATGATAATCTGACAGGAGACATTCTGATATCAGCTGGTGTAATAGCATATCTGGGAGCTTTTACTGCTGGCTTTCGACAAGAATGTATCAAAGACTGGAGCAAACTGTGCAAGGTTAGAAGGTTATCTTAGAGTTAAATAAATGTTTGGGGTTTTTGAGACTGCTGCAAAAGGCTTCAAAAGTCCCTTGTAATTTATTTTATATTAGCCTAGTATACCTCATGGGTAAATCAATGGGATCAGTTCTGCTGATCCAGTATTTTGTAGGTTTGAATTTAATTAAATCAGTGAATTTACTCCACGCTTAACAGCAGGATATCCGAAACTAGAGACCATCATTGATTTTGTAAGACTTGATTGTTACTGAAGTAAAATCTCATCATTTTCTGTATTTTGCCTTTAAATGAAAGAATTAAATTTAAAATGCAGTTATATGAAATGTAAAATATTCTGTAACTTACACCATCAAATATTTGTATGTTAATTAGATGGTTGATTGTGCTGTTTGCAAAGGGACACTTCCAACATACTTACATAACTGCCATAATTCATCAATCAAGTGATTTGGAATCACTTAAAAATGCATTAAACAGTAACAAATCAGCCTTGGATTGCTGTACTGAGTTAACGGAATATATAATAAACTGTTTCCAGCTGTGTCTGAATTTCTTATGTCATAATTTTATGTAACAAACCTCCCACATGAATGTACCAAAAACTGGACCAATCTTAGAAAATTTGAAGAGAGAGTAAGTATTTAGTGGGGAAATGTAGTTAATTATTGGAAGTATGGTTTTATTTTCCCCAAGATTTTTACTTATACATGACCTGTTTCAGTCTCTTAAAAGAAAATGCACGTTGTTTTTTTTTGATTGAAGTGGCATTTAATAAAGATGTAAAGAAACACAGAATAAAGACAAATGTTTATTTTGTTGGGTTTTTTCCCCTCTCTTTCAGGAGAAAGATATCCCTTGTTCTGAGAATTTCTCTTTGAGCAAGAATCTTGGTGACCCAATAAAAATAAGAGCCTGGAATATTGCTGGTTTGCCAACTGACATGTTTTCTATAGACAATGGGGTCATTGTTGACAATTCAAGACGTTGGTAGGTGACAAAAAGATTTAATTTTCAAATCCAAACAAGTGCCCACTTTAAAAAAAAAAAAATCTAGAAACAATGTAGCTTCTGTAGAGCAATATAATTGAAAAAGGAGTGGAATCTTTATATTCCAGGGGGGAGGTAGAACAATATTTTACAAGAATTCTGCATTCTGGTTATTTTATGAAAAACTTTAAATGTTTTTTGCAACTTCTAAAACTATTTCTGCTATTAATTTTCAAATTATCATAAAACACTTATGTATCCGTTATTCACTGATATCTTAAAATAACATAGTTAAATTGTATCACCACTTCTTGACAGTCTGATACAGAAACATGTTAAATAGTTTAAAAGTTTGAAAAATGCCTGCAAGCACTGAGAAGACTGTCCTGTATTTTCTAGGCCATTAATGATTGATCCTCAAGGTCAAGCAAATAAATGGATCAAGAATTTTGAGAAGGACAACCGTCTGAATGTTATCAAGATCAGTGACACAGATTATATGAGAACTGTGGAGAACTGCATTCAGTTTGGGACTCCACTGCTGCTAGAAAATGTTGGAGAAGAACTAGACCCATCTCTTGAACCTCTGCTGCTTAAACAGACATTTAAACAAGGTACAGCAGAATTGACTTAGAACCCTGAAGAAGAGGACGTTAATGTTCAGTTTATAGTCTCTGGCACTGCCTGATGCTTTTCATAGTGTTCTCTTCTTGCCTTACTTCTGCCTCTGGTAAGAGAAGGGTAACTGCACAACAACCTGAAGTTTTACTTTTTAATAAATGTCATTCCTGTCTATCATGATAATGGTTTTATGTGAAAACCTTCACCATATCGCTATAGGAGACTAAGGAAGTTCTGAGAAGAGAACACTGTCAGTGAAATTGTTTTGCTTGTTCATTTTCATAATATTTAATTATTAGCATTAATATTTTCTAAATTTTGCACAAATCAAGAAAAGCTGTCGAGTCATTTTGCTTAAGGCATAGTTTTCACTGTACTTAGCAAGTATGAATTTGGTTTTCAACTTCTCCTCCTGTTAGATGACAGAAGAGTGCACTTAGAGAAAAATGTTTTCCTTCCTTCTTACTTAGTTTGTCTTTATTGGTTTTCTTGTTCAGAATTAAAACCAAAAAGAAAGTAAAGCTCAAACACTTTTTTTTTTTCCTTTGTGGTGTCCTCTTTTTGACGAGTAATTCAAGAAAAGAGTAGTCTGTAAGAAAATAATATTTGAGAATAACTGCACAGGTCTCTGTTGCCATCTCTGGTTTTTGTATATGCAAATTGGAAGTACAGTAGTAATTGGCTGACTTGATTTCATCTGCTAAGAGTGATAAGTGGCCCCACTGAAGTCTGTGAGAATTTTTCAGACTATCAGATATATTTACTCATCTTTGCTTTTCAGGAAATTTGTCATTGACGAGAAGTTTGCTTTTATTTAATGACAGAAGTAATTTTTTTTATGAATAATTGGACTAGATAATTTTTCTTAATGTTTGTCTTCTTAACTTTAGGAGGTGTGGAGTGTATCAGGCTTGGTGAGAGCGTTATTGAGTATTCCCATGATTTCAAGTTTTTTATTACCACAAAACTAAGAAATCCACACTATATGCCTGAACTTGCTACAAAAGTTCTATTAGTCAATTTTATGATAACACCAGAGGGACTTGAAGACCAGCTGCTAGGTATTGTCGTAGCAGAAGAGAGGTAAGTCTCTCTTTATGGTAAACAGCCATTAAAGGTTTTTATGGCATAATTCCAAGGAAATGAGAAATGATTTTATTGTATAGAAAAATGGATATTATATGGTGTAAATGTTGCTCAGTAACTGCTTTAAATAAAAACTTAAAAGTTTATTAGAGAAGTGTTAGGGGTAAGCGTCCACAAGTTAATTAAACAGCAGTTGTGAAATTGTTGTTTTTTCATGGCAATTTTCTTCTGAGTTATTCCTTGAATGTTAGAAAACTATGTAAATATTATTTGGAGTTTAAATCATTACTGTTATTTTTTCAGCGTGACTGAACTGCCAGACAAGGGTGCAGAATTAAGAGAATTTCATTTTAATTTTGTATGAAATAAATGCGAAGTACCTCTGAAACTGGTTATGGATCATATCTGAGCCCTCACAGAGGCAGAGAGAAATAGTATCTGGGTTGGACAGACATGTCTGTGCAATTGGGCTAAACTCTGTTTGCTAACAAAAGTGTTTCCAGCAGTAAACTGGCTCTGCATATCCCATGGTGGTGTTTTTCAGGCAGCAGGGATATAATAAAGGAGAAGTAGGATGCACTGTCATTTGCAAAATGCCAAGATGTTAAAGATTAGACCATCATTTCCAAATACTGAGTAGAAGTCATGCAAAGAAATCTGTGCTCACCAGTATAAATAGATGTTAAACAGCAAAAACCTGCTTTAACGGAAAAGAATATTCACAAATAACTTCCTGTAGGAAGAGGGAGTCATTTTCATGGGCTTCTTTTGCAGCCAGTGCAAGATGAGCATTGACTGATTTTGGGGTTGTGTTTTTCTTCATTAGGCCAGATTTAGAAGAAGAAAGAAATGCTCTCATTGTTCAGTCTGCAGCCAATAAAAAGAATCTACAAGAAATTGAGAAAAAAATTTTAGAAACTTTAGAGTCATCTGAAGGTGATATTCTGGAAGACGAGACTGCCATCCAGGTCTTGGATTCTGCCAAAGTCATGGCTAATGAGATCACAAAAAAACAGCAGGTAAGGAGTGTGTATGTATGCTTCCCTCAATAATACTGAGAAATTAAATGTTAAAATTTGCAGCCAGCAGAAGGTCTCTGAATTAGATGCATGGCACAAGGAGCAAATTCTGTACTTGTGAAACGGGAAGAGAAATAAAATTGGATCTGTATTAGAATCTTCACTGGTAGTTTATTCAACCTTTAAAATGTTTTAAAGCCTGTGTATCTGTAGTGCAGGTAAATAGATCAGGCAGCACTGGGGCAGGGCCAAGTGCTCATTTTACCTACTGGGGTGGTGCCTTCTGGAGCAGAAATGTTGCGTTACTCTGGTGTTACAGTGCTGTACAGAACTATTTCAGTACTACTACTAAATAGTAATGTTTTTGTAGAATATTAAGAGTATTAAGACTATGAAGAGCTCTTGTTTCTGCCCTGCTGTTGACGTGTAGATTGCAGAGAAGACGGAGCTGAAGATCGCAGAGTCGCGGGAGGTGTACCGGCCCGTGGCGCAGCACTCGGCCGTGCTGTTCTTCAGCATCGCAGACCTGGCCAACATCAACCCCATGTACCAGTACTCCCTCAGCTGGTTTGTCAGCCTCTATGTCAGCTCCATCCATGACAGGTAAAGAGAGTCTGTCTGCTGTTAAATAAGGGGGTTTTGTTATCTTCTTATGAATAGTTCTCTCCATCTGGAAACAATTTACCTCCTTAAATGAAGGCTTTTGAAGAAAAATATGATTTATTAATGAATTAATTGCTCTTTTTAGTTACTGTTAAAGCAAATGATGAACTGTAGGCACGTGCCGTATTTAAATATTTTTAAGAGTGTGACTTAAAATGTGAAGTCGGTTTCAGAAATAGGCTCCTTTATGAACACTAAGTGCCACCACTTAACTGTGGCAAATTGATTTCAGCTCATTATTTTGCCTGGGACTTTTAAAAGTGCTAAAGTCTTTTAAAAAGACAGGGAGTATAGTTGAAATTTTGGAGAAACTGGCACATAAGTCCCTTGTGAAGCATGTAGATCTAATATAAATCCTCCACAACCCTAAATAGATGAGATTTCTTAACTGATTGCATATGTTACTCAATTTGAAGTCTCAATTTCTCGCTTCTTTTCTTTTTAGTAATAAATCCAAAATTTTGAAGAAGCGACTTCAGCATCTAAATGACCACTTCACCTACAATCTGTACTGCCAAGTGTGTCATTCACTGTTTGAAACAGACAAGCTGCTCTTCTCATTTTTGCTGTGTTGTAATCTCCTCATGTAAGCTCATTTTTGTCTCTCTTACTAACAGAAACTAATGATTTTCTTTTCATGGGAGCAGGTACTGATGAGATGGAATGTTCTTGTGCACATTGATAATAATGCCTTTGAAGTAAGGTCATGAATACTTCGGGTTTTCTAAGATGTGTAATATTAACAAATGGAAGGGTATGTGCATGTATCACTACTACAGGACACATTATGAAAAAAATGTGCGTCAATGGTTTTGTCAATGATAAATCTGTCTTTAAAGAATCTGGGTAGTGTTACATAGCATCCTTAAGTCAAAAACAATTGCTATTATTTAAGAAAACATTTTAGAATGAAAACTTAGGCAGTAATGTGCAATACCAACAACTTCTCGTTTTTTGTCTTTGTTTTTCATTTTTTTCTCTTCTCTCTCTTTTATCTTTTTGCATAACATCATGAGATCTCAGATGCAGTCTTCTCCTTTCTGCCATCTTTTTAGTTTTCTCTTCCTAATTTTGTGTGAATACATTATGAAAGGAATGATATGTTCAAAATTGCACAACCATAATGGGCATACTTAATTAATTTCAATGTGTACTCATCTGCGCATGGATGTTCTTCCTGGGCCGATTTGTAAGGCTACTGTAATTGCAGAATGCATTATTTTCTGCAAAGCCTTTAAAAATCAGGAATAACTGCACTTAAAAAAGGCAGATATTAGGAATAAGTTCTTCACCAAAAGTGCTGTCAAGAACTGGAACGGGCTGCCCAGGGCAGTGGTGGAATCACCATCCCTGGAAGGATTTAAAAACTGTGTAGATGTGGCACTGAGGGACATGGATTAGTGGTGGCTTGGCAGTGCTGGGGCAACAGTTGGACTTGATGATCTTAAAGGTCTTTTTCAACCTAAATGATTCATTGATTCTAAGATTTACCTCGTGAAACCCTTACTTTTGTCTTAATCAGACATTTTTGCCATTCAGCTTTTTAATAATATAGAATATTGAGATCTGATCTCAGCTCTTACTGAAGTAGAAGCATTCCTAAAGGGCAGTGAAGTGTAATTAATTTAGTCAATAACTGTTCATATTATGTAAAATTGTATCTCAATTACTGATTTTTTTTTTCTTAAAGTAGGGCTAATAATGAAATAGAACATCAAGAATTTATGTTCTTACTAACTGGAGGTGTGGGTCTCAAGAATATTCACAAGAATCCAGATCCATCTTGGCTATCAGATAAGAGCTGGCATGAATTATGTCGTGCAAGTGAGTTCCCAGCTTTGGAAAGACTGAGGTATAGTAAAATACTGATGTGAATTAGCCTGAATTGGTTTTGACTAATACATATGTAACATGCTGGAAGAAATGTTTGCTATATGTTTTCCAAATAAATGCCAGAATGCCAGTGGGATAAAACTAGCCCCCTTTTTTCATTATCATGTCTGCTTCACTTACTCCAATCAGTCAGATCACTAATTATAACATTATTTAATAAAACTATTTTTTCTAAATTATTTGAGTCATTGCCTAAAGAAACTTTTCTTTTGAAATGTCTTCAGGGTAGAGAAACAGTGTTTTAGGGGTTCAGTGAAAGCCAGAGGTGGTACATGTAGCAGAATTCCACTGCAGTTCTGGGGAAGGAGTTTATCTAGTAAACTCTATTTTCCTGAACTCAGTACGATTTCACCCTGGGTTTAAGTAGGATTTAACACTAAATTCAGGAGCCAGCACGGCTGTGCAAGACTTGCATAAAACAGCTAACTGAGTGCAAGTATTTGGAGCATTTGGACATGAGTGCAGTAACACTGCTCTGTTAGAAGAAATTCTTTGAGGTTTCGCCTCCTTTGGAGTTTTAGTAGCAATGTGGATGATGATCCAGCCTGTAAGTAATCTGGGAGTTGTCCCATTGCAGAGGACATACTCTGCATGTTGCGTGAAGGAAAATAATTTCTTTCCCTCATTGAATTTCCTGGTAATTTTTGTCAGTTAAAGTGTGCTGTTTTCCTGAAATAGTGGAGGCATAAAATTCACCCAGACCTGTGAAGGTCCAAGCAGTGCTGGCTGGAGTAACAGACAGAACTTATTTTCGACTTGGAACCTTTCAGGTGGAGTGTCTCCTCAGCAGCATGGTGGAAAGAGATTTTTCACCGTTCAGCATGGAGAAGCTCAACTGTGGGATTATTTTCTGATGTAGATATGACGTGGCTTAAATGACAATACAATGTAATTTGCCTTTGATAAACATAAAAAAAAGACTCCGAGTATTTATTGTGGGTTTTTTCTCCAGGAGTCATGTCTCTGAAAATATAGGTGAATGGCAAAAAGTGTACGATAGCAAAGAGCCTCACAACTTTCCACTACCAGAAGAGTTGAATGATACATTAACTGAATTACAGAAGATTATAGTTCTTCGGTGCTTAAGACCAGACAAGGTAAAATGATCTGTTATGGAGTGTTTGTAGACTGTGCCATGCCTTGTAGCATAGTTTGCACTGCCTGCTCCAGTAACTTATCTGTTCTTCGTCATATTTAGTTAGAAAGGAAATGCTATTCTTAATTTTCAAGTGACCAATACAAATACCACAAGCATCAGCTGAAATCTTTTTTTCTGACATGATTTAATGAATCTTTTGGAGGATTCTAATTGTTCTAGTTTTCTTGAAGTATTTGTTCATGGCTAGGCTGTTTCCTGGTGCACCCAGTATGCTTGAGAACAAGACATACTAGCCTGAAAAAAAATACACAGGGTATCTAATACCATGTGCTTTCATACAAAGGATTTTTAAGGCAAAAAGAGATAAAATGTGTTGATTTGAACAACCAAGATGAACTTTTAACAAATTCAGCCTTTGGTGCACTTAACAAATTGTATTGTGTTTTCTTTATGAACTATCAATGTTAGAATTTCAGGCATATTGCAATTGCTTCTAGAATTAATTAAAAATAATTACATTAATATTTCCTAAGGGAGAATGTGCTTGTCCTCCACATCAGGAAAAGCCTGAATCAAAGTCTTAATGTTATTTAATATTGTTTATAAGAGGTATGTTATTCTTTGTTTTCCAAAACCATTATTATTCCTCTTGTAAGGAAAAATTAAGGGGGGAGGTGTCAACAGAGGTGAAACCTTTGCTTCTGGATCATTCTGCAAGACTAGTCTCAAATCTCTGGAAATCAGAGAAGTGTCTGCAGGCTTAGGAGTTCAACATAAAAGATGGTGTCAGATCTGCAGTTATGTCTATGTTAACGGTTTGTATTTGCCTTTTTTTAACCAGATTGGTCCAGCCATAACAACATTTGTTACTGAGAAACTGGGGAAGAAATTTGTAGAGCCACCGCCTTTTGATCTAGCAAAAAGTTACTTAGATTCAACTGCTACAGTCCCTTTAATATTTGTGCTGTCTCCAGGAGCAGATCCCATGTCTAGTAAGTGTACACAGAAAGAGAGAACAGAAATGTAGCACAGCTTTTCAATTTAGGGACCTCAAATTCCCCTGCAATACACAATGAGGATTATTTTGCACTTTCTGCAAGTAGATTTGAGTGCATTATGTCAGACTGGTAGAATTCCGTGCCCCTTAAAAATGGGAATTTGTATGTACATGTAAACAAAATAGTAATAGAAGCTTTTCAATATTTTTTTTCTGACATAACTTCTTTTTAATGGAGAAGTGCTAAAATCTTGTGCTTTCTGTTCAAGGCCTCCTGAAACTGGCAAATGACAGAGAGATGGTAGGAGATAAGTTTCAATCCATCTCATTAGGACAAGGACAAGGACCAATAGCTACAAAAATGATTCAAACAGGAATGGAAGAAGGAACCTGGGTTTGTTTACAAAATTGTCATTTAGCTGTCTCCTGGATGCCAATGCTGGAGAAAATATGTGAGGAGCTTAACAGCGAAAAATGTCATCCAGATTTCAGACTTTGGCTTACAAGTTGCCCTTCACCAAAGGTATCTGCATTGCCCAATAATCTCTGTTTAGGGAAAGGGAAGGTTGATGGCATTGTTAGGGAATTTTTATATACCTGATGAGCTGATAATACAAAACTTCTCTGAAATGCAATGAGGCTTTGAAGAGATAATTTAACCAAGAAAGGACATTTAAAAAATAATTACAAACATAATAATATCAAGCTTCCTTTGTAATATTTTGATACTGTGATGTGCAATGGTTTGTGTACTACTCAATGGAACTGCAATCTGTCAGCATATATGATTAAGAAGGTTTTTTTGCTCTTACGTAAATTCAAAAATTTAATCCTGCATTTTATTTGTGAAGTGTTGAATACCAAGAGAACATTTTAAAATACAGGTTTGTTATTTACAGCAGAGTCTTACTTTCTTGATGCGGAGAATTTTTTATAAGCTGTTGATCTTTAAAATGTAATTTCTTGCAGATAATTGTTTATGTAAAAAACATAGAATAATAATATGTTGTTAATATAGAACCTATTCCACACTTCATGAATTTCTGCTATTTTTTTGTTTCTAGTTTCCAGTGACCATTCTGCAGAATGGGGTGAAGATGACAAATGAACCTCCTACTGGTCTCCGGTTAAACCTACTTCAGTCATTTCTTTCTGATCCTATTTCTGATCCTGAATTCTTTGCTGGATGCCCTGGAAAGGAGCTGGTAATGTGCTTATCTCTTGAGAAGTTTTTGAGGTTTGGGGTTTTTTTATCCACAGATATATTGATTTCTGTCCAGTGAATAATTACAAGCTAAAATTTTTACTATGGTTTTGGAAATAAGGTTTCGCAGTGATAAAGATAATTAGTTAAGAATTACCTCTGCCAGGTAATTTAATGTAGCAATATTTAAAATGGTTTCTTAGGCTTTATTAAATCACTTACATGTTACACACACATAGTACACAATGTACATGGACTCTGACCATTGATTAGAAGGGCATGTCTGTCATTATTGAGATGATAAGCACTGAGGAGACCTTTTCTTGCTACCAGGGACCAAGTGCTGCAGTGCACATTTGTCTTATTGATCCCTGATGAACCACTTAGCTAATCATTACCTGTGGAGAAAGTGGAAAATGGTGGGATCAGAGACATGAGTTATCAATATACATAGGTGTGACTGCACCTAAGGACTTGCATCAAAAATACATTTGTATTTTATGTTTATCTAATGAACCTTAAAAATAAATACCTGGTGCTATTGGAATTCTTAGGAAGTCAGTTGCCCTATACATGAAAGAATGTCATGGTACTTGAGGAACTGGCTAAATGTGCTTGCATATGTGGCACAGTGTGTGCACTTGTTCCCAAGGCAAAAACCACAAGGTTCTTAGTGGTGGCCTGGATTTATACCTGGATGGAGAGTGGTAATCCAAAGGTGCTCTCTATACAGGTTACACACTACCATGAGCTTATAGACTAGTTAATAATACTTTTTTCTTTTGCTTTTTTCAAAGATATGGGAGAAACTGCTCTTTGGAATTTGTTTCTTCCATGCTCTTGTTCAGGAGAGAAGGAAGTTTGGGCCCCTTGGTTGGAATATACCCTATGGATTTAATGAATCCGACTTGCGAATCAGCATCAGACAACTGCAGGTAAAATCACTGATTACCTCCTAAACTCTGATCTTGCAAAGCACAGCTGGGAGTCACAAGGAGCAATACAATGAAGTTACTTTAAATGTTCATAGATATTCAGGACTTCAGCTGTAAAGGCAAGGAATGTCAATCATATTATAATTATTTTCAAAATTACAAATTACATAAAAAATTCAGATTTCTACAGACATATGGAATATAATGAATGTATGTGAGTATTATAAAAATTAAACTTGTCATGTTCAAGAGCTCACTGTTCTTTAAGTAGCACATGTCAATGACAGTCACCTATTAGGGTGGTTAGTAGGAAGACATTTTTTTTTATATGTATACTGGTAGTTAACAGAACCTCAGACTATTCTCCTTCCCCAAGATGAAATGGTGAACACTACTTGACCTTGAACCTTTTGTAGGCACTGTGTAGAAAAGTCAGGAGAGTTAAAACTGAATGACAGAAGTTGAGGCTGAAGATTGGAAAGTTACCAAGAAGTTAATGAAAGTAATTGGAGGGTACTGAAGATTAAAAGATAAATTAAGTGAAATGCACATTTATTTCTGATGCAGAAAGGTGTCCATCTACAAAGTTTAAACTGGATAAACCGTCCACTTGGAAATAATTCAAGAATTACTTGGATGACTGAGTAATTTTGATATTCATAGGAGGCTTTTACTATTAACTCCTCTTGATTTTAAACAATGATTTTTACCTGAAAATAAGATTTCAGAATTTGGATTGCCAACACCTAGGGAGAAAACTCCATAAACTGCAGCTTACACACGCTATAGCTCCCAGCATTTTAGTCTGTTAGGTCACACTGTTCTGCAGATGTTGCAAGTCTCTAGAATTGCTCATATTTCTGTTTCAGTTATTCATCAATGAGTACAGCCATGTTCCTTTTGAAGCTGTCTCTTACCTCACTGGGGAGTGTAACTATGGAGGTCGAGTGACAGATGACTGGGACAGACGTTTGCTGCTGACAATGCTGGATGACTTCTATAACCCAGATATAATTGAAAATCCTTGTTACACTTTTTCTCCCAGTGGCAACTACTGTGCTCCGTCCAAAGGCACATATGAGGAGTACATTGAGTTTATTAAGGTAAAAAGTAGCAACAAGATTTTGCACTGTTAGATGATGTGCTAAGAAAGCAATCCTTAAAGGCTTTTCTGCCTTAAAAAGGTCGTTTTGCAGCACATTAAATTGTGTGTTCAGGTTCTTGCCTGACAACCTTGCATGATCCTTGCTATGATCTAGAATGTCTCTGAGAGGGAATCAGATAGGAGGATATGTAGCATAGATGATGGAGAATTCCTTGGAAATGGCTTTCTGTATGAGAGGTGGTGGCTCTATCACCAGTAATTCTGGCTGCAAATCCCTGCCACTGAGGTCCTCACTCACCTGCAGTTGAAGTCAGGGGTAGTTTTTCACTTGACTTCTGAAAGAAACCTTGGATCAGATTCCTGCTGCTTTATGTCACATAGACAATTTTTTTGTTTTGTCCTAGAATCTTCCCTTTACTCAGCACCCAGAGGTATTTGGCTTGCATGAAAATGTGGATATTGCCAAAGATCTTCAGCAAACTAAGACCCTCTTTGAATCTCTGCTTTTAACACAAGGAGGAGACACTCAGGGAACTTCTGGGGGTGGTGACAGCACTCTTTATGCAATTGCAGATGATATTCTCAGCAAGGTATTGTATTATACAAATTACTTCAATTTATCTTTTTACAAAGTAGAAATTCCTTAACTTGAATCTTCAGTGTAAAGTAGGTTTCATGTTGAAAGAAAAGCATTCTGGAAGGAATTTAGTGCCCTGTGAGAGTAAGAAGTGGTGTGGCTGTAACAGACCACAGCTATATTTCATTGAAAGAAGTTTTTTTAAACAGGCAGAAGACAGGAGAAAGAGAGAAAACAGAGCAAAGAAAACATGAAAGAACAGTTGATTCATTCACATGAACAAATTTAAAATTAATAAATTGAAACATATTTTTTATGATATTAAAAATTCTCGGTATTTTTTAAAAGATGAACATTAAAACCCCCCTAACTTTTATCTGAATTGGACTACTGAACACTGTATTGGTAAGATACTAATCAGAAAGTTTAGTGGTATCTATTGCTCTGCAAATTTTCACATTTGCATGCCTTTAATGTAAAATCATAATGATATATGGAATGATTTCCAAATGTGTTGTCATTTACAGCTTCCAAAGGATTTTGATATTGAAAGTTGCCTAATTAAATATCCTGTGAGATATGAAGAAAGTATGAACACTGTGCTGGTGCAAGAAATGGAAAGATTTAACAAGTAAGAACATTCTATTTTATTAAATTTACCAGAAACCATTCCATTTACAGAAAAAATTTCCTGCAAATCGTATTCTGTAAGCCATGTGTTGTGTGAAATTTTTTTTTTGTTCCCTTCTAATTGCCTGCAGTGGTATCTGCAGTCCAAGTACCATTGCTCCTTGTTGACAGTCAGAGTTGAGGATAGATGTCAGGAAAAATGAAGTGGCAAAATTAACTGAAAGAGAAAAGAAGGGAATATGAGGAAGTACTGGGAAAAGAGAATGCAAACCATATTTTATATTCTTTTTCTTTTAACTTCACTTTCCCTTTCACAATCTTTATCTTCAATTTTATTTTATTTTCCTCGTATTTCTGGTCTATAGAGTAACAGGGTTAGAAATGGGATTAGAAATATATGCACAGTTATAGTTTATGAAAGCTTTTCTGTGATGGAGATATTTCTGTGTATTTCTTTATTGTCTCGTATGTGCTTCTCTTTGAAGTTTTTACTTTTTCCCCCTTTTTTCTGATGCCTTTTTTCCCTGCACCTAATTTTCACAATTATTCTCCTAAGACTACAACCTAGAATTGCATTTATTTTTCTCCTTGGGTCCTCAGTCTCTTTTCTGACTTTGTTTCCTAATTTTCTTTGTTATCTTCGCCTGCCTCTCCATTCCTTCTTTTTGGTTTTTCTGTGTCCTTCTTCTTTTCCATTTGCCTCTTCACATCTCCTACTTAATTTTCTCCCAAATGCTCTCTGGCCTTAAGTCTCCAAGTCATCCTTATTGCAGACCTTACCCACCTCTTCTTTTGCAATCTAAACCTTTTTCCTTCGTCTAGTATATGGTGGATACATTTGGAGTTCCAAATTTATCCTCTTACCAAAAAATTCAGAGGCTATCAGAGATAATAAAAGAATTTATAACTGTTCCTAGTCTTAAATAAATCTGCACAAATGCACAAATCTGTGACTTTACAGATGTGGCTCATTGTGCAGATATCTATAGAGGTGCATAGATATAAAATGCCTCCATAATCCACTTCTTTTATTTCTTTCCAATGACATTGTAATGTTTAACAAATTATGCAGAATGTGTGAAAATTGTTTTATTTTTTAATTCTAGTTTAATCCAAACTATTCTCATTACACTGATTAACCTGAAGAAAGCCATTAAAGGACTGGTTGTTATGGATGCTGACCTGGAGGCTCTGTCTGGAAGTCTCCTTGTTGGAAAAGTTCCTGAGAAGTGGGCACAGCATTCATACCCAAGTCTAAAACCATTAGGGAGCTATGTTGTAGATTTGCTAGCAAGGCTGAAGTTTTTACAGGTAAAATACAAGTGGCGGTGCTGCCAATTATTTAATCTACTTCTCCATATAATTTGTCTTTGTCGGGAAAGCAGTGATAGGCTTTGTTTAGATTTTCTGAGTATAATTATGTAGAAAATAGTCAAAGAGTATGGGATTCCTCTTTTTCTGATTATTCAATGTTTTGCTTTCCTCTCTCCAGGACTGGTATGAATTAGGGAAGCCTGCTGTTTTTTGGCTGTCAGGATTCTATTTTACTCAAGCTTTCCTAACTGGAGCCATGCAAAACTATGCTAGGAAGCACAGGATCCCTATTGACCTTCTAGGATATGAATTTGAGGTATGGATAAGTTATAAATTAGTATTTTATTAATATGACTCCTGATGTTGTGATGAGATGTAGTAAGTAAATCCTAACTGGAAGGATCATTTTGCAACTGACCGCAGTCTGAAGACATGCAATTAACTATTTGGTAAGGCTGGCAGGCTAAAAAAAACATCTGTAGAAGAAGTATTATTGAAGTGATTAAAAGTAATTCTATCACTGGACCCAGCACTCCACTCAAGAAAACAGCCTATCCAGTGTATATTTTTCTGTTTGACTAAAGCCTCTTTTTTAACCAACAAGAAAGGTAATTAACAAACCCAGAGAAGTCTGCTGTTTAAAAGTAGCATTGAAAGGAAGGGTTACTATATTATTCTCAGTTTGGATTGATCTGAAAATTGGCAATTGGCATAATAGCTCAAAAAGCAAAGAGCTGTGAAAGTTAATGACGTGGAACACTTATTTCTTGCAGGTTATTCCTCAGGATACTGCTGATACTGCACCAGAGGATGGTGTTTACATATACGGATTATTTTTAGACGGAGCTCGCTGGGACAGGACCAAGTCAGTAGCCAAGTGTTTTACTGTGGCTCTGGAAAGCTTTTTTCAGTGCTCAAACAACACTGGTTTAAATATTTTAAGTGACACTTTTGATATTACTGAAATAACACACCAAATTAAGTACTCTTTCCTGCGTGGAAAATGGACAAGAAAAAACAAACAAACAAGCAAGTAGCAACTGAAAAACACCCACCAAACCCCTCAAGCCACAAACAATTACTTTGTTGCTTTCTCTCTCTCCAGGGGAATGTTAACTGAGCAGTATCCCAAAGTGCTCTTTGATGCCATGCCGATCATTTGGATAAAGCCAAGTGAGTATGATTTCTCTGATGTGTGAGCTATTCAACAAGAAATTGCAACAGTGATTTCCTTTTCTTACTGAAGATCCCTGAGGAGACCTCTTGACTGACTTAGAGACACTGAGTGTTTTACCTCATGTAATGTAGCAGGGTTTGCTCGGGTTTTTGGCTCTGTGATAGCTGTCTTTCCTACTAGTAAGATAATTTTCAGAACTCTTGTTTTCTTTGATTGAGAGGACTAAATCCCTGGTTTTATTTATGCACAAAATCAGGACTTACTACTGCAACTGTTGCAACTTAGGTGTTAGCAAATAGGCAGTATTAAAATTCGCTACTTTTTCTGCTTGTGCCTTCTCTTGAAGCTGGATGAATTTGTTGAGAACTGCATGATTTTAGGCTTTGCACAAGTTCCGTGTAAGCAGTCTGGGCATACAAAGAGTTCCTGCAGAGTTCTGTCCTTGGGTCTCAGATGACTTGATTGCAGTTAGGTCCTCTGGCAATTGGACCAGAATTCTTGTAGAGCTGTGAAAAACTCCTGTATAAGCCGTGTATTCACTAGGTAACTATTCAGATTTTAATGTGTCTTTGAGTATTACAAAGCTGATAGAATCACAGGAAGTCATCGAGTCCTTAAAACAAATTGTAGCTAACATAGATGGGTTTTAGAACAGAACAAACCACACAAGAAAACACAAAAAGGAAAACATAGATAATTTTGTTTTGTTGCTCGCAAACCAATTTTGCATTTTTATTTACCTTTAAAGGTGTTACTGTAAATACTTAATGTTTGCATGTAGATTATGTTTCTACCAATAGATCTGCTGAATGTAATGCATTATTTTGGGTTTTTTTGAAGCTGTAAAATCGGACATAAAGGAGTCTAATGCCTATGTTTGCCCACTCTACAAGACAAGCGAGCGCAAAGGGGTCTTATCCACCACTGGGCATTCCACGAACTTCGTCATTGCTTTGAAGCTCAACACAGACCAGCCAGTCCAGCACTGGATCAAGAGAGGAGTGGCCTTGCTGTGCCAGCTGGATGATTAACTGTGGACAGTTCACATACAGACTTCACAACATCTCATTCTCTTTTTGGCTTGCAGGGGAAGTGGAACTTAGTGTGTAAAAGAAACATCTGGAGGTTTTTGTATTGTAAGAGGGCATACAACTACTTTCTGACCTCTGTCTTAATTAAGTATGTATTCTTATTATGACCATCTTTACAATCTGTAAGCAATACAACTAGGATTTTAGCCCTTGATGATCTTATTAAAATATGAACATCTGTTTTGGGCATTAGTTGAATATCACAAAATATTTTTTTGTGGGAAATGAAAGTAGTCTGTGCTGAGAGAAACATTACAGGTAATAAATTTGATTCTGCATTTTTGTTTCCTTTAAAAATAATTTAAAAACATCACTCAAGCATTCTTTCTACATCTCCTCTAGCAAAGAATTGTTTCCAGCTTGCATTCAGATACAGCCATCATCAGTTCTGTGTATGGATCCCTCCATAGAATACAGTAGGAATAGGTGAAGCACATAAAGGTCCCACTCCATCCTACCATCACTATTACAACTGGGCAGCTGTGTCCTTCAATTCCCTGCTTATTGGGTGTTAAACCAGTGTAAGTCTGTCTTTCTGAAACTGCTTTTCCCTTTAAAAACTCTATTTTTCATTTGCTTATTTATTTATATTAATGTGAATTGTGATTAAGGAATCAGAAACCTAATAATTTTAATGGAGTGTTTGTTTGATTTTTATTTACTTGTTTATGTTTACTTTTATTGTTTTAGTTTTTCTGCTGTCTCTCTCTTAAGCAAGCTCTTAACGCCACCTTCAGTTTGCTCTCCTAGGACAGCACTAAAGCATTTTCTTTTCACAGTGTAATACTTACTGCTATAGTTCTGAAATTCTTATTTCAAAAATCAAAAGTATTGTTACGAGGAAACTGGACTTTTAATTTCTTCTTTTGTTGGCACCACTTGTCAGGTCAGATTATTAAACATAACTGACGTGTGTGAGAGAAACGTGGAGAAAGTCCCAGAGTATCTTATGATCGGGTATTTATAGTGAGCTATTAATGGACATGGGCTCTGCAGAGATTGTTTACAATCCTGAAAATGTCACTTTCAACTTAATAATCTCTTCTTCAAAGGCTGAGGTCTTCCCTCTCTCAGAAGGTGAGGAAACCCAGTATATTTTCTCAATTCATAGGAAAATTAGTAGTATTTTTAGGAAAAAAATGTTGTCTAGACTTAAAATGTTTATGTACTCATTGAACCATAGTATAATCAATAACTAACAGTTTCTTGCTGTATATGTGCTAATATATTTCTCTTTTTTGCTACACATGCAGTTACAGTGTAAGGCTTTGCAATCACACATTAGGTGAATCAGGTAACAAATTAAATGATGCAGGTTTTCTGTGAATTACTGCTGCCCAGCTTTAAGATGTTTCTAGAATTATCCCAAGCTTTGTAGTTGGCATGTTGAAAACTTCCTTAAATTCCCTATACTCATTTGTTTTGCCGAATTATTTATTTGCTTTCAGTTTTACTTATTAATTTTATTTTACCTTGCCCTGTAGTTTTGTTTTGTTTTGTTTTGTTCTTTCAGGCCAACTCTCTTGAAAGACAGAAGTGGAAGCTTTGATTAAGGTAAAACAGATGAGAGGTTTGAGCCTAACAGAACATCTGAGATCTTGAGTATGCCAAGAACGGCATGACTGCTTAAGCCTGTAACAGTGTAGTCATTTATTTAACTACATTTCATTTCTCTTTATACTGACATGGTGATTGCTATTTCTGTTATTCCAGACCTAACCTGAAGATTTAACATCTGCTTCTAATTAAAAAGCAGTGTTTCCCTACAAAAGTGATCCATGTTGTGCTGATTTGCCATGAATAATTCTGTGTATATGATTGATGGTGATTCTGATGAGGAAATCCCTACCCAACAAGCTATTCAGGAAAGTTTACAAGATAGGTATAAAATTGAAACAAGTGGCAGTGCAACAGAGGTTGAAAGGTAATAAGTTATTATTTCTATTTTGAGTGTTTTCTTGGCATTATTGTAAGCATTTAGTAGACCTTATTTTCCTTTGTAACTCCCTATGTTGTATTGTGCTGATCTTGTCTCGTGGATACTGGAAAGCACTGGTAGCTCACTTGTTTTGAGTTCTCCCTGAAAAGTGTACCTGTTTCCTTGAAAATATGGGATGTATGAAACTTTCAGATGATGTTTTACATCAATATGTAAATGAGTGTAAAGCTTTATGAGGAAAGCAAGTAGGTGATGTAAAATTAGTTTGCTAGGGGAGCTTCCCATCATTTTAGCATTTAATTGTTGGCCTTTGTGTGAAAAATGCAGTATTTATTGTGTCAGGGAAAGACAAACAAAAAAAGTGTTTCAATGTGTTAAACCCTCACAAAACCAATGTAACTTAGAGAAATCTAACATGTCATGTAAATTACAGTATTTAAATTAAGGTATAATTATATCCTGAACGTCACATGAATTTTTACTTCATTTTGTTCTTGTTGTGTATATGCAGTTTCCAGTATACTGCAAGCAAAGAACATGGGCAGATCATTGCAGCAATTCGGACAGTTAAGTACAAATACACCGCACTAAGCCTACACCCCTGGGAATGGCTGAGCAATGCTTACGTTCTATTTGATCACCTGATTTAAGTGCAGTTTTTCTTTATATAGTCTTGGGAGGAGTAAGGAAACTAAAAACAAGACATCCAAAAGCTAACTTATTAGATAGGATCATGGAAGTGGGATGGGTTCAAGTGTCACCCCTTTCAGAAATTCCAGTGCTTCATCTCATGAAATTAGGAGAAAACTCCAGGCCTTTCTTTTAAAATGGGCAAGATACACTGGTGGGATAAATGGCACTCAATGTATTAGTTGCCTGAATTTTGTCTTATGATGAGTAATGGGATATGTGTCTGTGTTAAAATATAACAGGCCAGGAGGAGGCCTTGAAGAAGTTGGCGAGGCACAGCTCTGCTTTTGAAGAAGCAGATCAGCAAGGCTGGCTTCCTGTGCATGAAGCTGCAGCACAGCTAAATAAGAACATCCTTGAAATAACTTTAAAAGGTACAAAGTCCTTCTAGTTTTCCACCAAAAAGTTCTACAAAGTAAAGTTTGATGAATCACCCAACTTCAAATGTGTTCTGCTTTTCTGTATTTCAGCCTCCCGTGACATTATGTGGGAACAGACCACTCTAAAAGGAGAAACACCTCTCTTGGTGGCAGTAAGAAATTGTTTTGTGGACAATGTCCACTTTCTCCTGCTCAATGGCTGCAATCCCAATGTTAAAAATGAAGAGGGAGATTCTCCTCTAGTTTTAGGTGAATACTGTTTTTAGGGGTGGAGAGGTGAGGGAATGAGGTGAGAATGTAGTTTATACATTTTAGGTTTCAATGCAACATATTTGACTTCAATGCCTGAAATATTTTGCAATAAGGAGAAAAAAAAGTTAATCTGAGCATTGAATGTGTCTATCCCTGTCGGTTTTTCTCAGATGACAATTAGCTTTCTCCGTGAAGTGCAGAGTGTCATCCTCTGCTTTCATTGGCATCACTTCTGCAGTGGTGCCAGGTAACGAGTCCTTCTGCCTCTTCATGTTATCACTGCCCTTCATGTCTGCAGGCATAAAACATTCATATTCTCTGTCCACACAGTATCTCCTTCATTGCATCAGCCTCCCTTTCTCCAAAACCCATGGTAATTTGCTTTAATTTTCAAAAATTGTACCCAACCAGCCTCATGTATCTGCAGTATGTAGAGTGCAAAGCAGTGTTTGTCTCTGTTAGACATTGCTGGCATTAGTCCAAGGATGACAAGTGAAGAAGACAGGCTGACATTCTCTGTTCACTTCTCTTTAATATTTTGTAATTTAGGAATAAGGCCCCATACCTAGTATAGTCCTCTTTGTGTGAATACCACTTTAATTTGATCATGCACAAGAACTGTAATTCTTGATTTGTAAAGAGCCATATTTTGCCAAAATGTTTTTCAGAAGTGTTCTGTGTTCATCTCCTTTGCTTCCCTCAGTCTGGGTTATGATGCCTTCTCTCTTACTGAATCTAACCTAAAAAAGGAAAGTATGTTCTCATTATCTAAAGTTTAAAGGAGCACTCTAAGTTTCTTGGATGATCCCATCCATTTTTCTGTATTAGAAGGGTAGTTTCTTTTTCAAAACTATTGTTAAAGGAGGAGAAAAAAGCCTACCAGTCATCTGTAGGACCCTCAGTCCACCCTTGTGAAATGGCTGCAGCTTCAAGTCAGGGCCATCTGCTTAAAAAAATGTAGGGAACTCCTAGATACTTTTGAAGTGCATGACATTAAAATGCACCATCCCCCAAGAAGGGGATGCATGGGATTTATCTAAAGCAGCTGTGGAGGTTACAGATAATGGGACATCACAGTTTCTATCACAGAATGCTGTCACTGGTGTTCAAGCAGCTGTGGCACGTGAAGCCGCTCAGCCTAATCTGTCCTGCTGAAGGACACTCTTATCCTGCACAGCCTGGAAGATCAAAGAGAGAAGGAGGGAAGGGTGTTGCCTAATCATTCCATCCACTGGAGCTAATGCAAATTTCTCTTTTAAGATCCTCGCTGACTTAAGAGTTCAGGCTTATTAAGCTAAGGCGGCATATGAAACAGTCATTATAAGCTTTGTTTCACATTATGGTAACTGCTTCTGGAGATTAAATAGAGCTCTGGTGGCAGCTCCTGAGCACCAAGACCCTGGATGTGGTCTCCATCTAGTGGCAAGGAGAGCTGTGTTCTGTTCCACTACCAAATGCAACAGAGAAAAAATCTAGAGAATCAAGAGAGAAAAAGAGATTACCATGAAATGATTCATTTGTACACTTAGTGCTGTCCTGGAAGCAAAGAGCAGACTTGTTGATGAGTTAAACCTTTCAATGTAGGGTGGCATTTCTCATTGTATAAACAGCACTGCCAGGAACAACTTTCCCGGGGAGCTGCCACGTAACAGCAGCCATAGTGCACAGAATAGCAGTGAATAACATCCTGTCTGATTCCTTGCTTGTTGTCCTACAGCAGTTAAACTTGATTCCTATGACATTGCCTCCTTGTTGCTACGATCTGGTGCCAGAGTGAATTTGCGCTGTGTCCATGAGAGAACTGCTCTGCATGAGGCAGCCAGACTGGGCAGGAAGGATCTGGTACAGCTTCTCCTGGACTCTGGAGCAGATCCTGACCCCCGCAGTGGATATGGGCTCACACCTCTAGCACTGGCTGCACAGATGGGACATACAGAAATTATGGAACTCTTACTGCAAAAAGGTGAGACTTTATTATATAGGAGCTTATAGGAAGAGAAGGCTTCAGATACACCTTCAAAAACAGCAGCAGAAGTAACTCACCTGACTAGGGAAAATTAAATGCCATCTGCACTGAGGGTTGTTCTGATGTAGTGAAGGCCTGATAAATATAAATTTGTATAATATTAAAATAATATATTAATATTTTAGTGAGTATTTGTAATTGTATTTTAAATGCACTATCATTTTCTCACATAGGCAGGTCACCTTAGGGCATGCCTGAGAAGACATTTATTGTGGGGAATTTTACATGATGGTTCAGCAGCACCAGAACTGGTTTGCATGAACTGTTTGGATACTGGGTTCTCTCACATGTACAGTTACACCTGTCTTGTTTTTGTAAAGTAAAAGAATTGAAATGCATTGTATGTAAGCCAAAAGCCATTGTTTTGATGAATAAGAACCAAACCCTTTGCTGGCCCAGTTCTGGGGACAATTCTCACTGCGTTCAAAGAAATTTGGACCTCCTTGTTCCCAGGATTACATAAACATATCTAAAATCAAGGATCCAACATGAAGGTTTATCCCCACAGTGGTTCTGTTTGGTAAAGAATAGAATTCAAAGTACCATATCACTGGGGGGTTGGAGATATTAATTACAGCGGGATATTTACAGTGACTACTGTGGAAATCCTTGCTGCTTCTTCCCAGGTGCAGATGTTCTTTCACAAGCAATGGATTGTGCTTCTATATTGTTTGAAGCAGCAGGAGGAGGAAATCCAGATTCCGTGAGTCTTTTACTAGAATATGGGGCTGATGCCAATGTACCAAAGCACTCGGGTCATTTGCCAATCCACAGAGCTGCATATAGAGGACACTTTCTGTGAGTTAATACACTTAAAAATCAAGTAATAGTGACACCAGAAATATTAATTTTACTAATTTTACCTTATTCAAAGCAGGCAGCAAATCTGTTGTTTTGTACAAGGAATTATTTTTGACTGTGTAAATATGATTGTTCTGTGTCTGAATGTAAGAGACCAGTCAGGATAAAATCTTCATGATTTTAGGATGTACATCTCAATCCCTTAAATGTATTCCCCCATTTGTCACAAATAGTAACACTGTCCAGTCTGATGCTGAGGTTCTTGGGACATCCTCACTCCCTTTGGGTCAATGTCTCATCTCTACCCCATCACAGAAATGTGAATGGTGAATGTACTAAATAGACAAATAGACTTAGTGAGTAAGGGTTATCCCTATTTTTAAAAGAGTAAGACTACTGGAAGATATTTATGCTAAAATCACAACTAAAAAATGAGAAACAAGCATCTGAGGATTCTTAATTTCTGTACTAATATTTTCTATATATTAATTGTTATTTTTAAACTTAGACGTATATATTACATTATAGATTATATGTATTTATGTTATAATATATATTCTATTCATTCCTTGATCCCTATAGGTTAAGCAATAACACTGTGCTTTCTACATTCAGGAAAAACTTCTGCTGAGAAGGAATCATTAATTCCTGTTGCAAGGAATGGGTTGTTCATGAATAATAGTGTAATATAATAATATTTTATGTGTAGTAAGTGTAAAGTCGGTATCCATTCCTGGCTAACAATTTCATTGTTAGCAACTCAAGTCAATGCATGCCATGGTACTGATTTGGTATATTGAGACTACTCTAACAGTCATGATGAATTCTGAAGCCCAACAACACAGAGAAATTCAGAGATGGGTTAGGTGAACCAAAATGTTTAATATTCTGAGATGCTTCTGGTTTTAATTTTTCAGAGCCCTAAAATATTTAGTTCCAGTGACTGATTTTGCTGCCATTAAAGAAAGTGGGATAAGTCCAGTTCACTCAGCAGCAGCAGGAGCACATCCTCAGTGCCTTGAGTTTCTCCTCCAGTCTGGCTTTGATGCCAATTTTATGCTGGCTCAGAGAGTTCGCAAGGGCTACGACGACCACCGGAAATCAGCCCTGTACTTCGCTGTTTCCAACGGGGATATCTGCTCAACACAGCTGCTGCTGAACGCCGGAGCCCTGACAAACCAAGATCCCATCAACTGCCTCCAAATAGCCCTGAGAATGGGCAACTACGAGTTAATGAACCTGCTGCTCCGCCACGGGGCCAACGTCAACTACTTCTGCCGCGTGAACACCACGCATTTCCCCTCAGCTCTGCAGTACGCCCTCAAAGACGAGGTCATGCTGAGGATGCTGCTGAACTACGGCTACGACGTGCAGCGCTGCTTCGACTGCCCGCGGGGCAGCGGGGCCCACTCCCAGTACGTGACCGACGGCTGGACCTCCACCGTTATCAAGGACACCAGGGTGAGTGTGTCACACGGCCTTGGGTGCCGTCCTGCCGCCACTGCCCTTCCTAAAACTAAACGGAAAGGTGCTTAATGCACTGTCAGAAAAGGAAGTTTTGAAGACAGTTGACACATAAAGAGAGGAATAGACAAGGCTTTAAAATTGAATTGATCACAGAATCGCAGAATGAACTAGGTTGGAAAAGACCTTTGAGATCATCAAGTCCAACCTATGACCTAACACCTCCTCATCAACTAAACCATGGCACTGAGTGTCACGTCCAATCTTTTTTGAAACACTTCCAGGGATGGTAACTCCACCACCTCCTTGGACAGACGATTCCAGTGCCCAATCACTTTCAGTGAAGAATTTTTTCCTGATGTCTAACCTAAACTTCCCCTGGTACAGCTTAAGATGTTGCTACGAAGCTTGTTTCATGACAGCAAACGATTGCAAACAGTAATTTTGAATTGTGAAAATATAGCTGAGGATATGCTAATGATCAGTATGGAATTGGCTCTCCAAGGCAGTCTTGTCCATGCTGAGAAAGCAAAGATTTGCAGGCTGGCTCTCTGCATTATCCTGTATCAGAACACCAGCACTGGAAGGCTGTTGAAAGGACCCCTGGAGCTGGTGGGATAAGCACTGAGCAGAAATTAGCAAACCAAAAGAGGCTCCTAGAGACACTCATCAGTGTCATTGTTTTGCAGTTTATGTAAAGTCCATTTGGACCTAATAAACCCTTCTTTAACCTAAAGATAGGGGGACGATGCATGGACTGGGCTGGTGGATCCCCTTATTAAGCACCTGGGACACAAGTCTAAATTCCACTTGGAGTGGTAGCACTTTTTAAGCACCAGGTTCCCAAATACAGAGCTGCTGAAGTTTATTTTTGGATCTAGTACAAAATAACCATCTCTCAGATTTTTAGAGATGCAAGCTGTGGCAACCTCTAAAACCCTGCTCAAGTTAGTTAATTGTTCTTGTCCTCAGAGACAGAAGTCATTTACTGCAGTGTTGAATATTACCCTACTAAACGTTCTGCTTCTATCAGTTCTGTGAAGTGATAACCTTGTCCTGGCTGAAGCACGTGTCTGGGAAAGTGGTGCGAGTCATGTTAGATTATGTTGATCACATTAAGATCTGCTGGAAGCTCGAAGCAATTCTCAAAGAACAGGAACTCTGGCCAGAGATCCATCTCATTTTAAGTAAGTATCCAGTTACATTTTTAATGAAAACATGGTGGTTTGGCATTGGGGCCGTTTTGGTTGGTAGCATTTGAATTTTGCTTCTCCTTTCTAGCAAATCCTCGCTCTCTGAAGCACCTTTGCCGTCTGAAGATCCGGGCGTGCATGGGCCGGCTGCGTCTCCGCTGTCCTGTCTTCATGACCTTCCTTCCACTGCCAAACTGCTTGAAAGACTACATACTGTACAAGGAATATGATCTTTATGGACAGGAAAACTTCACAGGGATCTACAACCTCAACTGTGCCTAAGTATTAGTCCTGTACTTTGAAGCGAATGTTCATGTGGGTAAGACTATTGTGTTTTTCTTTAGGGATTTTCTCTCTGTGTATTAAGGAATGCCACCGTTCCCCTTCACCCCCTGAAGAAAATGTCAAGAACCCCAAAATGTAAGCATTGGTGATCCCATTCTATGGCGCTCCTGGACTATGACCTATCTGGAAGTTATGGCAACAGTGTTTTAAATGCCTAGTGTGACAAGGAAATGTAAAATACAGGGCTGCAAGCCTTATGTTATGGCTAAGTTAAAGCCTGTCATGACCCCCCTTCCAGGGTTAAACTCAGGGTTTAGTTAAAGGGCAGGGATTTGACTAAAACCAGGAAGGGACACAGTTCTTTTTTCTCTTGTACTTTCCTCCCTTCTCTTGACAAGAAGTAGTTTTTATTTGTGAAGTCCTACAGTGAAGTTCTGAAGAGCAGCTTAAGTATTTTTTTTTTCACCCAATAATGCAATGCCCCGTTCTAGGCAATGAAATGGGATTAAGCTTGAGAAATCTCTGCTTCTCACGGCAGCTCGTGTGACATACCAATGTTTCAACAAGGTGGCACTGCTGAAAGCTGTGCTAGTTCTGCAGCTCCTTCTCAGGTACTGATACGTCCCATCCACCATGGACTTTGATTATTCTCTCGAGAACTGGGTTTTCCTTTTACTGTGCTGTCCAAAGCCATGCTTGCACTTTTTGGAGTTTCTCTCTATAGAAGCGGAACTTAAGCTTTTGGTGCCCTGTCATTGCAGGAAGTCTTACAGAAGTCTTAGAAAGACCTACAGCATGCCTGTTCCTTCTAAAAATACTGCAAATGTCAGTCCCTATTTTAGAAAAAAATAAGTTCATCAACACATTTGGCATTAGTAGTATTTATTCCTTCATAATCAAGTAAGCATAGATCTTTTTTTTTCTAGTTATACATGCATCTTTATCACAGAAGTTACAGAATTCAAAAGTCTGCTTTTCCCCAGAAAAATCTAGAAACCTTATAAAATACAAATTCAACCATAATGTGGTTATGGCCCATGGTTTTTTACATGGTGTTTATCACATAATGAACTAACTCACCCTGTGAAGATAAGTCCAGTGCCCATGGTGGTGGTTGTGCTGGTAGAGCCTCTGCACTCAGCTTGTTCCACAGAGCCCTCACGGCCCTGTGTCACTGCCCCACCGCGGGCCCTGCCCCAGCCAGCTGCCACAGCTCCTGCTCACTTTCAGTCTCTGATTGTTGCAAAAATAAATTATCAGCACTCCCAAGTGTAACAACGTCTTCTGAGGTTATCTGGCTAATATTACAAAAACTAAGAGAACTGAGCTACACTTGACAACAGAGGCCTATAACTGCATGTCAGAACTTTGTTTAATGGAAGGGAACACATCCTGTCACCAATAATGGTAGCTCCTCTAAGTCAGTATGATGAAGAATGCAGGAGGCTTTTGCATCAGTACAAGCCCCACCCAGAAAGTTACTATAGTTAAGCTTTTATTTAATATACAAAATGCTGACTGAAGCCCTGGCACAATAGGATTACTATCCATGTTTCCAAGATTAAGACACAACAATCAGAGTTGACATAAATATGCCATTGGTGGTTTTTAATACAGCTATTCAGGGAAAATGTGCAAGTCAGTCTCAAACATTGCAAAAATCACTTACACTTCACCAGAACAGGACCAATCCAGAACACCATCATAAGAATTTGACCACTCCACTCTATTATAAAAATGATCAGAAAGATTGTACAAAATCCTCGTCTTGCAATATAAACTTCATTAGGAATACAAGTGCATTCACAATGACACACTGACTTACTCTTGTCATGACAACTTAGATACCATTGTGGCAGGGAAAAAAAAGTCATCTTAGTGCTTAATTAAAACAAAAAGCCTTGGGGACTAATTAACTTGCAAGAACTTTTTAATACAGAGCAAGAGAAAGAATATAAAGTATCAGCTTTTGCTGTTACACTAGACATATCTCTACTAAATTCACTAAGCAGTGGCAGTTTTCTTTCTCTAGGTGAACTATTTCCTAAATAGTAAGAGACAATATTGTAGCATAGTTTTCACCACTGGCTTGTCCCAAATGCTGTGCAACTAATGAATCAGAATTTACCTTAAACACAGACAGAATTTACCTTAAACAGTCAAATTTATTTCTTTATATCCATGTACATCAGTTACAGCTTCATAAATAACTTCAGCTGTTTCACAATTTTCAGCTCTGAGTTTACATCCATATAAAGAGAAAATCTGACAGCCTCCTAGAAGGGGAATGTTTCTTAACTCTGAAATATTACTTTACTGTTAGACAGTAAATTGTCTTGATACAATTTCAAACTCAAACAGATTAAGGAAGTAAGACTATGACATTCAAATGACTTTTCACTGCCTGATCATACCCAGTTAGCTATGTTTAAGTTGTACATGACTTTGACCTTGTCCTCTGATTCAGACTTGGCCAAATCTGGCAGTGGCCACAGAGGAGTGCCAGCTATCATCTGTAATGCAATAAAATGCATACCCATAAGCACAGCTGATATATTTGTATATTCATGCCATGACATACATAATGTATGTAGTTTGAACAACTGACAGCAAGACTGGCTTGGTCTGCAGTGTGTAAATCTACACAGTGTGACAAGCTTCATATCCTCTTACCTAAGGGATAAAAGTGTGGCAGTAATTATGAGGCTGCAATTAGCAACACAACAGGTTAGTCCTGAACAACAGTGCCAATTCAGTACCTACATGAAATCACTTCAAAATCATGGACTTAAAAGAATATTTTCAGGAGTGACTGAAATAATAGTAGATGCACATGAAGCGAACTACAGCTTCAGCTCAAAGTGCTTGAAAGACCAGTTTGTGAATAAAAGGCAATAGGAAATAATAAACAGGAGAGTATATTTAATCTGCTGTAATTTAGGAGAGGAAACCAACTAGTAATTTAGTTACAACAATAGAATACTCAGGTGGTGAAATCCTACCACGAGCAGTTCCCAACAGACCATGAGGTGTTCCCACTAACAAGGAAAATAGCAAGCATTCTGATTTTTTTTTTCAACGAAGCTGTTTTCTAATGAAGCAGTTCTAAACCTAGGAAAAAAGGTACCAAATAGCTTTTCCTTTTGGGAAGAAGGGCGTGGATAAAACCTCAGCAGCTATTTTTGCCTTGAGATACTTCTAATTACAACCTGTGTGATCGTCCCCTTAGGCAAAGCTCAGTAATTCTCATGCCCCTGCTAACTCAATCACCATTCCTGTCTGACTTCCCCAGCTCTGCTGACATGCCCTTTGCTCCTGCAGCTTTCATCACTATCCCAGATGCTTTTATACCTTCTTGCTCATTTTACACCAGTAAAATTCCCCTAAATAAGCAAAAAACCAACCCCTACATTTCATTCATGCGTATCATTCTTGTAGTGGTTAAGATGATAATCATCCAACATAAGTGAAATGTACTTCACTCCTACTCTGTTTTAGAAAGCTACATTTAATGGCATATATGAAAAGCCTGAAAAGCAAATGGAGTAATTCCAATATTTATTGCTAAATCCAAAAGATCCCATATGACAGTAAATTCACCTGCCAACTTTATTATTCCTCATCTTTGCAGATTTATATCTCCAAGAGTAATAGTAATTTTAGAGAAAAGTACGGTAATTCCATTTTCTGACATTTCTTCAATAAGGCTAATGCAAAACAGGCTACAGATCAGAAATGCTTTTACATGAGAGTGCTTGTTTATTATCTGTCTTCCCCATGGAGCCTGGGCTACTGCAGCTCCAGTGCTTAACACAATCAGTCCTTCTCTGACAAGCCAAGGACTGGATTCTAGACACTGGAGATCACTGATCTCATAGGCTCCCTGTGCTGTTTCAAAACTGCTCCATCCTCAGTAAATACTTGAGAAAGATACAAGTAAGACACAGTAACCTTGAGCTAGGCTGTTATATTTGATAGAAAACAGAAATAACAGTAAATACAAACAAACACAAATGAACATGAACTGGAACAATTTGCAGAGATAAACTGTCTGCCTTGCCACTCTCTGTAAGCCTTGATTTAAGCACAAAAAGGGAAAAAAATGGATTTGGTGCCTCTCTTGCCTACATTTTTGTTGGCAAGAGTAAAAATAGTCTCTTAAAAATGGGAGCTGAGAATGGAGGCCTAGATTTGAAATAAAAATGCCACTGTCTTTTGAAAGAAGCCTCCGGTTGGTGTGGTCCATGTGGCAGTGTGCCAGCCAAATCTGGCCACAGGGCAACACTATTTGACCTAACTGGGCAACAGCAAAAGCAGATATTTCTACAAGTGACTGGCTACTCTGGGGACGAAAAATGCACTGGAACAGCACCTGGTAACTAATTCAGGAAGAGAACCTGGGGCTCTCTGCTCCTCAGCCTCCCCCTCCTTTTCCAAGGCAGGGCCCTTTGGTGGCTGCTCCAGCCCCTGCCCGGGCTATGGCGCAGCCTCTGCCCAGAGCTGCTGCAGCTCCAGCTGCCTCTGCTGGCCCGGCCCGCGGCTGCGAGGGCAGGCACTGCTCCTCTTCTCTCCTGTCACAGCAGCTGAGGCCACCAACTCCTGCACACAGTCACATCTGCAGCGCCAAGGGCAGGAGGAGGCTGCCAGCTTTGGCCAATGCAGGGCACTCCCATGAGTCAGAAGAGCCCTCTGTACACCTACAGATGCCCAGCAGACACAACCTGAGATTCCTCACTTTATCAGCTCTGAGCAACTCCAGCTAGGAAGGGCTGGGCCATCACCAGCTGCTGAGGAGATACTCTGAAAATTGCTTCCATTCCTGAACACCAGAAATGCCCTGCAATGAACTGTAAATCTCTCATAACTGTTATATTATAACTTGGAATATAAGTATATCCTTTTCTCTCTACATATCCTGTAATTTTCATGCCACTATTAGAGAGCTATCTTCTGTTCCACTGGATTTTAATATTTATAGTAATTAGTGCAAAAATAAATATTTCTCTTCAAACAAGATTTCTCTTCTGGATCAAAAGGTGAATGCACATCTAATACTATACAAAATAAATATTACACAGGGTATGGAATATGGAGTGCAGATTACAAGCTGTAAACAGACACCACTTTGAAAAATGCTTTCCAGGACTGACTCTAGGATGTAGGATTAGTATCATCTTGTACTTCAGAACTGGTAAATTCTGTTTGCAAAATCATTTTCTATAAAAAGACTAAAGAGCCTCAACTCATTTTCAGTAGATGTAGTGTACTGGCAGCAAGGCGTTTACATATGCAGAAGATTTTTCATGATGGAATTCAAGATGTTCCTGCAACTCTAAGCATGTTTTATAAAAATGAACTCGAAGGTTTACAGCTTTTTATTCCAAGTACTGGGGAAAAACCAAGAACATGGCACTTGTGCTACAAGGCTATATACATTGCTCTTACAGTTTGATGAGGAATGTTTTTCCTCATGCAGTGAAGTTCAGCTGCATCTCATCAGCTCTTACCTAGGTCTGACAGTATCTTTTTCTCCTGTTGAAAGAAGTTTCTCGGCATTGTATTCACCAAAAAAAAAAAAAAAATCAAGACAGTATCATACAGTGCAAAATGAAACACAGAAGATCCTTCTGTTTACAACTATTGCACATCTCACTGATGTTAATGAGGATCCTTCTTTCTAAATCTAAGAATAGGTATGTGCAACAAATTGGGTAAAGCTTAGCACTGTCTTATTTGGACATCCACTTTTGTTTCCAGCAAGGTGTTCTCCATAGTGCAGTGTAAAGAATGAATTTCAGTGTTACTGCTGAAGCCCAATGAGTTTTCAGTTTTGCTTCCAAAGCAGTCAATTGCACAGAGGTAAGTGGGGAAAAACCCCACATTTTTTCCCATACTGCACAGAAGCCTTGAGAAAACATATGTTTGTAATAAACATGGCAGCATCACCATGCTTCATCTGGCATACAAGAGAAATTACACTGACAGGAAATGGAAATCACTTAACTGAGAAAGAAAAATCAAGGCATGATAGGGTCTATATATTGTAAAGTCTTTACTGTAACACGACAGACCCTCCACCTACACTTCACCTCTCGTAGAACTTGTGCCATTTCACCAGATATATCCATGACTCCAATTTTAATGAAGCAGGCAACCTTAGGCTTCAGATTCTCTCTTCTTCTTTCCATCTTCTCCTAAATCACTGTCTTCTGACTGGCTGCTGCTAAGGACTACAAACTGTCCTTCTGTGCTGCTCTGGTTGGATCTGCTGGAAGCTGCTATCAACCGGCTCTGCTCCTCCAAGTCCTAAGTTGGGAAGGGGGGTTAAGAAATCAGAAAAGGAGTATTACCTTTAAAACCGTCTACAGTTGACACAAGATACTGTTATGATGGTTTCTAAATGATCTATCAATACTATCAGAGGACAGCTTTGGACAAAACTGCAAAAGAAAGTAAGTAGAAAAAACCTAATATTAAGAAATAATGATGAAAGGTACCTTCTCAATTTGCTTTTGTTTATTCAGTTCTTTTTGCTGTTTCTCTTTGACTCTATCTATTTCTTTCTGCTTTTCTGAGGCTTTTCGATCCTAAAGGGCAAAAATGTAAATAAAGTCAGTAACAACAGCCTGAGATGTCTGATACACTACTGATGGATATGAGCTTGCTCAAGACTGGGACATCACTGTTTTGATTATTCTGCTTTTAAAGGACTGGTATGGTTGTTAAAAGTAGCAGAATGAATCCCATATTGAATATTGTTCTACAGTAGATATTGGTCAGTCTTTTAATTCAAATTTAAATTCTAGGAAAAAAATCCCTTAAAATACACAACAGTATTACTGCACCTACAAGCATCTTGCAGAATACAACCTATTACCCATATTAAATATACCACCTTCCTTCCATTCCCAAGTACCCCTTGCCCCAAAAAGATTCTTACCAGTTCTGCATGAAAAGCTATCTGTTTGGCCAGTCCGACAGAGTCACAAATCTAAACACAAAACAGATAGGAAATAATTAAAAATGTCTTTAAATTTAGGCCAGCATCAGAATCAGATATAACAGCACATTAAAGCACTTGCAGGTACTTAAACTGACAGGTTTAACTTTTTCAGTACATAAAAAATCCCTTAGACAGCTTGAATGGATCTAGCATCTTGGAATCCAGATTCACAACTGATACAAGTCAACCATCACCAATACCTTTTCCCCTTCATTATTTGATTCAAATATATAGCAGATGGAAGTCTGGCGGCTCTCCACTCTCCCTCCTGAGGTTCTAAGCACAAATCCAAACAGGCGCTTGTTCTCCTGGTGTGTAGCATACAGAACTACATTGGGCAAAGGAAACTGCCAAAAGGATCAGATATGGAGAGATTAAAACTGATTCCAAGTATTTTCTACACAAGGTTTCAATATATTGCACATTAACTGATGCACAACCACAGCACAAGAAGTTACCTGACCAAATGCAATTACGAAACACAAACAGAAGAGTCAGCAAGGACTAAATTATTCCAAAGACAAGCAAATGTCAAAAAACACACTCCATGTAAGAAAAAGGGACCACGTTTGCAGTGTGAGTCAGTCACCTTCCTAAATGTGGATACACTCTTTTTTCATTTTGTTTTAATCATTCATTATAGTTACATTTGTGACTAAGCTTTCAATATTCAGTTCAATGTAAAGGCACTACTCAAAAACCTTTACTGCAATTAGCTCAGATCTCCTAATTATATAAGCAAGAAAAAAAAACCCAACCCATACAAATCACATACCCTCATTAGTTTGTTACAAGAAAACTGTTTTGCATTTTTATTCCTAAAAGAGGTTGGACTTCAAATTATCTTTTTGAAATTTACCAAAGGATAAATTTTTAAATTCTGAGAGCCCCTACTACAGCTGCTATAAACTGATAGGATGAGTTTTTCCTAAGATTAGATGTTTGCATTTAGCATATGGGACGTACCCTCAGTTGATGTATCTCACCTGTAAAAGGTTACAGGTTTGGAGCATTTTTGAACTTAATGTCACACTCTAAATATCAAGGTATTTTTCAATGCTCAAGATTTCCTTTAATGAAAAGGAAAGCAATTCAGAGCCTCCAAAAACCGGAATGTTTTTAAAAACACAAAGAAATGAAACGACAGACCATATATTGTGCATAAAAAGGGAAAGAGGGAATAGTTGCGAAATATGAAGAATAAAGACTGTTATTACTGAAGAATTAAGCTGGCCTTATTTGATATCCAACATGAATTCCACTTACTCCTTTCAAGTGCATTTTTTATAAAAAAAGTAGAAAAACAAGAAATCAAACCAGAAACCATTCAACACCCTCAAGGCAATTATGCATTAAAAACAAAACCCCAAAACAAAACAGAGAAACCAAACAGCAAACAAACCCTCTTGGACTTCAGAACTAATGTGATTCTACCATTAATGTTCTCTCTACTATTTTACCCTCTCAGATCACATGAGGAAGGGAGCCTCAAAAGCCAATTTGACCTATTGAAAGCACTCCCCTAAACCTGATTTGCAAGTGTTTCCAAATGTCTGCACTGCTCTCCTAATTGCACTGGAAATTTGGCTCAAAATCTAATGCTATCAGTGATTTTTTCTATCATCTAATAATAATATTTTCAAAGTAAAAGAATTACATTGCTGGGTATTTATCTTAAAATGGAAAGTTACTTACTCGTAGTCTTGTAACTTGTGTCTGTGGATCAATTAACCTAAAAATTTGTTTTTAAAGACAAACCAGAAAGTAAATTTTACCAAAGTGAAAGAAGATCATTTGGTAAATAAACATCAGTAGAAGTCAGGAAGCAAACTTACTTTAAGCAGTCACAAGTGACTAACAAGTGTGATTCTGTCATCCTGAAAACGTTATGGATGGCACGAGCTGCGAGTATTTGACGCATTGTTTCATAAACAACATCTGGGCTTTCATCAGACTTCACTTCCATAGAGCCAAGGAATCTTACAATAAATAACTGATGAAGAATTGAATCTAAGAAAAAAGAAAAGTATTGAAAAAAACAAACTCCATTTTGGGTTTCCCTTTCAAAACCAAAGGTGGACTGCAGTCAGGAAAACTCCAAACTCCTCCTAACTTGGAAAGAGATTGCTCCTACTTGGCAATTAGAGGTGCAGTTACTACACAGCATGTCACGCATCTTTTCATTTGGTTAATGAATACAAAAGATGCAATGAATCATTTTTCAAGCAGATTTTCAGACAGCAGTCTGATTGAACTTGACCTATCAAATACCTTGCAACGTAACTAAGCATTTTAAAACTGGTGTTAAATTAGAAGAGAGAAGCTAGACATGAAAATAGAACTACAATTTTCAAAATTTATTTTTAGTTTGCATTGAAGTAAAATTTTTGTTTTACCTTCTGTTTCAGGTTTTGAGCCTCCAGATTCACCAAAAGGGTTTGTGCGTCTATTAAAAAACGAAAACATTAAAGCAGGAGTCAGATTACAGGAACCATTCATGGACAGTGCAGTAGTCTCATGCTGTGTCAAATACCAACATGTAATGAGTTCACAAACTTGTAATCTGGAGGAATAATGTGTCATGAATCATAAGGAGAAGCAATTTCATCAGGAGTGATACATAAATTCCTGTATTTGAGGGCCCACATTATGGAAAAATACCAGATATTATTGTCCTATTGCTGCTATAGAAGGTTTTGCTCACATTTTACTTTTTTTATATTTGAATTAAGCCCAAACCAAAACTCTGTTAAATGTTTGAAAAGGTGTAGTTTTAGGGGATGAAATTTCACAGAACAGCTTCAGGAAGCACAGCCAAAAGCCAGGCTCCTTCAGTACTCCACAGGAGCACCCACTTCTCATCACTCTCAAGGTCCTGAATTACTTACTCAAGAGAAGCCCCTGGGTTTGTTTCAAATGCAGCTTTCTCAAAACATCACTGGGGTTTTACTCCTAGAGGGTCAAGAGAAATGTGGCTATTTCTGGCTCTCAAAGACAGAATTACTATCAGTTACAAAGAAAAGTGAAAATACTCTAGGCTTCCAAGTCCGCATTTTTCAAAAACAGTAAAGAATGAGCACAGGAAATGGGGAAATTTTATTTAAAATTTGTAGAGGAAATCACCCTTTCTCTTTGGCTAACTGGTAGCTGAAAAGCTATTGGCAAGGATTCAACATACTTCAAATTAGGTTTTTTATGAGATTAATGAAAGTGTCGCCTTGATAGTGTTCTAAAAGCAAATTTCAGAACTATGAGAAAAAAAATTGTCCACTTACACATCATACTGACTGCCAGTTTTATCAATTATCAAAAATCTTTTAACTAAGATGTCTGGTTTAAAGTAACAAAATTTTTCTAGATCGAACTTTGAAGTCAAGATGGCATTGCTACAATGTTTAGATAACATCGACTCAATCAAGAACCATCCCCTTAAATGCTGACCTGTGTAATTACAGTAAAAGCAAATTCTTTCTACTAGCATCTTCTACTGCTCAGACTTTTCTCGTCATTTAATAGTAAACTAGAACAGTAAATGCAAAACCTCACAGGATCTCTCAAAAGGAAAAAATAAAATTTAAATACATGCCATCAGTAGCAGAAACCAAGGAAAGTACTTCTTTTTTAATAACAAACATGTTACCTATCTGTACAAACACTGCAGTTCTTTATTGAATGTGATGGTTAATTGAAAATACTGAGCTCAACTCTATCATTTTTGCTATGAAAAATATTATTTTCTAGACTAGAATTATAACTGATGACATCACAGAATATTCTGAGTTGGAAAGGACCCCCAAGGATCAGAGTCCAACTCTCCAGTGAGTGGCCCATGCAGGGATTGAATCCACGGCCTTGGTGTCACTGGCACCCTGCTCTGACCAACTGAGCTAGACCAGGCTACCACAGGAATTCAGCTAAGTCTTAAACTTTCCACTTCCTGCAATACAGTTCAAGTCTATTTTAGATCGCTATGTTCTGAAGGATGTAGTTGGCCACCTGCTTATCCTGCTATACCAAACAACAACAAAAAGAAAACTGTTGAAAAAAAGAAAAAATAGTTGTGTATATATAATTTTACATCTGTGAGATGCAATTCAAAATTCAAATATTTTCCTAGAAGGCAACGGGATATAACACATTTTTGTGACAAGAGTCACATAAATTAATTTTAATCTCTTTAGCTGTTTTTGTTGTTGTTAAGAGCAGCTGGATCTGCAAATATATTTTCTTAATATCTGAATTCTAGAGATACAGCTCTAGAAATAAAGTGATGATTTACAGGTCTTTGGTTTTAGTACATCTCCCACTCAAATATAATAACAAGTAGGAGAAAATGTTTTTATGTTTTGGGATGAACTCTTAGATGATTTTAACTTGTCTGTATGTGAAATTACTCTAGAAGCCTAGATCATTTTCACTCACCTTTCAGCTTAAGAGGAGTGTCATCGTATGCCATCATCACCTGGAGGCAGGGCTACCAAATTTCTCTTGAGTTTCCAAGAGGAAATAACCCAAGCTGCTGGGTGAGCAAGCAATAGGAAAGGAAAATACTTCATGAAACCAAAAGCTTAAAATAAATCAATAAATAAAAGCATTGGCTGTTAAAGCAAGAAAAGCTGCTGGAAAACAGAAAACTACACCTTGACTCTAGTGATGTAATTAAGCCTTTTTTTACAATTCCATTTAACAGTTAAACAAATTGTTTTGTTTCACTGGCCCCTGCAAAATTCGTGACATCAGTCAGGGAAAAGGCAATGTGTGTGCTGGAGCTGCATCTTAAATGTGGTTTTCTTGTTTGTTTGCTTTTGAATTAGTAACATTAACTTTAGGGATTTTTTCCTTCTCTCTCCATTTCCTACCTGCCTGATTGCCCTGAAGATTTTGCTTGGCCAGGCAGATCTTCACTGACTGGAGATATTATGTCAAATTGGATGGGAGTGTCAGGGGCAACAAGGGAATCCAAGGAAAGTGCTGAGAGAGGTGCTGAGTCAGATCCCAGTGACCCTGTGCTGCTGGTACGAGCTGCAGGAGGACGAGATTGTCTACAACAAAACCAAAAAGGCAAAATTAGGGTATGTGAGTTCAGGTTGGCTGATAATAAATTAAACCATAGGGGACAGCAATACAATATTCCAGAACTTAGATGTAAAATAAAACAAAACCTAAAAACCTTAATATCAGGGTATAGCAAATAAATACATGTACCTAGTCAAATCTAACCTAAAGTTGCTACTTCTGTTATTAACTGCATCAGATTGTTTTAACATCAATATATAATCACATATTAAGGAAAATACAATCTGAGGTCTGCTTCCAGGAGTTGGACACATGAAGAAAAATCTCATCATGAAATCACACAACAAAACAGACAGGATGAAACCAGCCAAACTGTCCACCTGCTGGCCTTGGGATTACTTGTAACCCTGGATGCTCAACAGTGCTTCAGCAGTGAAAGGTGTGTTCAGGAAATTTTCCTCTGGCCTATCAAAGATTTAGTTCTGAACACAAAGTCTTGTAGGTTTGTTTGGCTTTTTTCTTTCCCCCTGGAATTTTATCCAGGATTCTCTTTTTATATGTGCACTTCAGATGTCCTCTGGTTGCTTCACTTACACAGCTGGCCTCATGCTCTCGTGCCTCTGCTGAAAGGAAGGAGAAGGAGTGACAGCCTCCAGAGCTGACTGGTTCACACGGGCAGCAATTTCCTGCAGAGAGATGGGAAAAAATAACTGAAAACATTTTCCTCAAAATAAGATTTTAGTTTTATTTATATACAGTTTGCAGAAGTTATAAACTCGACCCTTCATTCTTAAATTTTCACCAACAGACCTGCAGCATTTTCTCCTAATTTTTCTTCTAACACAAATCTTGATGTTAACTTTCTCAATTTAAGCAAACACACTGGCTTTACAATACTGCCAATGTTAATAAAAGCCAGCAATAGAGAAAAGTTACAATGATAAATCTGGCAAAACAAGCAAATGTAGCCAGGAAAAAAAAAGAAAAATCTCATTTGACAAATGCAGCCCTCAACTGTGAGCTAAAACCCATGAAGACACACTTCATATATAGATACATGCTCTGTTATAAAACAGTTTTTATTGGGCCAATTTCCCTAACTTAGCAAGTAAAAATCGTTAGGTAAGTTTGTATCAATATGAATTTACTATATAAATATAAATGTAAACATATTACTGATAACTATAAATTTTAGTAAAGTTACCTCAGGGTTTTCACTTAGGTATATCTGCTTAGAGATGTTGTTTATGGTGCATATCCACTGAAAAAGAGGAAGAAAACAGAAAATAAATTAATTTGTCATGATTTCTAAACAAACTTGATTGAATACCTGAGTTGCTAGTTTCAGCACTTTTTCTACTTTCTCTGTAAATTCAGGGAACCAAATATTCTGCACACCCAGCTTGTCATTAAATTCACTGCCACCTGCATACTGCACCTTACCCTTTTAGATCTTACTCACAAAAGTTATTTTAGTCATACTAAAACTAAACTAAAGAAAGCTTAACTCACAACTCCGAGGAATTAAAAAAAATTCATCTGGATTCTCTGTGCTTCATTACTCTGTGCTGCACATGACATTGTTTCCTCAAGACATCATAAAAATTCAATTTGGCTTTTGTGGAATTTGCTCATTTCTTGCATCTGAAAGCTAGAATCTGCTTCCTCTCTCTGCTCTGGAAAACCATCTGCTCCTGTTCCTGGGTTTTAAACTTTTCTCTGGAGGAGGAAACTAACTGGAACACTAAGATAAACAAGGTGTTATTAACAAAGATAATTTATTACTGAGTAGAAACAGAAAAAATATGTAGTATGCAGCTATGGTTAGTAATGTATTCTTTCTGTGCAGCAGAAAATCACTGGGCTCCAGGCACACCTCCTTTAAGCTTACCTCTTCATAATCTTTTTTACTTTCTGCCTGTAAGATTGAAGACCTGAAAGAGGAGAATGGAAAAGACAATTTTGTATGTTTAAAATGCCTCACAGATACAGTCAGCCAGGAAACTACATTTTCATATTTACACACTGAACAACAAGTTACGAAAGGCTGAAGGTTGTGTTTGTGCTGAGTGCAGTCAGCATTTAATCAGGGAGGGGAGGAACCTATGCTTTCCTTTCAATTGGAAACAGAAAAGCAACAAAATCCTAATTGTGCCCATGTAATACTCAAGTATTCACAAAATGCAGTAACACATGATTGTCAACTGATTATCATAATCTTTTTCTGAAATACTACTCTGCTACATCATAGAGCTCATAAACAAAAATCCAGACATTACACAGTTAAAAGGGCATCCCGGATTTTGCTTCTAAACAACCACAAAATATATCAAGCTAACATCTGGCCAAAGGCAGACCATCTTTCTTTTCTTAATCAGCGACTCCAGTATTTCTCACAAGGACCAGCAATGTAAGGGCACTCACTTTTTGCCATCGAAGGACGTTATCTGGAAGCAGTACCGCCTGTCCTCACAGTCCACAGCCATCACAGAGCAGTTGTCTATGTCCATGACAAGGCCCCCAGCCACGTCACCTCTTGCCTGGCTCATCAGATTTCCACCTTGAGTGAAGTAAAACTGCCTCTCCCAACTGGAAGATACCAGCCCTGTCTTACTAAAAGATAAAAAGAGATCCTCAGTTAGCCTCCCTTTTTGCTCAGACACTCTGTAATATTAATTGCTGCAATTGTGTTCTAATACAGAAATTCATGCCTCATTCAGTGAGTATTTTACTTTAACTGTTGTTGTAAAAGTAATCTTTTTTTTTTAAATTCCTTGGAGCTTATGATATAAATTATAGTAAGAAAATCTGAATGCTACAACTTATTTTTAATAACTCTGAAAAAGAGCTGTTGGATTTCATTAGAGGCACAGCTCCCTCCTGTGGACAATGAGCTGCTGCTGCATGGAACCCAGAAACTCCATCAAAGGGTATTTTGGTTAACAGAATGTTTTGCCTTGTTTAGATCAAAATGACGATGCTTTATTAATAACTTGAATCCCAAAGCTTTAACAGACACTTCCAGAACAATCCTAATAGATGGAGTCTTGTTACTTCCCTGTTAGGATGCGGAGAAATTACACACTCAAAAACTTTTTTTTTAAACTGTAAAAATTCAGGAAAAATTAGACTAAAACCAGGATAATTATGCTTGGCACCTGAATGACATTATGTCAGTGTAACAATGAATTTAATACTAATTACGTGAAGAAGCCCAAAGAAAGAAACAGAATAGCTCCTATGTGACTTATTCAACTAAATATGTAAAATCAGCATAGCTAACATTAAAAAAAAAAAATTTCAACTTCTTTAGCTTTCCTTTCCCAAAATTAAATACTCTGGAATTTTTAAATAACAAGTTAACCTTACTTTCTTGCATTGAGATAGCCAGCTTTCCGTGTTAGATTCCTGTGAGCAGGAAATTTTGTAGGATCAGGATCAGGCAAATACAGTGGATCACTGGCTACTTCTAAGTCTTCTATAGTTTGTTGCATGTTTTCTACTTCACAATCCATTTCCCTGCGAACACTAAGATAAAAAATGTGTTATTAACAAAGATGATTTATTAATAGGAGGAAATAGAAAAAAAACTGTCTTGATAAAAGTTCAAAATTCAACAAAGCCAACTTACTTCTGTACACTTGTGCCAATATTGGTCAAAAATTCTTCCAGTTGCTCAGTAAGATTTTCTGAACCCATTTTAAAAAAGCTTATCTTTAAAAAACAAAAAGGAGGAAAAGGGAGAATTTAGTCATTAATAAAACCACACTAACAATTAACAGATGAAGTCATAGGAGGTTAAAGTTTCTCAGAGAAATCTGTTTTAATCCCTCATTCCTACCAAAGCCTCTTACTAAAAGCAGCAGAATGTGTGTTTGTGGCTGCAGGTGAAGGCTGCTGCTGGCCCTGCAGTGGGATTTGTGTCACAAGGACGTGCACAGAGCTGCCTGGAGCAAATACAGAAACACACAGGAACTGCCCTGGAAAAAATTCCCAAGGCCTCTCTGTCCTTTTTCAAGCCCACCACTCTGCCAACTGCTGTTCCGGGGAGGTTGAGGCACACAGAAGAGACCAAACCTGTGAGAATTTGTCCAGGGCCATCCACAGGGAACTAACAATATGTATTTTAAGTACAGGGTACTCCATAATGGGCCAGAAAATCTGCCACAGCTAAATTGAGGTTAGCCACGAGAAATCTCAGAACAGGAAGCCCCAGGACATGGCCCTGCCCTTCCGTTTCTTAGATTCAGCAAAAAGCTCCACCTAAGCAACAGGTTGCACTACTTTGCTGCACAAAACATGCAGAGCTTGGTTCTTAAATACAAGCTGCAAAGTTTCAAAAGAAAGCAAGAGTACCTGCCTTTGGAAAGCTTTCAGACAGTGTGCAGAAGTTAATTTCTTACTCAGGTCACTGTGGCAGTGCCAGATGTTGGAAAGTTTGACTTGCAAAAAACCCCAAACCCCAGGCTTAATGACATACTTCTGAAAATACAAATAAAGTCTCTCCAAAAAAACTTTATCATGGTTGTATTTTCTGTTGCATCCATCCTCCAATAAACCAATCATAAACTTATTTATATTAAGCAAAACCAAACCAGAATGTTTTTTAGCATTCTGGCTTTTCCACAGCCTTGATTAAAGACAGTAGTGGTGTGGCTTTTGATGATTATCTCATTTCAGAACAGCTGCCATAGGAATGAGTTTAACTGCCCCCATGTTACTTGCTGGGAAGGTACACTTCCATGTGGACTTGCATGAAAGCTCTGATCAGCTCTTCCCTTTAGTGGAATCAAGTGCCCAGCAATGAAAATTTAGGCATTATATCAAATGCAGCCATCTGGGTTTTGGGGAAAAATTAACCTTTCTATTTGTCACCCAGACTTTGCTAAAAGACCCTCTGATGGCAGTGAGGACATGCCATGAAGAGATTCCTGCAGTGAGTGGGCAATGACCAGTGCCAGCTAATGGCACAGCCAGGGCAGCAGCTCTGGCACTCAGAGAAGGGGATGGGTGGGTCTTTTTCTCCATTTCCTTCCTTGGATTGCAGAAGAGGTCTTGCAATAGATTTCAGTACATCAACCTTCATGAAGTACTTTTACATCTTCTTTCAGACCTACAGCTTTCAGAATCTGAAATTACCTGAGCTTGCATGTATCCTAGCAAGGGTTCTAGCAGAGAAATTTTCTTTTTGTACTGGAGAGTATTTAATGCACAGAAATAATGCATCATAGTCTGATGTTGTTTTTTCCTTGAAGTATATACATCTTCTGTAACTTCAGCCTTGATCTGAAGAGATACAGACAGGGGGAGGGAGAAAAAGGAATGTTTGAGACTTGGCATTGATCACATGCCTTCTGGACAGCTTTATAGCCAGCATGGATAAACCCACAGCCATGTTCTACCCTCTACCATCAGCAGCTGCATATTTTACTTTGCAATTCTGCTTCTCTAAATTAAACATGAGATATGTGAAAAACAAATACAGCATTCTTCTCTCCCTGGAAATTTGTTCACAAAAACAAACTGAATATGGTACCACAATATTGTTCCTAAAGCATTATCAGTGTTACAGGACAGGCATATATTGGAGAAACCTCCTTTTCTGTCTAGACTACTAAAACATAAACTATCAAATGGCACATGGAATCTGCCATACATTGTGTTCCATCATAGATATATATAAGATGAAAATTATTTCTTATCTTCTCTAAAGAACTTCATATTAAGATTTTGTTTTACAAACCTTTTCATTTTCCCTTCTTTTTGACAACCGACTGTATCTGGTAATGGCAGCATCGTGGTCTAAGCAATCAAGAGAGAATTTATGATCGTTTTCATAAATTAATGACTTATGAAACAGAGCAGAAAACCTTTTATATCACCATGTTACACAGACAGCTGAATGCAAAGTTCTGTCATAATAACACCTTGAGGAATTGTTCCTGTATGCTTATAATCATTTCACTGCTACAAATACTTGGGCTGAAGAAAAATTCTAACCAGACACAAATGTCGCCAAATTACTACAAAGTTCCCTAAACATCCACTATTTTTCAAAGAACTGTCCATTAAGTAGAGAAACTTTACACTATGAAAACCTCTATCTAATCTTTTTTGCTTCTAAAGCAATGAAGCAGTTTTCACTGAGAGAAGCAGAATCTTACTTAAATAATAAGTTCTCTACATGGATATATTAGAGGTAGCTAAAAAAATAACTTCTGACAATAGGGAAGAGAATTATGAAATTCATTTTAGGGAGGTAACATTTTTCTATTGATCTGGTCCTGGCTTTAAGAAGTGAGCTAGCACCTTACTCTTTTTGTAATTTTGGTGGCATACTCCTACATTACTTAATAATCCTATATACTATACACTTAAGGTGTTGTTGAAAAACCCTTTCAATTTGCTTTATTGCTTCAGTACACAAAGCAGGGATTTACAAGTGAACCAGGAAAAGTTGAGTGCCTAAGTATCACTAAGAAAAATAACACCTTAATTAGTTACTTTAAGCCTACAGGCTTAAGTAACAAAAAAAAGTACAAATAATAATCTACAACAATACTGTTGTCTTGTAATATTGATAAGATTAAGTACTTTACACTTACCATTGCTTGCAATTTGGAAAACTTCTTTTAGAGTTAGTATCTCTAAAAAACAACATATTACAATTTAAATAAGTTGTTATTAACATAACAGTCATGTATTACAGCTTCTCATGTAATGTTTCACTCCTGAGCAGTTGAAGGTAACACCTTGTACCATACTGAGCTATGAGCACAGGCACTGCATGGCCACTGCTCCTACCTGGGGCCTGAGGATCATTTCTGTGCTTACCAAAAAAAAATACTGTACTGTAATAATGTAAGAGGAACTTCTTTTCAAAAGTCTTTGAATGTCATCATCAATACAAATGTGTCACCTGTAATTCCAGTCTAGGTTCTGGTTTGAGCTGGGGATGTAGAAGCACAGGAGATGGGAAGTATCAAAGCCCAAAACACACTGGGACTCATCCCAGCTAAAATCAGCCAAGTTCCAGCTGGTTATTGTCTCACTGTGTCTGGGAACTGGAACCAGCACAATACCTTACACCTGTTCTCATCTTGGTTGTGGTTTCTGCCATATGACAGTATAAACCAGCAGAGATCCATGGTCAACTTTATGGTAAAGCAAATACAAAAAACCATGGGAAAGCTGTCCAGGAAGTGCCTATGAAGTCCACAAAGAAGTGCGGGGTCATTACAAACTACACCAGCTGGTGGCTCAATCTTCTAGTGGGAAAATTTTATTTGCAATTATTGCCTCAGGGATGCTTCTTCAGTGAGTACTAACAGGAGATTTTTCAGGTTCTGAGGGGTAATACCAGTCTTGGGATAGTCACGATCCCCTGCTCAAAAAACCAAAAAAAACCCATAACCTTTTCAATCTATCATTTTGCTGCAAACTATTGCCAAAGAAGTATTTTCCAAGATTCATAAGCAGTTAGAAAACTTATGAAAGACTCGTAATTTTTATTTCAATTTAGACTTAAGATATTCATGTCTTAGGTATACCCACTCTAGAATGTTCACAATAGAAGATCTTTAAGTTACTTGGGGTTCAACTCTTATAATTTCTACTTGGAAGCCCATCTGCCGCAGCAGCCTATTCACTCCAGTATCTTGAGTAAAATCTATGATAATCACACACATCAGATGCTATTTTAAACCAGGCAGAATAAGATACAACTATTACAAAAATAAGAAGCTGGAAGCACCTTATCTCTGCACATAAGAAGTCACCTGTACTACCAGCAGGGTTGAAGAACCACATTACTAAATCTTAATACTGTAAGTAATACAACTTTGGCACTTTGCCTTTTGAGTTTAGTCCAGCAATTATATTGATGTCATGATCTGATATACAAATCTTTCTTGAAAATGCAAATTACCTGAAAATTATTCTTTCCTAACGTCTTTGAGTAGCTGCTAAATGTTCATCTTGAATAGAAGTGCTTCCCTAATGTAAATAATATTTTTGTTGAAGCAATAACAGTGTTAAGTTCAACTGTAATACTCTCATGAAAAGAAATAACTTACTTTTCTTTTTAAATGGGGAGATGCTTACTTTTGAGAGCTGAAAAATAATTGGTGTATTCTATTTAGTGAAACAAGAGCTATGGAGATTAAATGCTATGCTTTTTTATTGCTGCTGTTGATAAAAAACAATATTAGGTCAAGTCCTCTACCTTTTAGATCCCTTTCTTTAAACTGGGTAATAGGAAACATCATTGCATCTGCAAGCTGAGTTGAAAGAACTGCATGGCAAGAGCTGAGCTGAAAAAGAGAAAAGAAGGCAATCTTAGGGAAACAGTGCTGAGAGCAAATCAAATCACAATAGGTTGACATCAACATCACTCAAAGATGACATGTACAACTCAAAATACATCTTTGCACATTCCTTTTTTTGCAGCTACTTTTTTCTAGGTTCCAGATCTCATAATTTGCTTTTTACAGAAGACCTTTAGAGTTTAGTTTTTGTCTGAACTTTCCCAAGTTACTGGATCATGTCCAAAAATGGCCTCGTACATCATGACTAGTCAGTTTATTTCTCCCGTATCCCTCCAGCTACATCACAGCCCATCTTTCACAGCTCACAGAGGTAGAACAAAATGTGATCCTCCTCCTAAAATGCTGTTTAAGTGAGGAGAGGGATCACAGCAAAAATCCTGATTCAAGATCTTAATGGTGCTCAGTTGTGTGTCCTATGAGTCAGTCTCTAAGAGAGACAGCAGGAGGCTCCTTTGTCAGTCAGGTACCTGAAATCAGGCAATACAGATCCCTGCACACAAACAGTTGCTAACTGCCACTGTGTAATGGTTTTGGCTCTCTCTCTCTAGAAGTTAAACAACATTTTTTCTCAGCAACGTATCCTCATTTTGCTGAATTCGTTCTTTATCTTCAGGTTACATAACTTTAAATAGATGCTGCAATATACAATTAAGCACCACCTCACTGACAAATTTCTGTACCTCCTGGCTTAAAAAAGGCTGGAATAATTAGGCAAAGTTAAAGTCTGTACATGCAGCATTAGCAAAGCACATACAAGCACGTACCTCATCAATCACTTTTGCAAATTGCTGCAGAGTGGAAGTCATGACTTCATCATCTCCCCCAAGTGGAAAACGCTGAAAAGACAAAAGGAGTTCTGTTGTTTGCAGTGTTTTCTGCCATTCACAAAACTAGATTAATCACCTCTATGAGTATATCAGGTATTCCATTATTTCAAAATATTACACAGTTAAGATACACTGAAGCAGTTCACCTCATTAGGTGGAAAAGGAGGACGGGGAGCAGCAGCCTCCTAAAAGAAGCAAATTTTTTTTTTAACATTTTTAATCTCAGAAAAGGGGGCCCAGCAGCAAAGCCACACAGAGAACCCTTCACAGTACAGGTTACGAGGGAAGAAAGTTATGTATTCCACAGTCTGTGCTTTCAGAGATGGAATTATGCTCACAGAGTAAATTATGGCTGTTAATTGGAGACTGCAATGCAACCTCTTCTCTTTGTGACTATTGATATAAAAGCACTTAAGGGTAAACAGGTTTATAAAGTAAAAGCAAAACAGAACCACCCTAAGCAATTCCCAAAAAACTAATCCAAAAGTAAAATATTTCAGAACTTATCAATATTCTTCATGGTAAGAGGAACTTCATTCTGGTTTAGTTGGAAGAACTAAAATAAAGACAGCAGATTCTTTTGGCAACGATTTGAACCACCAACTACAGCAGTTCATTTCATCTGGACCAAACCTAAATACATTCTACACTGTGCTCTTGGAGATAAAGGACTACAAAAGGACACAGTCCTGACCACACACAGACAACAATGATTCATGCAGTACCTGTTTCTCATATTCCTTCAGAAGCTTTGAAGTCAGATGAGTTGCTGCACTTAATTCATTCTGATAAAAAAAAAGGAAAAAATCAAAATCAGTAAAAAGTTAAATAGTTCAAGTATATACAAATTAAAAATACAGCCATAAACTCAAATTTTTAGAAAAACATACAAAATAGATTCTCTTTCTGGCATAAAAGTGGAGTTATATCTAGATGAGTGAAATATGAATATATTGTAGGTAAAAAAATAACCTCCCACTTGGTACATACTACTATACACACCGAGATCATCTGAGTGTGTAGAACATTTTAGAAACATTTGGGAAATACATTAGAGCTACTAGCAGAACAGAACATCATTTCACTTGTCATAAGAAATTCTGTTGCAAAAAGAATCACAAGAATTTAGTCTTTCCCACTCCCTAACACACAGAAAAACAATCATTAATTCTTACTTTATTTCACTTCTACGTTTAAAGAATATGGAAGTTAAAGAAAAACATATTGCTCATAATAATGTCCAAAAAAGCAAGAGACATGAAATGTGGTTCCAAAGCTTTATAATACATTCAAAAATTTCATTAACACTACCTGTGCATCATATATTCTGTGCATGGCTTGAAACAACTGATTGATGTAATTGGATATTGCAGCAGCATCTTCTTCAAATACTCCCAGCAAAGAGCGGGTCTGTAACAATCAAACAGCCAAAACATGAACATGACAAGTTAGAAGAGAAGAATTTAAATATAATGGAATGTCAGACTTAAATAGCATTATTTCAGGTTTCATTACTGAAAATTTTATAAACCCTCCAACCCTGTCTAAAGGAATGATACCTGTAGCATGCCAAAGAATCTCACAGATACCCAAGCTCAGCCTTCCTCCTACTGTCAGCCTCTCTCCAGGTTAATACATTTTCAGAACGGAAAAGACCAAGGGAGATGGACAACTGTTCAAAGTTGAAACTGTGGGCAATTACTGGGCTCTCTAAGGTACATCCCATAGGAGAAGGGTAAAGATGACTGGTGTTGAACAGCTTGCCAGGTATACACATTTCCTCTGCAGTGAGATCCAAAGAAAGGCTGTGGCTGTCCCACACTGTCCAACCTGAACACAGACAGTTGCTGGTTGTGCTTGGACCTGTAATTCACTTGTGGAATAACCATCAATTCTGTGATCAAAAGGTTGAGGAACTACACCAAACCAAAACAAAGAATACAACCTACATCTGACTGTCCTCAACACACGTTTCTCACCGCTGAAAGGGAGTGGAAAGATCTGTCCTTATGTCCTTACCCCAGCTTGTCAGTCTGTCTGTTCCTTAGCTGGTGTCACCCACAAGCCTCATGACTCCTGTGTCCTACTGCACTCCCTGCATCACTGATGGTGCTTAACAGCATCCACCTCAAAAACCAACCTCTTTTATCACTGGCCACCTATTAGACTAAAACACTGATCTCTATCTGCAGGGCCAACTATCCAGCCAGTTTTTCCACTCAGGTCACAGTCCATACCTCTCCCTTTTGGCCAGAAGAATGTTGCCAGACAGTGTCAGAGTCCTTGCATAAGTCAGCGTGACTGACATTCCCTGCTCTCCCTTCTGCCCAAATGACTGACTCCAGGAGAAGGCAATCAGGTTGCTCAGGTGTAATTTGCCTGCAAGCTTAAATGAGATGCTGACTGCATGTTCTTGCATCCTTTTTGCACTTGGAAGCAAGGTTATTCCTCACCGTGAGGATATTGAATGGCTTCCTTCCACCAAGACAAAATTCCCAAAGGGGGAAAAGCAGAGGATGTACCAGTGACTCTGCATGGCCTACACTGGCTTTTCCTAAAAACACTGGTTGGGATGCTTGGCTGTAGAACCAGGAGCAGCACTTGCAAGTGCCACAAAAGAAATTCTTTAGCAATGTTTTAGCAAAAGGACTGTGCTTTGTTTCTAGGTTTATATTAAAATTAATGTCCAGACAGGAAATTGAAAGAATCATAAGCACATAATTGGTTTTTCCCCAAACTATGATTGTTAAACACTTGAAATTGGAAATTCTATTTTTTAGTCTTCCCGAGGTTGTCTTAAAATTACTGAAGTCTTTAGTCCATCTCCCTTTGAAGCATGAGGGTCTTTTTCAGTTACTTCTGTGATTTTTTGCTTTCAATGATAATCAAAGAGTACATATTAAACCCGTATAAAGTATATTATTTAACAATTCTTTTGACATAAAATTCTTTTCTCTAACTTGCATTAGATGCCTGGCTGTATCACAACTACTGTCATGCTATATAATGTCTAAAAGATATTTAAATATTAAAAAAATAATAAAACAGCATAATCAATGCAATAAATAGCTTTAATGCTGGTTCTAGTTTATAAATCAAGTGGAAAGAGGTGGAGGAGAACTCAAAACTTTGCCAGGTGTGGCAACATGTGTCATCCTAACAGCCTTGACTCTCCCATTAAAGTAGACGTACACGAAAGAACGCAAAAGAAAAAATTACATGGTACTATCACCACTGAATTATATACTCATGACCTTTAAACCTGAACATAAATAAACCTGAGCTTGTAATTTTAAAGGAGTATCATGTAAGGTTTCTGGATTATACTTACTCTTTAAAACTGAACATTGGAAAAAAAATATTTATATGTTTTATTTTAAAAATGTCAGTTATTGATGTTCAGCCTTCAAAATAATACGATATGATACTGATGGAAGGAAATTAACCTGGAACTGTGAACAAGTTATGGCAGACTTCTGCTTAGCAGAAAATTAGAGGCACTGTTTACTTGTGTTTCTAGTAAAACTCTGCCTCATTTTGCATGTTCTTCAGGATTCTTTCAACCCGTGTTTATGAGCAGGCAAACGGGAAAGGACCGGCGAGAAGCTGCACAAAGAAAGCAGCCCGTGGGAAGTCAGCGTTCAGCCTTCCCTGCCACCATACGGAGGGCACCGCAAGCGACAGGAGACACTGAGCCCGCGCTGCCAGCGTCTCTTGGCTTTTCTGTTGAGCAATGCTTTGGGAACGCAAATCAGCGTGAGCAGAAACTCTCTCTAAATACACACTGAGTATCTGTGTGTGTAATACATGTCCTAAGTTAATACTTAAATTGCTCTGTTTTGCATAGCAAAAGACTATGTAAACTTGGCATTTGGTTTAGGCCTGACAGCACCGTGGTTAGATTTTTACCCTGTGACAACAGGAAATGAATGGGTTTGGACATTTTAGAAAAGCCTTTCCTTCCCTCAGACACAGAATAAGTTTGATATGACATTTATAAAATTACAGTCAGTGTCCGAATCACGAACTCCAGGCCATAGCACAGCACTAAACAACGACCCAGGCTGACGAGTTTTTCAATATTCCGGCATGAATGTATTGAAGTCATGGCAGCTCCTCCAGAGAGAGGGCTCTGCTTTCTTCAACCAACATTTGTTGCCATTTCCATCGCATTGATTTCAAAGGAACAGAAATTAACGAATGTAACAAATGGACTACCCTAACAGAAAACCACTGAGTCCTTACTAGGAGGAGGACCTGGCTCCCAGCATTCACCTGAAATATTAAGTTGACTAAAAGATGTAAATTTTCTACCTAAAACAGAAGACAATATTGGCAAATCCAATTGTTTAAGCACCTCAAACACATTGGGCTGAATTAGGCGTTGCTTGTCTGCCTCATAAATAGCCTCACATGAAAGATTCTAGAATTCACAATTATATTCCAATAAGTAGCATTTTTTCATGTGCTTCCTAAATTTCCTTAGATGATCCTAAGTTCATGTTACATTTAACATTTCCTATAAATATGAACAGTTCTGACTTCCTTATACTAAAGACAGACCTTCAGGAGATAATTTTTTAATATTAGTATTATTATAAGACTCACAAAATCTTTTCCTCTTCATGAGATGACAGCAAGTTTTGCCCCTGGACCAGAGCCCACATTAGAGGTGAGATCGCATCTCACATCCCGCATTTGAGCTATCTGGGGCACTATCCTTAGGAAAGAACGATTCCTTTTCTGCATGGCCTTCTCTTACCTTTTTTAAGTCATCCTTCCACTTGATATAGAATTGTCAAAATTACTGTCATTTTAGGGGCTAAAATTCCCCATTTAACAAGTGAAAGTTTCTCTTCCTATGGCCACAGAATTAAAACTACCAAGGCATACGCTATTGCAATATAGGACATCCCGCTCACTACATAAACCACACATCAGAAGAAAGATCTTAATTCAAAAGGCTGCCATAAAAGAAAATATATTGCAAACTTTTTTCCCACATCTAAGAAGCACAGTACAAGGACTTGCTGTTGCTGCTGCCAGCAAGAGAGGCCAGTGCAACTGACTAAACCATTTCCTACTTTAAAAAGAAACAGCAGTGCACTACAGGGCATCGCTGACACGGATCAGGCAGCAGCAACGAAGAGAAGAACCGGAGCAATGAGAGGCCTCCGGGCACCACGTGCTTCCCACCTACTCTCCGCATTAACCATCGCCGCGATAACCTCACCCAGTACCTGCTGTTCATACGGGGCTATTAAACCTTAATGCGGTTTTAGTGAAAAACAAAGACTAAAACCGTTTTGAGAAGGCAACACGGGTTTTGTGGTCACGCGGTGTCCAAAATCGAGCCTAGGTGCGAAGGCGGGGGTGGGGATCAGGGCGCCGGTGCCTGCACTGCCCTGACGGCGCTGCCGCAGCACCCGCAGCACCCGGGCCCGGAGCTGCGGCCCCGCTCCCGGCCCGCGGCACTCCCGGGAGCGGCGGCGGGGCCAGCGGGGCGACGGCGCCGCGGA